>CM053503.1:165244395-165268938 GCA_028627145.1 Eidolon dupreanum | reverse complement strand
CCCCCCACCCAGAGGCACTTGGCCACTGACTGGGACAGCCTGGATCCTTGTCCCAGAGGACTCTGTCTGGCACGGGTCAGATTCTGCCCCCGGGGTCCGCTCCGGGGAGGCGAGACGAGGCATAATTCAGCATGGAGACACCCTCCCATGCCTGCTCGACAATGGAATTTAAACTCATTGTGTTGCTATTGTTGTCGGTGGTCGTGTTAAGAGTCAAAGTATTTTCTTTTTCAAATTAAATCTTGTAAGCATCACGTTTTAAACTCCTGGCAAGATGAGACCAGTGATTCGAGAGGCTTGAGACTGTCCTCAGATTTTACTTAGGGAGCCCCCTATGCCCCAGCCTACCCGGCCGCCATCATTCAGTCAAGTTCCGTCACGCCCTCACGCCACTGCGTTCCTCTCCTGTAATAAATAACGCCTCGGTCCGTCATCGTACACTGCCTCGTGTGATGATTTGATCGGTGCTTGTCCCCTCACTCCATTAGACTAAGTTCCATCCTTGTGTCGGACAACCAGAGTGGTCAAGAAGTGCTCTTGAACCTCAAAAAGAAGCACTTGAATTACTGAAAAAGGCAATGAAAATAAACACCTTCAATTAAAGAAGAGGAAAAAATGCTCCACACGAGTCAAGCCCTGTCCCAGGGGAGGGTGACCAATTAATTATATGGTGGCATCTACATCCAATGGCCTATTGTGAGGTCATCGTTTATGACATAGAAGTATAAGTTGATAAGAAAGGTGTTCACAATACATCTTGTGAAATATGTAGTTTATAAAACGACCCATGAAGAATACACAAATGAGCATAAGAAAAAAATGCGTGGAAATATAAACTCCGGAGTATTAGGAGTGATGACATCTGTGGCAAACACTGTCAGGCGAGCACCCGATCCGGTCCCTCACGTTCCTGGGTCCCCAGCGGGGTCCTGTGTCCCAGCCCCCCTTGCAGGTAATTGTGGCCGTAATTGATCTCACCAGCGAGATCTGGGCAGAGCTGACGTGTGCCACATCCAGGCCTGGCCGGGCGAAGCTCCCCATGTCTTAACTGCCATGTTCTTTTGCCATCTGCTGGCTGGAGGTCAATGCCCGGGGTGACTTTGACTTTGAAGGCCACGAGGTGATGGTGGCAGAGCTGCCAGCAGCCTGGATCCTGGAGTAAATGTGAAGCCGAGCTCTCCGTGGTATCACCACACACGTGCTGTGGCAGCCCCCCCTCCCTCATGTGCAGGATCCCCGGGCGTCTGGGCTCTAATGAGTCCCATCTGCCCTTCCCAGCAGGAGTGAGCTCCTTCCTCATAACCTCGGCGGGATTCCACGACCTTCCAGGCACATTCAGTTTCGTCATTAAGATTTAGTCCTGTTCGCTTGAAAGTTTCGACACCACTTTTGCTTTGAGGCTCTCTGGGTGGGCTGGGCTTATGGCTCTAGTGGCTTGGGTAGAGGGTGTCGTGTGGCCTCCTTCTTTCTGGTCTGGCGCTGGGGCGTTGAGGAGAAGTGGAAAATATGTCCCCTTTCCTTTCTCTCTGTGGCGACCTGCTGTCCCCTCCTGGTTTGGTGGAACCATTGGTCCCTTACACAATGGCCCTCTCTGTGCAGGTGAGGTGCTACCCCTCTGACTGTTGGCTTTCTGTGTGCATGGGGCAGCCACGGATCCCCTTGCTGCAGCAGGCATCCACGGCCTGGCCCCCAGGCGAGAGCAGTGACATCTGGCTAAGACCTGACATCCTCATCTACTCCCAGCACCCACCACTGTGGTCCCTCTCGTGACCTCCGGCTCCTGGGTTCTCTTGCCCAGAGGGAAGCCCTCTTAGGGGCTGCTGACAGTGCCCGGCCGCCTCCCACGAGGCCCACTCTCCCGCTGGATAATGCTGGATTCCTCTTATCCGTGGCACTCTCTCCCCAAGTCAGCAGTGTGCTGGAGATGGCTTGACCCAGGTCCTAAGAGCCGATTCTTGAACTTTCAGGAGTTCTGTGAGCAGATCAGTGTTGCCTTGGTGGCCCGAACTACACCATGGTGGGAGTATTTACACCCCAGGAATTGTCAAAAGCCATAGACCAGAGCCCTATTTTTTCTATCTGGAGAGCTGATTGTTAACATATTACCAGCCACACCACTGACTTCCTCTGTGGAGTCAGTGGCTGATCTCCTTTCAAACCAGAGACAAGCTCCACTGTCGAGCGAGAGGCCACCCCTTGACATCTGTGAGCAAGGGAGGGCGAGACGCGAGTCTCTGAGAAAACAAACTGCTGACCCGATGCGCACTCTGAGGCGGGTGGACTCAGGCGGGGGAGGGCTTCCCGAGCCAGACTTTGCCGCTCTTTAGCTGTGGAACCGTGGTTCCTGGCCCTGAAGAGTCTGATTGGCTGTCTGTCACAGTGCGCTGTCAGAAGATGTGTCATTTGGCAGAAATAGGTTTAAAACTATGACGATGGTGGTTACTTGTTACTTTTGGTCAAGAATAATCAGTCTCTATCTTTCTTGAATTTGGGGTAAAAGAATTTCTCATGTTCACCATTTTCTGATTTCTCAGCTCTTACAGGAAGGGAAATTTAAGAAGAGGTCCCATAGAGAGATAAGGAGGAACGTGCGGTTTTTGGCTCTTCAAACTCAGTATTTTTTTGCCCAAAAGGCAATCGGCCTTCACTCCCGGTCCTGCTCTCAGTGGCAGAAGCCCCTGATAGTCCTTCCCGTGGGGGCATGGGGAGTCTTCTGCTAAGCATCGGATCCCCTCTGGTGACAGGCGGCCCTGGGAGCCATTCCCTGGGGTGTACTGTTTTCACGGCCAGCACTGCCTTGTTCTCGAGGAAATTCCGGGTGCGAGGAAAGAGCCCACGTCATCCTGTTTAATTCACACGTGGTCCGCTCCGTGGCCCCCCCCCCGGCCCCCAGACCCAGTTCATAGAAAGTCCTTCTGTGGATAGAACTGAAGACTGTCATTTTAAAATGTCTCACCCGTGACTCTGAGACAACGTGAACTATTTGATTAAGTCAGAGATACAGAATTCACTTGAGACCAAAAGCATCTCCTTGGAAGCTCTGGATATTATATTTAAGAGGACCAGAAGTAACCATGACTGTGGCCCCTTTATGTGGATTCGACCGTCTTATGAAAGATCACACGCAGCCAATGTTTACCCACAGGGCAGCGAAACCACAACACTGCAATTAATTATTTAAGCAATAGCATCTCTGAGAATTGCTTAAGTGATATTTATGGTACTTTGCTATGGCAACCACTCTTGTTTTGAATATCATTAAACATCTATCAAACTGCAGTGGTGGAGTTCTGGTTTAAAATTGCACTGGGTTAGCAGCCCCTGAGACCGCACGCTCCGCCTTACCACTAAAATTCCCGTCAAAGATGAAGAAATCGTACAGCACTTTGAGCGTGGGCTGGCTGGATAGGAGGACTCTGGGACAGCATGATCACACCGCCGGGAGGGACAGCTGTGCGTGTCCAGGGACAGAGGTGATACCATGTCTCACATGGTCTATGAGTTTCCTGTGGCTGCCGTAACAAAGTACCACAAACGAGGTGGCGGAAAACGTGATGTATCAGATTGCATTCCGGAGGGCGGAAGTGCCAGGCAGGTCAGCGAGACCGTGCTGCTCCTGGAGGCTCCAGAACCTTCCATGTCCTTTCTCTGATCTCGCCCTGATAACCCAGGCTAGTCTCTCTGTCTCAAAATCTTTAGCTTAGGCACATCTCCAAATCCTTTTTGCCATTTAAGGTAACGTGTTCACAGATTTGGAGGGTTAGGGCGTGGACATTGTTTGGGGGGCATTATTCAGCCCACTGCACATAGGTTTGTACCTCAAGGTCTGGGAAAAATCCGATGTCCCGAGAAAGGAGTTCTGGTGAAGCTCGGCACCGTAGGCAGCATTAACCCAAGGCCAGTCCAGCCCCCCTAACTTTGACTGCTCCCTCCTCCTCTCATGCCCTTGACTCACCCTGAGCCCCTGAGCTTGGCTGCCTTGAGCTCCCAGCCTGTTCGGTGCCTCAGCATCCTTGTGGATGCCGTCCCCAGGCCCCTTCTACACGGGCGGACCCACACTCCACGGCAGAACCTTCTGGCTTTGGGCGTCAGCCCTGCCCAATGGGGAGCCAGGCTCATGGCCAGCAGGAGAGCTCACGTGCCCTCTTGATCTAATTCATGATCCCTCTGTCTCCTCGAAGTCACACACGAAATTTGTGTAATTGTTTCGTGCTAAATAGAATACTATCTCTGAGCACTGGCGACCCACTTCCGCCTCTGCCATCTTATTTTGATTTCGAATGCATCGATGAAGTTAATCAAGGGTCTTGAGAGATTTGCCCACTGCGGGGACATAAACAGCTGGAGGTGACATTGTTCTGATTATCAAACTGGCATTTATCACAGTGTTGCTAAATTGTCCTGCCCCTCGGAGATTCTCAGAGGATGCTGGGTTAGAAACGCTCTTTTACTCCAGCGGTCAGGCTCTGGGCTGTCACATGAGATGCTGGCCAAGGGCACGCCTGGCAATACGGGGACAGCCAGTTGCTCTCGGTGGCCCCCATACTTTGAGGGGTCCACAGAAGTGTTTTAACTTCTTCTCCACCCGGAAGAAAAAAAAAAAAAAAGAACTTCCTCACATCAGAAATAAATAAAAACTTGTGGGGCCCGCGTTAGTTTGTCAGGGTGTCACGACAGAACACCACTATCCGCATGGCTTAAACAGTAGAAATGTGCTTTCCCACAGTTCCCAAGGCCGGAAGTCCAAGGTCCAGGTGTTGGCAGGTTGCTTTTCTCTGAGGCCTCCCTCCCTGGCCTGTGGCTAGGTGGCTCTTGATGCCTCTTCACACAGTATTTCCTCTGTGTGTCGTGCATCCCAGATGTGTGTCTTAATTTCTGCTCACAAAGACATCAGCCAGATTGGATTAAGGACACCCTCATGGCCTGGTTTTAACTTAATTATCTCTTTAAAGGCCTTAGCACCAAATACGGTCACATTTGGAGGTTCTGAGGCTTAGAACTTATGTATAAATTTTGGGGGCAGACATGATTCGGCCCACGGCAGAACCCACAAAAATGTGTTAGGATGGGCGGGACCTACAAAGGGCAAAAATTCCTCAAAAGTCGTAGTGCATCCTTCTTGACAGAGGATTAATTTGCTTCTCTTGTAAGGAGGAGAATGCAACAGGACAGTGTCTAGGCAGTCTGGAAAATTCCAGAACAATCAGGATGACCTATAGCAAGAGTTCTAGCACATTCACTCGCAGCATCTCTAGCTTCTTCTGTTAGCTACTCTGTTGGCTAAAGCTCAAAAAAACACGAACTCTACAAAACAGGTTACAACAACTCTCATTTAACTTTCTTTTTAAGGAGATCTTACTATTCGCCAGGCCCTCAGGAAAGAATTTTTGGACACTGGGTTCATTCGACAAACATTGAATGTTTTCTACTAAACTGCAGAGCTGTGCTGGACCCTTTGCTGAACTTGTGAAAGGAAACCATCAGTGTGTTTTTCGCGTCCCATAGCTGACGAGAGAGCGGCAGGGAGTGGCCGAGTGACTCAGGGCCAGGCCCCAGGCCCAGAACTTGGCTAACCCCGGGAGGACCACTTCCTGTCTCCAGTTTCTGCTTCTCGTTAGCAGGGGGTTGTGTGTTTCAAGAGCTGTGCAGATGTTAATCACATCCACAGACACTGAGGGAGACTCTCTAACGTGGAGGAGTGCGTGCTGCGCCCAAGGTCATCAAAGCTCATCCAGACAGTCGATGTGAAAGGAAGACGTGGTCGTGCTGCCTGGAGGATGAGGTCACGGCATGGCCCCGGTGGTTGCCTGCGCCCAGAGGGAGTCACTCCTCCCGACCTCCGCCAGGCACAATGAGCACTGAGCTTCCCCCATCAGCCTCCAAGGGCCGTACTGGCTCTCAGGGAAGTGTTGGGAGGAAGAAAGGAATCTTGGGAGGAAATGACCCCACGAAATATTAGGTGTCATCCTTGTTACTCGTGATGCGGCTCTCTCCTATTCTAATGGCCTTCATTTCTCTCAGACAGCGGCTGGTCCTTGGCCCTGCTGGCTGCTCTATAGAATGGGCTGAGTCAGCTAGATGCTGCAGCCAGCGTCGCATCATGAAGGGCTTCCTGAGCTGCCCCCATGAACAGCTTCATCTGTGCCTGGGAAGGTACGAGGGCATCGCGCTGCCTTGTCCAGGGACCAAACAGACTTGGGGAAGCCAGAGGCCTTAGGCAATAATTAGCAAAGCGTTCCAGACTCCTTCTTCCCAGGTTAGCTTCCCATGGGAACCCGGGGCTTAACCCAGACCCAGGGGCTCTGAGTTGGCAATGACCTCTAACGAGTAAACTGTGAAAGAGGAACCTATTAAGACTAGTAAATAATTAACGTGGGTTCATGGGGATGCTCAGCGAGGCATTTCCAGGGCATGGAACCACTAACCATAAACGTTAGTTGGCGCCTTTAGATTATAGACTCAGATAATGAGATCAAACGGACAGGAAGTCATAACTCACAGCACTGCTTTTCAAACGAGCCAAGTTAGAATAGAGTCTTGGTCTTTGTTAATGGGGTTCCTGGTGTTTTTGCCCTGATAGGTAGGGAGAATTTAATTATAGAATTACCAGCATGAGAGTCTGCCCTCCATAGCCAAGCCCAGAAAGTTATGTGTGATGAATATTTGTTTAAAGTAAGGCTGGTTGTTCTCTCTCTCTCTGGAAGCCGAAGTACAACTCTGTTGCCAGATTAATCATTAAACTAAGCAATCTGGAGATTAATTTAATACTAGAGTCTGAGTCCGGGCGCACAAACAGGAAGCTGGAAGTATTAAGAGATAGCCCAACACTAAATTCAATCCCAATATTAGTACAAGTCCAGCTGCCTTGAATGATTTGATAATGGTGTTTGTAGGTCCGGTAGCCTGCTTCCAGGGCACCCCTCTGGCCACCCCACTTACCCTCTGTCTGAGTTTCAGAGTGGCCTCTTCAGTCGTCTTCAGCCACAAAGACTACCCCAAGTCCACACTTCACTCCTCACAAGGGCAAGTTCACGAGAGGAAGGAGAGAACACGGCTCCTTCTGCCATGCTAGGAAGGCAGGGTCAGCTGCACTGAGGCCACTTCGGAACCTCGCCTGTCCCAGTGTCTGGGGTTCCTGTCCGGGCGTGTGGTCTTGGGAGGACAAGACGTGGAGGAGAGATGAGTCCAACCAACTCAAGGACATTGTTATCACTTCCTTCCACCATCTAAGTATCTTTTTCCTTTTAATTGGTGGAATTAGTTTGACCTTTTCCCCAACCTCAGAGCTGTCCCCTCTCTGCTGTCCCTCGGGGGCCAGGGTGACTTCCTGGGAAATGAGGACCACATAAAATACAAGGCGGGGAGGAGACCCTGCTCCCCGCCCACCCGGGCATCGTTGGGTTGGTGTTTCTGGTGCTCTTCTGCCCGCTCACCTGAGCCCCCCGTGCCGGTCTGCAGGGGCAGACAGGAACTGCACACCACCTGGCCAGCCGAGGACAGGTGGCATGCCCCCCCACCTGAGGCCGATCTCCAGAGCTGGCAGGTGAGCGACCGCAGCCAGCCTCGGTCTAGCAGACTTTCTGGCCGCACACTTCGCTCGCACTGGCCACTGTCCACCTCAGCGTTTCCGGGAGCCAGCGTGGTTCCCGTGCTGGGGCACCCCGACGACACCCAGCGCTCCGCTCTGCTGCCTCGGGTCTGCTTGGCCTCCGCGAAGCTCGGAGGGGCTTTGTGGTCAGGGGGCGTCCTGTTAGGAGAGCTTCCTGGAAGAGCCCCTTTGTGGGTCACAGGTGAAGGTCGATGAGCGTCAGCCAGGGGCCAGCACACGGTGCAGGAACAGAAGAATGGAACTGGCAGAATCAACCCCATGAAGGAAGAAAATTCAGGCCAAAAATAAGGCCTCACTTCCATCCTGTCGTCCAGAACCATGGCACAGGGTCCCCAGGGTGGGTGGACGGGCAGAGAACCCCAGCGTCGCACCACGGCTGTGCCTGCAGCTGTCGCTTACGCGTGGATGCAGACCCTCGCCCCAGGTTTGTGGGAGCAGTGCCCAGAGGCCAGGAGAAAGAGGTGGCTCCTGAGACCACAACAGGAAGCGCTGGCTTGGAGAAAAGGGATGTCCCCGTGAGGGTCAGGCTGAGACTCACACCCAGCAAGCACTGGTTGTCACCAAACAATACTTACCTGCTTTCTTCTCTGTGGATTTTCATATTTTGAGCATTTCATAGAAAGGGAATCACACAGTGGGTGGCCCTTTATGTCTGGCTTCCTTCACGTAGCTCAGTGTTTTCAAGTTCATCTACAGGTAGCATTGTCAGGCCGTGGGCTGGCAGTGCTGGGCAGTACCTAACAGGTATTCATGCTCCCTGCCCCCCTTCCACGGCTCGTGTTTGGTAGCTTCTTAAAGGTGAAATGATTTAAAAGCAGGAATTTGCTCATAAAAGTTCCCATTTTTCCTTGCTGTGGTTTAGCTCAGGTTTTCACACATCCATAACAACGCAGAGGGTTGTATACAAAAAAGAAAAAAAAAAAAGGTCTGCTGTACTTTGTGAGCTATTTCAGGGCTGTCTAGTGTCACCTGGACTTCAAGCAGTTTTCTGATGGGGGTTGAACTCTGCCCAGTGCCAGCAGGGGGCGGAGTGGTGCCGCTTTGCGTTGCGTGCCGTTGCTGTGGACGGAGGGAGTGTGGCCTTCACTGGTGGGCAGGGGCCTTCGCTGAGCTGAGGTCTGAAGCCCCCTTCCCACCCTCATTTTGAAGGATGTCGACGAGACCGGGCCGACTCTTCCTGGGTTTGTGCTCCAGTGGGGTCTCTGCCCTTTCAGGGACTGTTCTTGACCTTGAAAGATTTAGACGTTTTATGTTCAATTGCCCCAAGATGGATGGGACCTTGGGAAACCAATTTACGCTAACTACATTGGCAAGCGTTTGATTTACAACCTGGGTTAAAATTTGGTAAATTTACCGTTGGGGTTCATGTCGGTTCGAATCGGTTGGCTCTGTTGCCATGATCGTTCCAA
Source organism: Eidolon dupreanum (assembly GCA_028627145.1). NCBI lineage: Eukaryota > Metazoa > Chordata > Mammalia > Chiroptera > Pteropodidae > Eidolon > Eidolon dupreanum. The sequence goes on along the minus strand of CM053503.1, from coordinate 165,259,920 downwards.
AACTCAGGGGCTTCAAGCAACAAAGCGTTTGTTCCTGTAGGTGCAAAGGCCACTGCTGGTCCCGGCCACTCTCTGGGGCAGCTGTCCCCCATGCGATGGCCTGGGATTGCGCCGCCACTGTAACCATGTCGCTACGAACAATGAGACAGGAAAAAAGAATGCCCCAGAGGGCCACCCCGCTGCTATGTAAATGCTCCCCCCAAAGTAACACCCACCACCTCCCTCACAACTCACTGGCCGAAGCCAGTCACACAACCACACCTAACCTCCAGGGAGAAGGGAATAACAAATCCCGGGGCACCCAGAAGGAAAAGAACTGGAAATACTGGGGAGGGGCTCTGGCGTCCACAGACAGATCCACCCTTTCTAACAACTAGGATCCCCATGTCTGAGAGTAAAGCCGTGGCATCCCAGGAAGAGCTTGACGGGCCCAAACTGCTTTCCAGGAGCCAGGTGTGCAGTCGTTTCTACAGTAATAGCCGAAATCCACTCGTAATAGCTAGTGTCGTTATGCTTACTTTACATGTGATGTCATAGGATGTGTGATGCTGACTCTTAGGATGAGTCTGATGAGCCTCTTTGCTCCTGCGTGGATTCAGTTTGAAGATCAGATTATTGGTGGTCATCAGAAACACAGCTTCCTGTAGCTACTCATTTTTGTGCACCATACTGGAAGCCTGTTACTTTGTGGCAAAGATTCAATTATTGCTTTATCTTTCTATCACATACATGGATGGATGGATGGATGGATGGATGGATGGATGGATGGATGGATGGATGATAAGGTAGTTTAGGTAGAAGGATAGATAGATGGATGGATGGATATAGTTTTCATGTGCATGTATGTGGTTGTATATGTGTGTGCACATAACTATACCTATAGTTGCCTATCTACAATCATCAATTATTAATTCCATGGTAAATTTCAGTGGTTTCTTTTTTCTTTTTTTTTTTTTTAGTGAGATTTTGAAAGCACGCCTGATTATATTTGAGAGTTATTCTAGTATTACCAGGGAAACATTTCTCCTGTCTTATCCCCAAATTATGAAGAAAACCTAAGGGCAGCTATTCATGAACTGATTACGGTTGCAAGTATTTGAAGATTTTGTGTTCCTTAGTAAAAAAGTAATGATTGTATTATCTCAGGATTTTCTGTGACTCATTTTGGGATCTTCCCCTAATGACAGAACATAGTAGTTTTGATTTATTTATCTAGTTTAATAGATTAAATATCTCAGCAGGTGGTGCTCATGAGATGTTCTTCATTGTGAATTTTACAGTTGGGTAAAGAGAATCACTTCTCTTTTAGTTAGCCTACAGTAATCTCTTTTATGCCTAATTGAACCCCAACAGGTTACTCATCCTCACTTCGCTACTTAAACATTTTTAAAGTTTTTGGTGTTTGTCGCCTCTCCTTGAGGTCTTCCTTTTGCCACACATAACACAACTAAAGGTAAATTATAATGCACACACTCACTGAGAAAACGCAAACAATTCCAAATGCCCATGACCATTTACTGTACAGACTATTCTCTGGCCACAGTCTCCATCGGGAATTGTCAGGTTGGCTAAAGAGCCTTCACCTTGAAATTTTGAGTCTTCAAATGTACTAGATTTCCTTGGCAATTTTTCTTTTCAGAGTGAGAATTATGAAAACGACATTTTCTTGCTTCCCTGGGTGCCAAGGGTGGGTTTCAGTGGGACAATCCTGTCTCTCCAGCTGATTCTCTCTCTTCTCTAGTGGTGGTTTCCTCTGGTTGGCTAACGATGGTGGCTTTTGCTGTCATCGCCTTTTATGAGAGCTAGCTCACGGCGTGGATTTTGGAGCCAACGTGCTGCCTGTTAATGGTGAATCTCCTGGCAGCCGCACCAATAGCTGCTTGACCAGCAGCTTCTATTCTGTGACTTTGTCATACAAGAGTAAACAGTTGCCTGAATGTCTCCACATAGCATCACGGCTGTTCCCATGGTGTACAGCAGCTGTTGCCCTCAAGAGTCCTTGAGCGTCAGTATTGCATGTCTATATTAAAGCACAGCACAAAAGCTTTTCAGCGCCTCTGCTCATCACTTATTAATCTGTCAGCCTCACCTCTGTGTCAGAGCAGCTCAGAGGGATGTCTAAGGTGTTGCCTCTTGGAGCGTCCACCTTTTTCTATATCTTCCTCAAAAAGATTGTCCACACCTCTCGAAGAGCAAGGGGTAACTCTTTCTCAAATCTATAAGCCCCACAGTGGAGCCCTGCACATAGTAGGTGCTCAGTAATTGGTGAAAAATCCAACTTTTAGGATAATGTACTGCCAGTACGCAACAACTTTTGACCTATAGAAATGACAACTGCATTTGGATCATAACTTAATTAGGATCATAATTTAAGCATCTTAATTTATAGGTACATTGATTTTCATCTCATTAAAATTATAATATATATTATTATTATCAGTTCTCAAAAATTTTCCTAAGATAAAACATGATTACCTGAAGAATTTGGACTTGGTCTCTGCCTAGGCAGAGCCACTTCATTGTTTACTTGAATAATCTATGCTTTGCATAATTTTAAGGGCTGAGAAAGACTATATACCATATGTATTTTCATGAACCATGTAAAACCTTTGATTTAACACTTGATGTTTTTCTAGTTCTAAATCTTAAAAAGCTCAAAGAATCACTCAGAAATTTGGTCACATTTCCACTCTGAAATCATGCAGAACCTCTTCTAACTTCTTGCTAACACAACCATGAAAACAGCAAAATGCTAGAACCCACTGCAGCGTGAAATGCTGATGACCAGCAGACGTCTTAACACCATGATCTGGGAGAAACTGGCGTCCATTACAACACAAAACAGAACGGGGGAAAATCAAACAAGCAAACAAATAAATACAGGCAATTCTGACGATTCAACTGATGATTTTGCCTGAACAAAATTAGGATGGTCTTTTTTTTTTTTTTTTCCTTTAAATCGCTCTGTTATTTCATAATTTAGGGACCAGGGGCCTGCACCGCCAAGGGAATTATGTGGTCAGCTACTTCTCCTTGGAAGCTGCATTCTCCTCTCCCAACCAGCTCTCACCTCCACTCTTCCCAGAATGATGATAAAGGTAGGCAGGAAGGCTAGATGGAACAGGAGCAGTCCATTTTGGGAGTTGTAGGCAGGATGGAGGAGGGGAGCAGTGCATTTTGGGAGTTGTAGTCCCCAGGAGCATACGCTAATAACGATGGTTGCCAATACCTATGGAGTGCTGGCTAGACATCAGTCATTATATTGAGTACTTAGCATAAATTATTAAGAATAATTCTACTACATTTTCACTTTCCAGCCGTGGTTTCTCTTGATTCATTTTATTGCTTTACTCTTGAGAGTTACCTGAGCTTCCCCCTGTCAATTTCAAAAAAAAAAAAAAAAAGAAAAAAAAAAGATTTTCTGGGTATCTTTTTGGGTAAATCTAAAAGTCTTTAAAAATTATAGTTACATGATATGTCAGTCCCCAGCAGATCTGTGCTGCTGCTCCTGAACGGGCTCTTTCTCTTCTGGAATACTTCCAGAACTGAGCACCCTCAGAAGAGCTCAGGCGAAATCGTGCCTGTGGCCATTCATCATTGCCCCGAGGGATAGTCACATTAATTATGACCTATGGGAAGAATTTTCAAAACCGACTCTTTTATCATCTTGCACATCTTAGCTTTTAACCTAATTCTGTAAGGTCAGGTCTGCAAAGTTATAATTACCTGTGCAATTAAGGTAAAAATACTATTAAAATATTCTATTTTTTAAAGGTTTTTTTTTTTGTAAAAATCATTAAAAATTATTGTGAAGAATTCAATCAGGGTAGAAAAAGTTCAAAGTTCAAAGTTAAACAGAAAATTATCCAAATTTCTGCCCCTGAAAAATAGCCTTTCTTAATTTAAAGAGACTGTAAGCCTCAACAAAAGAGTCTTAATACTTGAAGACACATCTAAGCAAAAAGGATTTTCAAAACATACGTCCCATGCATTCTGTTTAGAGTTTGCATTTGATTAGAAATGCCTGCAGAATGTGACTTGAGGCCCCTTCGCTCAAACTTCAGAAGTATATGAAGTCCCTCCCCCACCCCCATACTTCTCTTCCTCCTTCCCAATTTCTCTCCAGCTTCCAAGGTTCTGTTGACCAATGAGAGGGCTGGACCAAGCTGTCACTAACGGCCCCTCCTTTCCTTACATGCTACGGGCTATTTTCTCTGTTAAAATGGAAAGTCTCCCACCAGGAGCTTGGGAGGTCGGGGTAGGAGTGTGGAGTTCAGGGGCGTGAACAGCTGCAGAATCCTGGGCTCCTGGGGTATGCGCAATGGAGCAATCGTAGATTTGGGGAGTGGAGATGAAAGGGGAGAGATGAGGGATCACATTTAAGACATTTCATTTCTTCCACAATCTCATCTAGGGTTGACTTAAATTTCATTGTCTGTGTCTTTGATTGCTATACATCAAAAAATAATAATTATAGGGGCAATGAAAGCCCGAAATTAAAAAAGAAACACATTAGTAGTGGGTCTTTAAATCACCCTGGGCTGCCTTCCTTTCCAGTCCCGATCGCTTTTGGATCATTAACCAATCCACAGAGAGGAGAAAGGTCAGACAAACTTCTAAGGCAAGTGTCAAGAAAAAAGAAAAAAAAAAAGACCAGTCCCAAAGTCAATGCAAAGCTTCACTGAACAGAAAATATAAGTCAAGGTACACACGTGCCTTGGTTTGTGAGAATTTGATGATCTCACCCATTTTCCGTGGAGATTTACTTTTGTGTGGTGACAGGCATATGGAGGGACCCCCAGGGTTTGCACAGTTAGAGGCACGTGTAAAATAAGGGATCACATTGACAAAACCCTCCCCACTGAGGGACAGTTTAAGCCATCAAGGGGCACCTGTTTAGAGATGGAAGCTTCCAGAAGGCAGGGGCTCCCTGGGCTTCATTCCCTGCTGTGTCTGGGAGCCTGGACAGAGCCCGCAGTGAGCCTTCCTGCATGACACGCCCCCAGGCCTGTCAGAAAGATGGGCTTCCTGCTGGGGGGAGATGGTCTGCAAAGTAATCAGGATAGGAAATTCTTTCGAATTCCTGTTCTGAACTCCAAAACAAGGAAGAGGAAAGGATCCCCCCCTCCCCCGCCCACACACACACACACACAAAGCAAGACAGGAACGAAATGCCCTAACAGCCCTGTGGGTGAGGGTCTGACCAAATTTATTTAAGAAAACAAAGGATTTGGTTCCAGTTGCCGGCGGATCACCCCAAACTTAGTGTCAAAAAACAACAACCTTTTTTTATCCTCACAGGTTCAGTGAGGCAGAGACTTGGACAGAGATTGCTGGTCTCTGCCCCATGGTGTCTTGGGCCCCAGCTAGGAAGACACGTAGGGCAAAGAGGCTGGAGGCTGGAACCTTCTGACGTTTTGCCACTCGCCTGTCTGGGCCCTGGGCGACAGCACCGGACGTGGGGGCCTGCCGGGTTTGCTGACCACCGCGCCTGCATGTGGCCTCTCCATGTGGCTTGGGCTTCCCAGCAGGTGGCTGGGTCCCATGCTGAAGCTTCCCAATGCCAAACATCCCCAGAGAACCAGCGTAGACTGTCTCACCTTTCTGATCCAGATTCATGAGTCACACAGTGTCACTTCCGCCACACTCTGTGGTCACAGCCTTGCCCAGATCCAAGAGCCATAACTCTGTCTCTTGATGAAAGAGAGAACAAAGAACTTGCGCCCACTTTTAAAACTTCCGCAGTGTCCCGGGGCTTGCCCTGGGCTGTTTGCAAGGCGTTTGATGAGGCGTGGAGAGGAGCCATTTCCCATGGTGCCTGCTGACTGCCAGCCACGTGCCCGGCACTTGGTGGGTGTGGGGCCGCCGTGCGGAACGAGATGGATGAACACGCACGTCCCATGCCACCTGTGCTTCAGGGGGGCGAGGCGGATGGCAAACAGGTCGGCCTGGAGTCGTTGAGGGAGGGTGGTGGATTAAGGACAGATGCAGACGCTTTGCCACTGGAGATGCTGGCCCACGCTCCCTCCCCACATCCTGCCCTTTTGAATCAGGTGTGTTCCCTGATTGCTTTGACCAAGAGAATACAGAGAAAGTTCCCCGGTCAAGGCTGTAAGAAGCAGGCAGCTTCCATTTCCTGTTTCAGTCACCACTTGTTTTGGGGGTCCACTGGAGGGACCATGTGGGGAGGTGAGGAAACCACAAAGGACAGGAGCCAGCCTTCGAGGGGCCCCGGGCGTGCCAGGCACATGAAGGGTTCTGGGACCCCCAGCTCGGCCCAGCCGCCGGCGGAATGTTGTCCTGTCCCTTAGACGGTTGATCTGGGGAGAGTTTGCTGACACCAGTGGGGAAGCCGCTGCAATGCCACCCCGTCCCACAGAGGTGCTGCTGGCACCCGCCCCCCAAAACACGTGCGGACGCAACCGAGTGTCAGTGCAACTGAATCCTGACGAACCGTCGAGAGCATGTTGTAATTCCTACAAATAAACGTGAAAAATTCCTCTCACTTATTTTATCTTATGCACGCCGAGAGTTGCTCTTTAACTGGAACCTCGGTGTGGGCATGCATCGCTGGTACAATTTCAGACCCAGTGGCAAGCCTTCGGTGACTTATAATTGGGTGGGCGGGTCTCTGAGAAGAATTTTCAAATCACTCGAAAGTAATGTTGCCTCTATCCGGATCAGCGAGCCGGCCTGTACCCTTCCCATGTCCTCAGCCTCAGACAGGACCACGCTTGCCATGGCTCAATAAGTCAGCCCCGTGCGTCTGAAGAATTTCTGCTGACTTGCAAGGCAGGGTGACTCACACCAGGCCCCAGGATCAGAACCAGGCAAAGGGAGCAATCAGACATTCGGATCGGATTAGCAACGCAGAATGCACAAAGCGAGACGGTGTGTGTGTACTGTGTGTATGCTGTGGGTGTTGTGTGTGTGTCGTGGATGTGTGCTGTGTTGCATCGTGGTATTGTGTGTGTTGTAGGTGTGTATGTGTCGTGAGTGTTGTAGGTATATATTGTGTGTATGTGTGTTGGTACGTTCTGCATGTGTGTGTGTGTGTGTGTGTTGTGGCTGGGTGTGTTGTGTGCACACATACATGAATGTCTGCTCAAACTACCCCGAAACTTAGTGGCTTAAACAACCACCATTTTATTGATTTGCTCCTAATTCTGCAATCTGATCAGGGTTTGCCAGGGACAGGGCATATGATATCATATGGGTGGATCAAAGAACACGCTTTGAAGATGGCCTCAGGACTGGCAGGCTGTCACCTAGAAGTTCAGCTGGGGCTGTTGGCCGGGCCTCTGCCACCTCCCTGCGGCCTTGACCCATGGCAAGGCCAGCTTCTCACAGCACAGGGGCCAGTGCATTCAGCCCTGTTCATGACGATAAAAGAGAAATCGCTAGGCATCATTAAGGGCTAGACCTAAAAACGACATCATGTCACTTCTTCGGGTTCTGCCGGTTGAAGCAGAGCAAATCAAGGGAGGGGACGTCAGGATGTGACTGTACCGGGTTTACTGGAGTCCACCTAAGTGACTCTCCAGCATGACACCCAGCGAGCGTTGTCATAGAGAGTCCATTCTCTGGATGAGATGTTGGATTGGATGACCGCTGCTTCCTCCTTCAACTCCAGAACCTTCTGGTTCGATGTCTTCTCAGCTCCTCATTCCCAAGGACAGAAACGGGCACGCCGTGAGCAGTAAAATGGGCCCTGCCCATTGACTGATTTCACACATCCTACATTTTCCAGCCGAGGCAGTTCCTTGGCCAGTTATTTCTCAGGAACGCAGCTCTCTGTATGACACGTTCCCTCTCGAGCCAACGGATGGTCATCCTTCATGCTGCAGTTCTCTATTCGGTCCCGAGGAATTTGTTCTGTAAACGCTGTTACCATTCACAACACACGTGGCCTTAGTTTGTGAAATCTATGCTGCAGTAAAGGGATGGTGGGTGTGACGTACTGGTATATTACACGTATATTTATTGTGCTACCTGAATTGCTTCTTTTTTTTTTTTTAAGGTAAAGTTTCCATTTGTTATAAATGTAACACACTCACTATAACAAACGAATGTGGAAAAAAGCACGCGCACACACACACACACACACACACACCACTCACACCTGCAAAGATTCTATTTCCAAATGAGGTCCAGATGGACACGGGTTTTTGGAGGACACTTTGCAACCCAGTTCGGCGTTCCGTGAATAACCTTTCCCAACGCTCATGATTGTCCCACTGGGTGAGTATGTTGATCGCTCCGAGTCTTAGAGAAGTGAGTTCTCTTTTCTAGGGTCATACAGTGAGGAAACCGTGAAACAGGTGCTCCAAGCCGGGCGCTCCGGCCCCCAGGCCCTCGCCTGCAAACACCAGCGACAGAGGGACTACACGTATCAGAGGCCAACGAGTCAGGAGAAGTGTCAGAAACGCAGAGCTTGTCCAATCAAGAGGATAATGAACACCGAGCCCCGCGGGTTACAGAAACCTCACCCTTTATTTTTCTCCTTCAGGAAAGGAGGGGAGGGGGACAGAGACGAGGATGGCACTGCAGAGGGGTCCCTGGAGCTCCGGGCGGGAATGCCAGGCAGAGCACCCCCCCGCCCGGTGTGCAGGGTCGCCACCGCTGTCGTCAGCATCTGGCCACCGAGCTTCGAGGTGTTCTGGCTCAGGGAGGGTCATCGGGGTTCTGAGAGGCACACACGCTGATGACAGCAGAAAGAGGCGATGTGGGCCAACTCGACATCCTTTTCCTAATGAGTTTTGCATTTCTCCCGATGAGGACACATGAACTGGCTTAAAAATAGCTTCATCATTTCCACTTTCACATCCTGAGTGAGCGCCTCTAAATTTGGAACTGACAAAGGGCCGTGAAAGATTTCCTTTCCGAAAATAACGGGCTTAATGAGCCTCGTGACAAATGGTTGAGGTTTCACTTTCCGCTGCCCCTTAATTTGAACTATTTTCAAGTTTTTTTTTTTTTTTTTAAGGAGGTGCCATGTACCTCTTTGTGTCCAATAATTGGATCTGAGTTGAAAGAAAAAAGTGTCTGTGGAATGAGTTTCCTGTGAAAAATCAGATCTCAGCCTTCCAAAATGAAACAGTAGTAGGAAGCTGTCTGGTTTAAATAATCTAATTGTGAAAAAAAAGAAAAAAAAACATCTTCCCACTGCCTCTTGTCAGAAAGGTAGGAAGATGGCTCATGGGAGTTTGGGACGAGAACTCGGCATTTCCGAGTCGCAGGGAGCTCAGCGGGGCCTCGGCTGAGGGGTGCCCCCTGGGCATCTGTGCCCCTCATCTCGGACACCCTTTTGTGCCATATCTTGTTGAACTTTTAGCAAGAAAGAAGCGAACTCCCTTTCAGTAGAAAACTACGAATTTTTCTGTTAAAACGGTGAATGGAACACTACGTGTAACGCCCCCACTGACCCCCAATTTTAAATCAAGAAAGTCACTCAAAAAAGAAGAAAATGCATCAGCCCTGGAAACCATGGACGATGCATTTCGACAGCGTGCCAGCACCCTCCCTGGACCTCTGCGGAATGTCACCGATGGAAATCGTATGGCGGGCGGGGGCGCGTCGTCTTCTTTGTGTCCCGCCTTCTCGGGAAGGCCATCGCAGAGTCCCTCCGCCCACACCTTATGGCCTCTGCTGTGGAGGAACGAGGGGCTCGGGGGACAATGAGCAGAAGGAGCAGCTCCTGGCGAGTGCTCTGGAGCTGGCAGTCAGGGCAGATGGCCGCTGGAGGCCCTTGTACAACAGCGTCTCCATGTTAGACAGGGACCCCTGATACCGTGGGCGCCGTCACCTCCAGCTGCTCACAAGAGGCTCCGCGGCAGCTGGAGAAGTGGCCGGCGACCCGACCTTCTTTAGCAGAAAAAACTCTTGGGCACAACAGCCATGAAGGCCCACGTAGAGAGCCTGACCAGGTCGGTCAGGGGTCGTGTAAGTAAAAGCGTGGTGAGTCCTTTTATTAACCAAAGCCCATGATGTAATATACATGTTTTTCACTTAGTTTTTGTTTAATTTCTACAATTAAAAAAAAAATAGTGTCAGTAAAGACCTTCAGTGCTATAACCCATTAGAAAAAGTGTAGTCGACCTTGACACCTAATCAAAACTATTGATATGGGTGTGTCAATTTAAATGTAAAAGGGACATTACTCCATAGAGGGGGAAAAATAGGCTTAAGTGTTAGAATACGTCAATTTAGAGCAGGGTTTCTCCACCTGGGCACTATGGACAGTTTGGACCGGACACTGTTCTGTGGGCGGGGCTGCCCTGTGCGGTGTCGGGTGGTTAGCAGTCACCCCGGCCTCTGCCCGCTAGATGCCAAAAGTGCCACCCGCCCTCCATGCATCTGTGACCAAAACTGTCATCGGAGAGGCAAAATCACGCCAGTTGAAAATCACTGAGTTAAAGAAAGTGATTTTTCTCGCTGCTCAGGGAAGAGTTTGGAAACCCGCAGGTCTCAAACCCATCATCTCTATCCAAATGACCATCCTTTCTCCAGCCCCGGTCCACGCCCCGGGGCCGGGGAGGGGCGTGAGGAAGAGGAAGAAGGTTGTTTGGAAAAGCACACAGTCCTGTGCTTTAATCAGGTTATCGATTTTCTTCCTCCGTCCTGCAGAATCGCAGCCCCTTGTTCTCTTCGTTCTTTATTTTCTTAAGCCGGGATGATGAAATTATCAACAAAAGCAGCTGGAACGATTCCTGTCAGACAGTTGTGCAGCAGGTCCTTAGTACATGTTAATAATCTTCTTCAAAATATTTGTTTTGCATCACTGAATGGTGGGCTTTTTAATATCTCTTGTCGTCAGTAAATTGAGGCTCAGGGAGGTAAAGTAAGTGGCCCATAGTTAGGTATGTGCTTAACAGGTGGTGGCCATAGAAGCCGGAGGGGTGCGGGGTGGGTGGGGAGGTGGCGGGAGTCGGGGGGGGTGGGCTTGGGTCTCACAGGAGTGCTCTAATTTCTTAGCTAACGTGGAGACCAGTTACCTGTCTTATTTGTCCCTCCCCAGTTCTCATAAAATTGTCTATAAAATTTCATATACCTACATTGCTCTGTGAAATAAGAACATCAACCAATAAATTTCCAGACACTGTGAGAATTTTTCCCGGATATCCGTTCTTCTTCTCCTTGTTATCTTTTACGCTATTTCATGAAGTTTATATTTTGTCGTATGAAAAATAAGAAAACAAGGAGAGTGAAATAATGTTCACGGCATTTGATCCGTTCATTTTGCAAAGGACTGGCTATCCTAATGAAATGCAAGTAAAGCTATTTTGCAATAAAATATTTATTGTAGTGTTATATGCGCCAGGGATACCTTTAGAAAAATCCAAGATGAGGTAGTGGGTTTCTAATTATGATTCAGCCACGCAATGGATGATTATGAAAAGTATTTAAAATCACATTTATAAAGCTATTTTCCTAGCTTTTTAAAGATACATGTTAATTGTAAAAATAAAACAACAGCTCTAAAAGAAACGAATGCGAGAATAAAAATCCTGTAGCTGCTAACACTCAGTGCGGTGGTCTTTAGGGTTGTTGACAAATTTGTTGGCCTTCTCTCAACCTGGACGGAGCGGGGCTGGACTTTCCTACCCCTTAATTAGACGTCATGGGACACGCTTTGGCCAATAAAACGTGAGCGCTGATGAATGAGCTCGTCGATTTTCCAACGCTCTTGCCAACACTGGATTTAATAAATTATTATCTACCATTGACAGATTGGCAGAAAGTGTTTGCATCTCTTTAGTTGCTTTTCTTGATTATTAATGAAGTTGAACCACTTCATATTGACTATTTGTGATTACACTTTTCTGAAATGGCTGTAAGTCATTTAACTAATTTTTATTGTAAATATTCTTTGCATATTAACCTAGTATCTGCCAGAGAGGTTGCAAACATTTTATCCCTCTTTGTCATTTTTTTCCCAAACTTTGCTCGTGATTTCTTTTCACAAAGAAGCTAATGTTTATGTAGCCAAATATTATTTTTATTTAAAGCTTTTGGTCTTACGACGTGCTTTGAAAACATTTTCCCACTTCAAAATCACAAGTATTCATCTAAAGCTGTATTTCGGTGCTTTTATATTATTATTTTTTACACTTAGATGTTTGATAATCTAGATTTTACTTTGGAGTAAAGAGAGAATTATAGTGATTGAATTCTCTTTTCCAGCTGGTTAATAAATTATACCAGCTTTATTTGTGAAGCCATTTTGCTTTATCCTCGTTGACTTAAAATTATGCAGTTTTTTGTTGACATGGGAACATATAACAATGCCAAATGAAAATTGCGAAATGAAATAAAATTGTAACAGATAGAATGAGCCTCTATCTCAAGCAAATGTATTTATAGAAAAATTTTGGAAGGAAATATATACTGCTGGTTTCTGGAGAGTATTTTTTACTTTAATACTTTGATATATTTTCTAAAATTCCTACAATGCATTATGCTATATTATAAACAGGAAGAACATACATCATGTTAAATTACTGTGTTCTTGAACAAAGTATGGAGAGAGCCCTATAAATTCAGCTTGTTTTTCTCATAGAATTATTTTTCTTGCCTTAGCTATATTGTTGAAAGTTCTCTGAAATTCCGGCAATGTAACTAGTTAATTTTCCACTGTACAGTGCCTCCATATCTCAAATTCAGCAACCCATAAGCTTTCCAAACTGTGGGGATAAATTTGAGTTTCTTAAGGGAAGAATTATAGTGTATCTTTAGTAAAATAAATAAATAAATAATATAAAGCAAAACCTTAGAAATGCCACTGAGTTTTGCAAAGTGAGATAAACTGGAGATTTGTGGAGCCAAAACCTAACTCCCTCTCCTGCTGTTTAATGGTTTTCTTCTCTGTTTTGCTTCTAGTTACAACAGATTTTGGAAATACCTCAGGTTTTTTCTTTTTTTTTTTTTTTAATGCTTCGAGAAGCCAAGCCTCTTTCCTGTAAGGGCATCGTGATAAATATCATTCTTTACAATTCACAGAGAGAATCTGTGCAGCAGGAAAAATGAAGTACCTCAGTCTTCTCTTTGGAACTACGTTCACGTGGATTTGTCCATCTATGTTCATAGACTCATGGGAGACTTCAAAAATACAACTGACACAAGTATATAAAATATTTCTGCCAAAAAGTCTGAAAATTACTGAATCTTATATCCAGTTTTTATTATTTTCATTATCTTAGCGTTTGTATAAAGTTTAAAGCATGCGAAACAGCGCTCCGTATTGTCGCGGGAGAATGTGGGAGTGATACAAAGACTTGCGAAGGGACGATGAGGACTGTCCATTCGTGCCAGGGGCGACCTCCGATGGGGAGCACGGGGGATGCGGCCGGAGAGGTGTGAGAAATGAGAACTCACGACAGCCTCCACTCTGCCCGTGAGAACTGGCTCTGCGTGGAGAGGCGGAGAAGAAGGGGCTGAGAAGAAGGTGGCTCCAGGATGGGTGATCGTGGAGCTCTTGCCCAACATCCAGAAGGTGGGAGATGGCTGGATACCCTTCCCCAGCGGGATGCCCTCCCGGTTCTTTCTCCTTTCATTCTGTGCCTAGTGTGGCTGACCCCTGAGGTCTTGTGCACTTCTGGTTGGGCTCTGCCCTCAGGCAGCACCAGCAGAGATCAGAGGGTGAGAAAAGGATGTTTATTTCTTGACTCCAGCCATTCCAGGCTGCAAGCTGATGCTGCCTGCAGGCTCCTTCCTGCTACTCTCTCTGGGTGCCCAGCATGACCCCTGACCCTTCACTTCTACAGAATAATTGCCCTCTGATGATGCTTACCAGGGGTGCATCATTTTCCCTTGTGGGTTCTCTTCAACCTGCCCACATCTTGAAGTGGCCGCTTTATTAAACCGTCCTCAATTGCCCCTTTGAATGAGTCATCTGTTCCCTGCAGATTGTCTGAGTCATATATGGAGGATGACAGATGTATTAGTCTCCTACGGCTGTTGTAACAAATTATCACAAACGCAGTGGCTGAAAACAATACACGTTTATTCTCTACAGCTCTCACGGTCAGACGTCTGAAAGAGGGTGGCAGGGCTGTGTTCCTTCTGGAGGCGCGAGAGAAGAATCCATCTCCCAGCTTCTAGAGGCTGCAACATCCCTTGGCTCATGGCTCTAGATCAGTCTAATCTCTGCTCCTGCCAAGACGATTTCGTCTCTGATTCTGCCCCTCCTACCTCCCTCTTGTAAGGACCCTTGTGATTGTGTCTGTCCCACCCCACTCGTCCAGGACAATCCTTCTATCTCAAGATCGTAACTTAATCTCGTCTACAAAGTCCCTTTGGCCGTGTGAGGTGATATTCATTCACAGGTCCTGGGGGATTAGGGTGTGGACATCTTTGCGAGACTGTTATTCTGCTTACCACAACAAATGTTTCAGGAAAGATGGTAAATTTGGTTTTGTATTTAAGAGGCTTTTGGGAATCAGAGGAAATACAGAGTGGGTTGTTGGAGCCCTAGATCTGGAGGCCAGTTTAGTTTTTGAGATCTTCCCTGTACGTAGATGATACCATATTCCTATGTTGGAACCAATGGGAAATCAAAGCATAACTCATCTTCCACGTTTGGTTTTGCTAAGCCCTGTAGAAGTCACCCAAATTCTGATGCCAGCTGTCAAGATGATCTTAAAGACAGTGCTGTTCCTCCTTGAGTCTGCCTATAGCTTACTGATATAGACCCTCTCGGTTTTATTGCCGTATAATTTCTGGCAATGGCGAAGCAAACCCAGAGAGAATTATAGCATCATTCAATTCAATGACCTCCTATGCAGTTGATTGCTTGAAGGTTTGCATGTGATACACTGACTCCACTATGGCATTTAGTGTCATCGATAGTAGAGATACATTGTTAGGAGCTAAGATTAGCTGGATTTGGAAAACTGGGTGTTTTTATGTCACAATAACTTTCATAGGCTTAGATTCTAAATTAGTTTAAATATGACTTCAACTTTTATTATCTCCATGTCCTTGAATTTAAACATTGCCTAATTTTTGTTTTTTATGACCTAGTGATGGAATAATTTACCAGCCTATTGTCAGATTAAAGATAGCAAAGATTCAAAAGCCCACTACAGCCCCTGTTACATAGAAAACACATGAAAACATCAGCTCCCTGACTGTGTTTCCACTTGACCCTCATATATGACAATAATGACACCAACAGCAAAATACTCGTTCTTAGTAAAATTCAATTCAGTAATCCCTTATTGAATATAGACACCAAGTAATGCTAGGCACTGAAGCAGATACAAAGATGAATGAGATTTACAGTCAAATGAGAAAGGCAGGCGAGAGTAAAATGCCCCTAACAGAGCATGCATATGTAAATCCCTCTCTGCACCCAGAGCAGGGTGACAGTTTTAGAATTGCCTCCCCAGCTTTCCCGTTTGATATTCATTATTGTACGACTGGCATTTTGGCATCAGCTGGCTGCGTTAGAGGCGCTGCCATGGCCACACAGCAGAGAACCAGCGCTAACCAGGATCATGGGTAAGAAAGTTCTAACCAGCAACA
>CM053503.1:165222482-165243895 GCA_028627145.1 Eidolon dupreanum | reverse complement strand
CAGTACCTGAAATCCGTGTCGAATCGCACAGTGAATCTTGCCGTTTCTGTTCAGAACAGAAGTGTGGAGATCACCAAATGGATCCCTTTGAACAGAAGTCTGACCTGGAGGAGGCGGGATGTGTGAACAAATTACTTTCTTAGGCCATAAGCTTTCTCAGGAAAATTGCCGCCGAGAATCCTCACGGCACATCAAAGGCTCGGTTTGTTAAAAGGTATTGATGATGAATCTGCGTCAGATAAAAGGTTTATGGTTGGGGTGATTTTATTGATTCGGGTCTGGCTGGTTTCATGGAAGTACAACATCATTTTCAGCAAATCGATCGTGTCTGGTTTGAAAAGGCTTTGCGCTACGTTTGCCTTAAATTATGTTTAAATAATTGATCGCAGTGCGTATTTGTTAATGACCTTTAACTGAACTGTCATTTGACCGAGGTTGGGCCACAGAGATCGATTTTGCGGAGGGCTCCTTTGTTTTTGTGACTTTTCTAAGATCCTTGGTGTTTTTCTCCATTTCAGTCCTCTGTGGGGTGTGTGATTCAGAAACCAAGGATTCTAGCTTATTTTTGTAAGTTAAAATGGAGTTTTGATGAGGGGTGCCCTTCCCTTCACGGCTGTAGAAAGTCCACACGTAGGCACGCCGTCCTCCTCCATTGGGGTCAGAGGTTGAAACTCCAGGACGAGGAGGGAGAGGCAGCACCGTGTGTCCCCGACAGCACCCACCTCCCTTCCTCTCAAACCCAGGTGAGAACTTCCCCTGTCCTTCTGTTTCCTCCCATCGCCAGTCCAGGTTTCCCAGGTGCTGGAGTCAATGGACAGGTCTCTGAAGCTGGCGACCCCTGCACGGGCCCCGGTCCAGGGGCTCCCGAAGTCCGGAGAGTCCCTCGGAAGCGGTAGAGGCCGTGGCCGTGGCCGGTCGGTGCAGGGCCTTCTGGAAGTGGGGGTGCAGGTGTGAGTCTGGGCTCAGACCAGCGGCTGCAGGACCTGGGTGGCTCCAGCCTCACCTCCTGTGAGCTTCCCCAGGCCGGAAGTGGCAGAGACGCCCCCGGCAGATGGTCTGGCTGCCCCCCGCAACCTCTGCACCCAGGAACGAGTCCCAGGGGCTGTTAGGGATCCGTCTCTGCACCCCCCGCCCCCACAGACACACACGAGTGCTCACGTCATGCCTTCGGCTCCCAATAAACACGACTTCGGCCTCTAAAACAACCAAAGAGATGGAGCCGTCGATGCCCTCTTCGTTTCTTGTCCTTGCCCTGACCCCATCGCACCTGTTTATGGTAAAACTGCTCGTCAGACCCCCAGCCTCCAGCTCCGGTGACGTCCCTCTCCCCCACTGACCATTCACGGGGGGCTGGGGGGAGTACGGCAGGTGACCGCATAACTTCAACGAACCTTCAGGTTCTAGGGACCCAGACTCCAAACCCTGAAGTCCAGTGGGCCCCGACACTCACAGGCAGGGCAGCTGCCCAGTGGTCACTCATCTGGTTTCCCACCTGGGGGCCACAGAGCCCCCTCTGGGCATAGACTCAGGCCCCCAGCCCCTGCCTCACTCGGAGCTTCTGCCTTTCACCTCTTTGAAACGACTTACCAGAGAAGGGACAAAATTTGTCACGGAGATAAATGAGCTGCGGCTTTGGGAAAGCCGTGAGGGAGGGCGGGCGGGCTCCAGGAGCTTAACGTGGCTCTTCGCCCCCCATGGCGAGGTGGCAGGAAGCTCGGGTCTCCTGCAGGACATGTGGCGAGAGTTTGAAGCTCAGTAATGAGAGCGTAGTAGTTTCCTGAAGCCGCTGGAACAAAGTGCCACCAACGGGGTGACTTAAACCCACGGAAATCTGTCTTCTCACGTTTCTGGGGCGAGAGGTCAAGGTGTCGGCAGGGCCTTGCTCCCTCGGGACCCGTGCGAGGAGGCTCCTTCCTGGCCTCCTGCAGCTCTGATGACCGGCCAGCCATCTTCGGCATTCCTTGGCTCAGACACGTCACTTTGGTCCTCTGTTCGGTGGCGTTCTCCTTGTTTTTCACCGTGCCTTTCCTCCGTGCGTGTCTGTCTGTGGCTAACATTCCCCTTTTTATAAGGACACCAACCATCCCGGATCAGGGCTCACCCTAACGACCACATTTGAACGTGGGTACCTTGGAAAAGACCCTGTTTGTAAGTAAGGCCACATTCTGAGGCACCGGTTGGTCCGCTGGGGGTGGGGGTCGCACAGCTCAACCCATAACAAGGGGGAGGTGGAAGGCAATGCTCAAAGGCTGGCTCCAGAGGCTGGGATGGCACGACAGCAAGCCCTCGGTGGGGGACGGCCAGAGTTTTCAGGACTAGCGACGGCTAACATTGAGCTTGAAGGTATGCCTAGTACTAGTCCGTAATCGCTCTCCAGTAAAAGACTTTGAACCACGTGGGGGGATGGCAGAGGAGCGGCTGTGTCCACACTTCGGGTGAAATGACAGCAGCCGTGCCGTCATATAACTAGTGGCTGGTCACCTGTCTGGGTCCTTTACTCTAAGGAGCGTCGCCACAAGAGCAGGGCTCTGTCTTGTTCATCACGTGGCAAGGTGCCTCAAAAAGAGTAGGAACTCAGTGAACACTGGCTGCAAAGTCCGTGAACGAAGCTGCGGGAGATGAGAATGCTTGGCTTCGAGGGCTGCGTTAGTAACATGTATTTTGTCCTGAGTGGCAACAGGACATTTTCTGGGGTTTATTCACTCTTGCCTAAACCCCAGCTGGGGTGCTGGGCTTCCCACGGTTAATGGGGCGGAGGCTCATAGTTTCATCTGACTATTCATGGTAAGGGCCTCCAGAAGACCGGAGAACAGGAGCGACCAGGTTCCATGTTTTTGATAATCACCTCCCACGCTGGACTTCGTGCCGTCAGGGGGCGGGACAGGAGCAAGTCTTCCTCAGTAGGTGCTCAGTAAATGCTTATTGCGTTGAAATGAATAATGCGAGGGGAACGTTTGCAAAGGATAAAGGGAGGAGGCCGTGAGGGCTGAGGTTCTGACTTCCGCAGAAACTGAGGTTCAAGTACAGCAGACAAGTCTCAGACCCAGTAGCACCCCGACATCCTTAGCAAGTCGCCCAGCTTTCTACAGACTCCCCTTTACAACCTTTAGTCCTTCCCCGTTTGGATTCTGCCTGGGGAGCTGGTATGGAGCCCAGGTCGGTGTCATCGTGTTTAAATCGCACCGGTGACATCTCCACGAGGTCTGCATCACCATAACGCCGCCCTGGGGGTGGCGGGCAGTAGAGCACGAGTCACGTGGTCCTGGCCCTTTATTGGGCTTAAACCTGTTGCTGGGCCATGATTTGGGGGGATATTAAGAAACAGTCGGGATGATAAGGGAAGCGCATTTTCAGCCCTGACGTCAACGGGAGACGGGCCCCGTGGGGAAGAACACCGCGTCTGTCGTCGGACGACTTGAGTTCTAACCCCTCCACTGACCGTATGACCTTGAACTGTCTTGCTTCCCTGGCCAGCAAGGCCATTTTGAAGATTAAATGACGAATACACATAAAAGTGCGAGCCAGGCCTCTGTCAGAACTGCTTCTGCGGCTGAGGGCTGTCCTCTGCGAGCACTCGGTGACACTCGGGCGGGACCTGGGGAATCCGAGCCGTCGGTCCAGCCTCTTCCAGGAAGCGACCCTCGATGCTCAGCTCCGCGCGTGGCCAGGTGCCATGTTCCATTCATCTCTCAAGCAGGTGGTCTTGGGCCGACCGCCTGTCTCCAGCCTGGGCTCTCATGGAGGCTTCTGAGGGACCTGCTGGTCACAGAGTGGACGTGCCGTGGAGTGACTCTTCCTGTGTGTCTTCTGTGGAGACAGAAAGACAAGCATGGGGGTCTTGTGTCCCCCGAAACTCGTGCCGGGGCTGGAAGCCCTCTGGGGGCCGGGCGGCATCTCCCCTGCCTTGGCATCTCTGGCGTTTGAGTTGGGCTTCGCGTGATGGGAGCTGTTTTCTGGTTCACAGAACACGCATCCTGGGCACGCGTTCAGGTGGGCGGCATCTTCCAGGGGCCCAGGCTGAGGAGGGCTCCACCACCATTGGCACACGACTTGCGAAGTCCCACTGGCCGGGACCAGTCCCACGGTCCCGGTCACCGCGGGGGAGGCTGGGACGCCTGGGCCGCTGGTGCGCCCAGGGAGAACAGGAAACGGATTTTGATGGACAGCTGTCTGGCCGTCTACAAGAATGGGGTCCAGGGGACAGTAAGTGCTCGGTCAGTGCTTGCCAAAGGTGTGGGCCCAGCTAAGAATTTGAGAAGCTCACGTGGTCCTAGGAGGCCCCAATGTGAGTACAGTCTTCAGAAAATCTGTCACAAGTCGTTGATCTTCTGCCCACAGTTGCTATGCATCTCACCAGGCACAAGAAGCTTTCGTTGAACCCTCATCGTGCCCTCGCCGTGTCTTGGTTACTAAGCTACGTGCCAGGGGTCCCCAGTGAACAGCACCAGGCTCCGCCCTACAAGGCCCTTACCACCTGAGCATCTGACGGTATCTGGGGATTTTCCAGCTACATTCGCACGGCAAAGCCAGAGAATATTATCTTCATGAGCAGCGTTGCATCCTCAATGGATTGATCTAAAATCCTTTAAACACAGAACCATATGCAGACATCCTCGATGGAATATTAATCAGAATTTTTTCTGGGCTCTGAAGCCCTGATTGAAAAGGCATCTGTGTAGGCAGTCTTTTTAGGAAAATTACATGTCTTACACTGAAACAAGTAAGCAAATCTTCTCAACCCCTGTACAATAGAAAAGCAGAGATGACAGCTTATCCAAATGAAAAACAGAATGGTTTTCTTCTAATGAGAATGCAGGGCTAGATCAATTATAGACAAGTGTGCAAAGTCAAGGAGGTTTTCTCTTTCCCATTTCGGTGAAAGGCTGTATGAAAATACCCTGAAGCCTCCTTGCTGCTTTGTGCGGATGAGAAACGATGCCCGCTGGCATTGAAGGTCATCATCAGCACATCTGACAGTACTTGTTCCCACTTCTAAAAGGAACTGTGTTCTCAGGAACGGTGAAGACGTGAAATTGGAGAGTCAGGAGGAGAGCGACACTCGGGGGTAGACCCCGGGCTGACGTCAGGGACGGTCGGGATGAGATCGTCTTGCTCCTCGCCTTTCTGCACAGACACCCCTTCGGGTTAGCCACTCGAAGCTTCATCTGGCCAAGAACTTGAAGGATATGGGAAGAGAATTCCGGAATATCTTCTCCTCTTACTCAGCTTTACGAACCATGGAGCTGATTCACATTTATGTCCCTCCTTGGCATCCATCTTAGAATGGATAGCGTCCCATGTAGTTGATGAATCGTAGGAGCTGGTGTAGGAGCTATTAACTTTGGCTCGTACAAGACAAGACGGGGTGTATACCTAAAACCCTTGGATCTACTCCTCACTGAAACAGAATTGTCTTTTTTTTTTTCCATTTTCTTTTTAATTCAGGGATCCAGTTCGATTCCGTCCAAAGATTCTAAAGTGCCATCCTTCATTTTCGTAACTAGGTTCCCTTCTTGGCTGGAGGAGAGGGATGGGCAGGGAAGAAGCATTTTACGGATAAACGGGATAATATCCTAGCATCCAAAAGATGCGTGGGCCAGAGCTGAGCATGAAGCCCAGTGCTATGACTTGGGGAGAGGACTCTGAGTGCACTGACCAAACTCAGGTGGCCGGAACCAGGTGACGGAAGTTTTGGCACAGAGTCGTAATACAAATTATCAACTAGAGAGGTGAGGGGTGAGCGCAGGGTGGGGACAGGCTGATTGTTGTGCTGACCTATGGCAGGAGTTCTTTACCTTGGCAGCTCTGTTTTGCTTAGGCTCTCATGGCAGGTGGGAGGGTTGGCCAAAATTTGAATGGCCAGGAATGCGGCAGATGACACCTGCCTACGTACGGGTCTCCTCCCCACAGTAAAGCAAGTGAGTGGCGGTGGGAGAAGCATTCTTGCTCCAAGCTTAGGTCTTAAGGGACCCTGTGTGATTTGACCCGTCCCTCTGTGCCATGAAGAGGGCGTACCCTAAGCGGCCCAGTGGTCCGAGGAGGGGTGAGAAACACGTAGAACAGAGTCAGACCCAACCTGCAGCTTGGAGCTGCCCAACCAAGCTCAGTACGGCTCTGCTGGCCCTGTCTTTGTCCTTGTTGCTTAGCAGGGCCCTAAACATTTGTGACACCCAGGGCAAGAGTACACATGCATGCTCTCATACCTGTGTGATTCATCCTTTGCCTTGTGCAGACAGGTATTCTAGCATTCATTTATTGACCTGGATCACTTATTTATTTACATGGGACCAGGTACCCATTCAAAGCGAAAGCTGTTTAGGGAGCCAGACACATAGGAAGCCCTGAATAAAAGATCTTTGAATGATTGAATGATCTGGAATTTTTTGATAATTTAAACACTTTTCCTTAGAATGCTGGAAGGAAACTTGTAAAACTTTATAGTCTCAAAAAAAGTATTAGCAATATTTTGCATGTTTTTCCCTGATACCCTTAGTGTTTAAGCATCAATAATAGATATTGTTTATCAGGGTTTATTTACTCATATAAATTATTTTCATAGAAACAAAAAGTCAGATATTGAAGTTTTACATGGCAATAACTCATTGTCTCTACTTTGAAGTTTAGAAACAACTTTTTGTAATAATATCAAAGTTAGTTATTTTTAGGCAAATCGTGCTACTCGTTTCCTACTATTTCATTTTCTTGAAGATTCATAGTTTTACACATAGAAAAGTATTCCTTTCTTTATCGCTTTCAGAAATAGCCAAGTATAGTAACTCACGATCATTACTTCACTGTCACGGTCATTCAAAGACAAAATCAAGGTCAACCAATAAATAGAGGTTATTAATTCTTACTTTTATATATTCACTGACATCATTGTTTTACTTTATGCACCTTTGATGAATATATAAATTATGTAAAATGTAAAATTCTTATCCTTTAATTTGAAACATTCCTAAGCTAGAATCATCAACTGAATGTATGTAAATAAATACTTTGTCTATCAAATTAGGTAATATTAAAATGTGATAACAGGGGTTGGAGAAGACACAGAAAAACTAGCACTTTGTCACATCATTTGGAAGTGTGCATTATCACAGTTCTTCAAAGGATAATTTTGCTCAATGCATAAAAATTTTGAAATATGCAACATTTGAAAAATTTTACTGCTATGAATTTATCCTAGATGAATAAGTATGAATATGCACATTTAGCTATGTTGCCCCAAATAGAGAAAAATTAAAAACACAAAATATTTTAAAAAGTCAAGGGTTAATTCACAGAATGGAACAAATCCATCAATAAAAAATAATTTAGAATATGTAATGTCACGAAAAATTTTCATCAAAATTCAGTTGGAAAAATAAGTTTCAAACACTACAATTTTACTTTTGAAAAAAAATGATCTCTATCGAAGACTGCTAAGATATTAATTGAAATTTTAATAGTACTTGATCATATAGAATTCTAAAAGATTTTGACTACTTATATTAGTTTTTCTGAGTTATCTACAAAAAAATGGTATTATTTATGTAATCCAAACAAATCTTAGTTTTATAATTTAATCAAAAATATGCATTCATGATGGAAGTGACAGTGCTGGATGAAAGACATGGTGTGTAGTAAAAATAACCTTGGAGACAGAATGGGCAAAAAAAGACTGTGGATTCGATTCTCCTAGTGTTCTAGACATTGAATCTATAAATATGGATCTGGTGTGACTATTTGAAGTTAAAATGTCACCATTGAAAAATGTCTGATATTTGGAGAAGTGTCTGTGTGTGTGTGTGTGTGTGTGTGTGTGAGAGAGAGAGAGAGAGAGAGAGAGAGAGAGATTTAGCATTAATATTTTAATATTATTATTAGCATTAATATTTTAATTATATAAAGAATTAATTTATTTTAAGTGTATTTTATGCCCTTGATGTGTGCTTGCTAAGTGGCAGCTAATTCCTATTTTAAGACAAGAAGACTCGATTTCCCCACGGGAGGACAGGCCTGCGTCTTTAAGAGTGTAAACTTCTCTCTCCAGAGATAAAAACCATAGGCTGTTGGAATGTCGAATGCTATGGTGATTTAGAGTTTATCTAAAAGTATTTGATTTGCATTTCAAGTTTAACTAAAAGATTCACATTCTCCCTTATTTTTTTCTCTTGATGACAAGAAACAAGATCCACCCCTCCCCCTGCCCAAATATTCCTAAGATGAAGAGAGAAGAAACTTATTTGCTATAGATCTTTTCAACACAGAGAAAAAAAGAAGGGGCTTGATTGTGTTTGGGGATATCACAGGGCAGAGACTGCCCATGCATTAATGGAGGGCCTCAGACAGGTTACAGCCATCAGCCTAGAGCAAGGGCCACAGGAGCAGATGCATTTTATCTGCCCACACTCACTCTGCCTGGCAAGGTCGTGCCCACCCCAGCCCCTGAATTCGCAATAATTGAGCATGAATTAAAGGGATCTGCTAGGTAAGTATGTATGATGGGGTGGAAAGGGAGAGAGAAAGAAGGAGGAAGGGAGGGAGAACATCACAGTAAAGGCAAGGATCCCCACCATCACCAAGAGGGGGTACAGCCCTTGCTGATGGAGGCATTACCCAGCCACCTGGTGAAGAATTGTATGGGCTGCTACAAAGAATATGCAAACTTGAAAGTTTGATACACGTTGTTAAGTTACATCGTAGAAAGTTTCAGCCAGTAAAATCGCTCACACCAAAATCAAACTTTATTATTATAAAGTTTATTATATTGATTAATCTGGTATGTAAAGCTCTCTTTTTGCTTACTGGCTCTGTTCAATCTTTTTCTACAGTGTCTATATATCCTTTGGTCAGTTTTCTCTCATGGCGTTTATTTCTTAATTATTGATTTGTAAAAGTTTTTTTATATAAGAAAAATTAACTTTTGCCATTTTTGTTATAAATAATCTATCATTGACCTTTTAACTACTAACTTTGAGATATTTTGGCCATATAAAAATCATTTTATTATTATTTGATCTTTTGTCTTCAAATATATTTGTTGTTTTCCTTTAGGTGTTTCTAGCTTGGGAATTATAATTAGAAATTTAGCTGCACTCTAAAATTACAGAATATTTGCTTAAATTTTCTCCCAATAGATTCATTTAAATATGTGTGTGTGTGCGTGTGCGCGCGCGCACACACGCACACACACACACACACATATATATTCATACATACATATATATAGTTAAATCTTTACTGTCTGTGGCATAAGATTTGAGTTTAGGATCTAAACTTATTATTTCTCAAATTATATGTTAGTTTTCCTAAAAATATACATTGAGTTTCTTTCTTATTTTCTCATTGATTTAAATTCACATGACATTTGGGTCTATTCATGGGACCTTCTTTCTGTCTATCTGTTCTGGTATTAATTGTATTGTAACTCTAGAATTTTAGAGATTATTAGGGCATGTCCCAGTCATTACTTTTTTTGTTTTTAATTGTTTTTGGCTATTTCATATGTTTCGTGCCAATTGAAATTTAAATGTTATGATCTTTACTTCTTTTCAAGAGGGGCCCTATTTGGTAGTCAGAATAATGCCCCCTCCCCTACCCCACAAGTGGTCCATGTCCTGATCCCCAGAACCTGTGAACGTGTTAACCTACAGGGCAAAGGGATTTCATAGATATCATTAAATTAAGGATCTCGAGAGCAAAAGATTATAGATTATCTGAGGGGGCCCAATGTAATCACAAGCGTGATTACACGGAATTTACACGGAAGAGAGAGACAGAGCAGGGGAGTCCGAGGCAGCCACGTCGATGAAAGAATCGTCAGAGAAATGCTACTTCGCTGGCTTTGAAGATGGAAGGAGGACCCACAAAGAAGGACCAGGAATGTAGCTGAGTGTTAGGAGCTAGAAGAGGCAAGGAAATGGAATCTGCCCTCCGACCTGCAGAAGGCATGCAGTCCCATCAACACTTTGATTTTAGGACTTCTGACTGTTAGAATCGGAAAGAATACATTTGTTTATTGTTTAAGCCACTAAATTTGTGGTGATTTGTTACAGCGGGAATAGGAAACTAAAACAGTATACTTTCTAAATTCCACTATATCTGAAAATTTGTATATTACTCTCACACATAAATAAATAGTAGCTTGATAAGATACAGAATTCTTGGGTTACAATAATGTCCCTTCAAACTTGTAGAGCTATCGACGTGTTGATTTTTAGTACCTTGTCTGAGGAAGATACATTTGATGCAAATCTGACTGTGTGTTTACCTTTTCAATACTTTTCCTAGATGCCAGAAAGAAATTCCCTTTACCCTCGAAAAGCCTCATCGCTGGCCATGGGTTTCCCTCCACTTATTTTTCTGGGTGTTGGTGGGCCCTTCAATTTAGCAACTTGACTCTATCTTCAGCTAAGAGAAATTTTCTTCTATTATTTCTATGACTATT
Source organism: Eidolon dupreanum (assembly GCA_028627145.1). Lineage (NCBI taxonomy): Eukaryota > Metazoa > Chordata > Mammalia > Chiroptera > Pteropodidae > Eidolon > Eidolon dupreanum. The sequence goes on along the minus strand of CM053503.1, from coordinate 165,233,463 downwards.
GCTTCTATTCTCACTGCAACATCTTCGGCTTCTGAAAATTCCTTTTATATTTAGAGTTGGTTTCTTCTATTTTCCAAAACTCATGCTTTTTTTAAAAAAATAAACTTCTCTAATATAGTATTTTATTGCAGTTCAGCAATGCATATCTGTCTCATATTTCCCAGAGCAAAATAAAACAAGATATCACAGAATTAAAATGGCACTAAGATCTTATGAATCCATGGTATACATGCTACAATCTAAGGGCTATTCCCTAAATTTATACCATCCAAAATTCACTTCATATTTATTTTATTCTGTACAAACTTATTCTTATATTCAACCAATGTGATCACTAGGAAACTAATCTTGTGATTTGCACTTTAATAGCTAAATAAAAACAAAAACATACAGTGAAGCTTCTTGCATTGGAAACTTTCACCTAAAAGCATTTATAATAAGTCATGTGTTCAAAGACACACTCAAATGAAGGCAAATAATGGAAAATGAAAGACCAATAGGGCGTTAAGTCTACTCTGGAAATGGCTTGGAAAATGCTTCTAAAGAGAGGCTTCCGTAGTGGCTCCGTGAAGTACAACCATCCTGTGACTAAGCCTATTCTAAACCAGGCATAAAACCCACATGATTCAGGAGTTCTGGGTGAGCTGAGAAGTGGGTCAGTCAAAGGTCGGCCTCCGTGAAAATCATGTGGCAAACGTCATTCATTATGTTTATACAGCCAACAACTCCAAGAAAATGTCACTCATGCTTATTTGGCATATAGAACAGTCCTAGCTTTAATAACCTGCCATAAGCTGTGTTCCGGGGCAGGATTGTTTGGGGATTGGATGATGAAATTTGTTTCTTACAAAAATCCAAACCCAATGAATCATGAACATCAGTGAGCATAAATATCACACAAAACTTGAGGTTGATATTTTGTTAACTTTAAAATCTTGATACCTTACTGTTTTTTAATCTCTTATGGAGACCTCTAAGAAACTTCTGAATCAATCAATGCAGAATTTAGGTTACTTTAGTAGTAATGGGAACATAATTGAGCTTATCAGCTTATGAGGTAATGCGGACATTTTAGCTCTAGGTGTGGAAGTGATATAACAGTGAAGGCTGTGACCAGGTATAAAGAAGTCTTGTCCCTAGCACCCCATCCTCCAAGATTCTGTTGAATCATGTTAGGAGGGTTAAACGATTATGACCATGACTTCTCATGTCTGAACAAGCTCAATGTCACCATTATCCACTCATACGAGAAATCTGGTGTCCAGCCTGCACGACACCCTCTCTTTCCCTCAGCCCACTCAATTAATTTTACCTCTTAAATATCTCTTTAATATATATTCCCCTCATTATCACCATTGCGACTACTTCAGTTCAGGTCTTTATAAGTTCTCACCTGGCTTATTATGAGAGGCCACTACCTTAAAAACAGGCAGATGATTTGAACATATTCTTCACCAAAGAAGACAGACAATGACCAATAAGCACGTGAGAAGATGCTCAACATCACTAGTCTTCCAGAAAATGAAAATGAAAACCCTGACGAGATACTGCTTCACACTCCCAATTGAAATGAAAAATACTGACGGCACCAAACGTTGACCAGGATGTGGAGCACCTGGAACGCTGACCTGCCCCGGTGAGAGTGTGAAACGATATGAACACTTTGTAGAACTGTTTGTCAGCTTCTTACGACATGGAGCATAAACTTGTTCTGTGGTCTCAGCGAATGCCATGGTCTCAGCGAATCCTCTCCTACGTGTTTACCCAAGAGAAGTGAAAACGTATGTCTACAAGATGCCTTGGACAAGAACGTTCATAGCAGCTTTATGCATTACAGCCCCAAACTGGGAAAACTCCAAATGTTCATTAGCAAGAGAAATGACAAACAGATTGTTGTTTATTCACACAATGGAATATCTCTCAGCAATAGAAAGAAATAAACTACTGATGAATCACAAAGACATCTGGTGAGCAAAAGAATCCGGACAGTAAAGCACTGAAAAGTTCTATCATATGAAGTTCAGGCACAGGTAGAACTAACCCACGGAAAGAGGGGTCAGAACAACATTTGCGTCTAGGAGTAAGGAGTGACCAGAAAGGAGAACAGAAGAATTTACCCAGGTTTTGGAATTATTTTCTATCTTGTTCATGCGTCAAAACTTATAAAACCAAACACTTAAGATCTGTGCATTTTCTTGTATTTCACTAAAAATAAAAGCATTTACGTGGAACACATTTATTCTTTATATTTTTCAGTAATTTTACTCTGTACTTATACTACAGAATCAGGTTTTTCTTTAATATGGGAATTTTTATTCTATCATATATTATTACTTCTTTTCCATGGATTCTGATCTCTCCCTCAGAAATTCCAATTACCCTTATATTTTCACATTCTCCAGGGACTGATTTTCATCCTTTTCATTTGCATGCTGACAGGACTCGTCTGTCAGAGAATCTCTCTACTGCTTTCATGTGCAGATTTTAATTCCAAAATTTTATCTAGCGTCTCTAATAATATTCTCTCGATGTAAGCAGCTCCCTTCCTATTCCTCCTGCTGATATGGGAATTAAAAACGCCGACTTTGGAATCTGACAGATTGGTTTGTCAGTATAGACTCCAGCCATTACTGTATGACTTCGGGCAAGTTCATTTAACTTAACAAGGCTCTTTCTCTCATCTGCAAAATGAGGTTCTTAGTTGTAACAGCTTCGTAGTGTTGTAACAATCTCATGAGATAACGCTTGAACTATACTTAGCACAGCTCTAGGCACAAATTACTGAATAGATGTTGGCCTTCGTCACAACCGTCATCAGTATCACTTCATGATCTCTGAGCTTGCCTTCCTTTGGACAACTACGTTTTGGTTTCAAGATATTGGCTATCCACTTTCTAAGGGTTTTGTACACTGGCTGACACGTGGCAGATGTCCAGTAATATCTGTTGAAGAAACAGATAAATTTGTTCCTTCATTTTGCCGTGTGCTCTGATATTATATGTTTGGGTTATCAGTGAAACTCAGTTAATGAATGTAAAATCCATTCTCAATTCAGGTTTCAAAATAATGACTCAGTTACTTTACCCAGAAAAACATTGTTACAGTGTTAACCTGGCAACGCTTGACAGTTAACATATCAGGAATGGAAAACCGATTCCATGTTAGATTTTTATTCAGAAATACATTATAATGATATCAATTAGAATTAATTCTGATTAAATAGGAATTTTGAAGGAAAGCTTTGTGTCTGTATGTTATTAAAATTTTATTTATTTCTTAATCATTTAAAAAACATTTTCTAACTCTCACTTTATTTTACTTTTGTTATATCTCAAAATAAATCATTGGAGAAATGATAAAGAAAGATTCCTTCTATCTTAAGTAAATCCTAACCTCGAAAGGATAGGTACAGCACAGGTTTTAATTTCCAAATTTCAGTCGGAATGTCCACATGAGAAGTCGCCGCCGTCTGTGGGCAGGGGGACTGGAGATCCCTCACTTAGAGGTCAGCCCATCCATTTACGCCCCGGGCGTTGGTCAGCCAACCCCGTTTCACGCGCTTTGCACCATCATTGCTGACCCCCCGGCATTTGTGCTGCTTGACATTGTCTGCCAAAGGCAAGGCTTCGGCAGAGCCTGTTGGAGCTGTTCCCGTCCCCCGCTGACCACCACAGCCACTGTCGCCGGCCAACCAAACTTAACGCTGGTATTCAGGTTTCTCCACACCCCTGTCACACCAGGGTCTTTCTCTTCTGCAGCAGGTGGGACGATGCTCCTTGACCTTGACACTGGTGCCGGCACTACCTCCATCTCCAACAGTCCGACAGCTGTGTCCACGTGATCAGGTCTCCCCGTCCTGGGTGCCTTCGGCAGAGAGCCGAGCCGGAGGACCAGTCCTGCATCTCGTGAGCTTCCTCTCACCCTCGCCACCTCCCCAATAATCCAGCATTTGTCCCAGCCACTGGAGTAGATGCAGATTACCTGAGATGGTCTCGTCATGGCTCCCCTGTGCCCTAAGTGACTCTGGGTCTATTAGTTCTCCATCGCTGCAGGACAAATGGCCCCCAAACTTAGCACCTTAAAATACAACTGACACCTACGAACTCACACAGCTTCTGAGGGTCAGAGGTCCAGGAGCAGCTTGGCTGGGTGGTTCCGGCTCACCTTTCATGAGGTGGCGGTCAAGCCAGTGACAGAGGCTGCGAGTTCTGAAGATTTGGCTGAAGCTGGAGGGTCCACCCCCGAGGTCACTCTTGCGGCTGCTGTGGGAGATTTGATTCCTTGCCCTGTGGACCTCTCCACAGCGTGCTCACGACGTGGCTTCTCCCAGGGCAAGAGGCGCAAGGGGAGCAGGAGCAAGACGGGACCCGGGGCGTCCTTTATGACCCGATCTCAAGTGACATCCCTTTCCTTCTGCCATATTCTGTCCTCTAGACTGGAGTCACAGAGTCCAGCCCACAGGCCTGGGAAGGAGAATGACGCCCCATCGCTGGTAGGGAGGCACAGCAGGAATTTGTGGACACATCTGAAAAATCGCCCTCTGGAGTGAACATAGATGTCTCCTCACGTGGGTGAAAATACTGTCACGCGAACTCATCGCGTGTGAGCTTAGTTCATACCCTAGAATGTCGAGATTCCTGCAGGGAAAGCCCCCACCCCTCCATGCTCCCCCACACGGGGTTCGGGCGTTCCCCTCTCCTCGATGATGCCTTCTGGCTGGTCGTTACCATGGCACGGGCGGACCCTGGCAAGGCAGAACTAACGAGTTACCCCGACGCCGGGGAAGAGTGGGGACACCAGAGAGACCCAGGAAGGGCAGGAGCGGTTTGTCGCTCCCGGCACCACGATGCATCAACTCTGCATCCGCAGCGATTCATCGCCCTGTCACAGCCTCGCCGATCCCGAGAGAAAGTCAGGTCTCTCCACTGTCTAGAAAGTGAGGTGTTTTGGACGAGGGTCAAACCAAGAGAGTCACAGCTGTCCTGGCAAGTTCGAGAAGCAGTCGAAGGAGGTGGCGTAGTGAGTCCCGGAGCTTTGACATGGACGAGAGCAGCTCTAGCGTTTTCGAAAACTGAGGGCGATCGAAAAGCACGATCGTTCCTCTCTCCACGTGCCTTCTTCCTGCCACGACCCTCTCCCGACCGTGGGGGGGGGGGGGGGTGTGTGCTGTGACATCCAGCCCGGAGGACCGGGAGCGTCAGCTCAGGGGTCTGTCGGGACGCGCCCTGCCCTGTGTGCCGTCAGGGGAAGCGAAGCAGGGTTAACGGAAACGATGCGGTGCGTGTGAAGTGCACCCCAGAGTGTGTTCCCAGGAGGGACCCCATGGATAGAAAATGTGGTAAAATAAAGACACGGAACGTTGCAGAAAACATCTTCCCTTGGAAATGCGCCAGTGTGTTAAGGCCTCTGAGAACTCCCGCAGCAAGAAATTCTTATTTCTCCTCCTCCTCCTCCCCCACCTCCTCTTCTTCCTCCTCCTTCTCTTTCTTCTCTCTCCCCCTCCTCTCCTCCTCCTCCCCTACCTCCTCCTCCTCCTCCCCCCTCTTCCTCCTCCTCTTTTCCTCGCTTCTAATTTGAAAGTGATACTCTTTTTTAAATTAAAGTGGTTTTTTTTTAGTGGTTACCTGTGGAATTCCAGCCCACTGTGCCTGGCTCGTACCTAGAGTCAACACCTTGCCCACTCCAGAGCAATCTATAGCTCCGCCTCCAGCTCACCTTGTTCTTTGTTTAAATTACTATCATTATTTTATATAGACATTAAGAGATGTACTCACTTGTTTGGAAGTGATTTTGCTCACTATTTCTTCAACATCAGACCTTCCTTCTCAGATCATTTCCTTTTCCTAGAGAACGTATTTTGGAATTTTGGGGGGATTTAAAATCTCTTAGTGGTAAAACCATTGGTTTGTCTATAAAACTCTCTTCAATTTGTCCTTGTTTTTCAGCATTAGTTAATTGGATTGACAATCCTAAATCAGAGCTTTAAAGGTCGTTACACTGTCTCTGGCTTCCACGGCAGCTGTTGACATAAGAAATGTCCCAACCTGCAGAGAATTTTTATGAGTTTATTGGAGCCAAAGTGACGACAATTGCGGGGGAGCGAACTCTCAATGGACTGCGAAAATGCTCTTGAGAACACAGTTCTGTAGCTTATTTTATACATTAGAATCGAAGGAGGACATGGAAAGAGGGTTACATCAAATCCTTTGGGGGCAGATTAAGAGGGCGGGAGAAAGCAAAGCGGGAGTCTTCGGGGTTAGATAAAAAGGAAAACGGAGAGACACGCACTTCTTTCTCGTTGGCGGGTATAGGCCACTTAACGCGGACAGCACTCAGAGATGGTACACGGGGTCAGGTGGTAACGAGGGGCTCCGTGGTCTCGTGCTCTGCTGCAGGTGGCTGTGCCTTCGAGGGGCCTGGACAAGAAGGTCACTCTGACATTTCACAGGGGTGTGATCTTAGATGCAAAAAGACAATAGTTTCAGTTAAGGTGAAGACTGACATTTGTCAAGAAAGCTACAGACCTAGGAGGTGCCCCCAACGCCAATTGTAGCTGACGTTTTTATGTCCAGACCACCCTGTGTGGTTACTTTGGTCCCTGGGTTTGTAATGCCTCCCCTGACCTTGTCAAGTTTAGCATGTGGCCTCTTTTTCGTTCGCACAGCTAATAAGTCTGTAAATCTAATTTTTACTCGTAGGTGATTTATTTCTTCTCTTTGATTGCCTTTAGGATCTTTAATTTTTTTTTTTAGGATTTTCTATAATTTCACTATTATTTGGCATTATGTGAATTTCTTTTTATTTAACCAACTTGAGATACATTGTTTTCTGTAAGAGGAAATTCATACTCTCATCAGTTCTGGAAAGTTCTGAGCCATCGTCTCTTCCAATACTTCTTGTCCTTTCTTTCTACCCTGACACAGTTACACATTTTTACCCCATGTTTTGTATTTCTTCACCTCGCTTTCATATTTTCTATTTTCTTGTTTCTCTGTATTAAATATTGGCTACTTTCTTCAAATCTGCTTTTTTTAATCTTTCAACTGTGCATTTAATCTACTTGTAACCCACCTATTTTTTTGTATTGTATGAATTATAATTTTGCTTGCCAATTGTGATTATTTTAAAATTATTCTTGGAGATTTTCATCATCCTTTGTGAGCAGTCCTTTTAATTCTTTCGCTTCAGATAAAAATGATCACTTTCTGGTCTGTAGATGACCATTCCAACTAATTCTGTTGTTTGCTGCTTTCGTTGAAGGCGATTTATTCCTGTGCATGTTTTGCGATTAATTTTGAATTCATATTCATCCGCGCGTAACCGGAGGCACCCCCAAGGAGCGTGCTGAGTATGCTCTGTCCACGGAAGGTTTGCTTCTGTGGGGGGCCAGAGGCATCGCCACCCTGTGCTTTCCCTGGTCCCTCCCGGCAGGCCTCGGTCCCCCACCTCGCAGAATGAGTTTCACTGACGAGAAGTTGAGAATATGGAAGAAGAGTCAGCTGGTCTCTGAACGAACTTCCCCCAGAGCGTTCAGTGGTTATTTGTGGGTTTTCCAAGACTTTGCCGGATTCGGTGCTCAGATGACTCTGAGTCTTGGCTAAGGCTGTATGATGAGTGAATTACTGTTTTTCTGAGGAAGCCACACTTTTGGGATGAGACTGAGAGAAAGGAAAAAAGTGCCATATGTATGGTGAAACAATACACACAGAAACATTCTTTATGGATGATGACATATTAATGGGATGACTCATAAACTACTTTTTCTTCCAGCAATGTTGCTGAAAGAAGCCAATATCCAGTGGAAAGTCTTAAACATTGCAAGTGTTGATTTAAAAGAAAGATGTTAAACATTACATTATCTAATCACTCAAGAGGATCTCAAAAACTCATCACAAGTTACTCTCATCTAGAAGACAACATTATGCCCAGTGTGTATTTAAATCCAATTGTATTAGCTCTAACAATATGACGATGGATGAGATAACCTGATGTAATTTCTGTTTATGAAGAAAAGGATCATTCTTTCCTATTTGAATAATGAACGCAGGAAAGATGAGAAATTTTAATAGCAACCTTAATTTTGTTATTGTTATTAAAATTGAGTGTGCGTTTTTTTTTTTTTTAAGGTGCCAAGCCCAGGACATAATACTGGCAAAACCGAATCCACGTTGGCCGATTCAAACCCGTGTTCTGATCTTGACTCTACCACAGACTTCTCACATGACTTGGGAAAGTTATCTCCTCTCTCTGGATCCCGGTTTGCTCAAATATAAAGGGATTCTCGTTAGGACTTTTCCCAGAGCCAGAAATGCAAGATTTCTAAATGCATATATGTTGGCTGTTGCAATATAAGGAAAAGTAAAGATTGGTTCAGAAGTTTGAATTTTATATCTAATGAAATACAGACTTTGAAAGGTGAGTGGCTTGCTTAAAATTATTCAGCTAGTTGTTAACCAAGGAACAATCTCTTCAACAGCAGAGGTTGAAACTATTTTTTTAAGAAGGAAAGAAGGAAGGAAGGAAGAAAGGAAGGAAGGAAGGAAGAAGGAAAGAAGGGAGGAAGGAAGGAAGGAAGGAAGGAAGGAAGGAAGGAAGGAAGGAAGGAAAGAGGGAAGAAAGGAAGGAAGAAAGAAAGAAGGAAGAAGAAAGAAAACTACCTTATAGAGTTGAGTTTCAAATAGCATAGTGGGAGGAAAGGACCTCAACCCCGATTGACAGGTATTGATTGATATACATTATAGATCAGCAAAACATCAGAATCTTCAGATGATAAGGTCCCTCTTGTGTTCAATGATGTCTATTAGGTAAATTTCAATTTCTACTAAAATGCAGTTAAAAAATTCCGTGAGATTTTATTTAAGGGCAAGACATAGAGTGCTCTCACAGACAAGTGTTTTTAAACTATATTAGTTGCCTAGATATGGTGATACCGTATTTCAGAATTTTTTGAGAAACATCGATTTGGAGAAAATGGAGAAAAACATGAAGTCAAGGAAGAATTTTATAGAAATAAACTCACCATGCTAGAGAGAAATTGAGTGATGACAGAGGGCATGATTGTGGGACCCCTACCCGGGTGGCCTTTGTACCAAGACTTACAGTTGTTTAGACACCCACATTTCTCTCATCTGTTTCCACAATATTTTCTCACTTTGACTTTTCTCGCGAGTCTCCTGCCTTCAAAAATCTTGATATTTGATTTACTCAAAGCTGGCTCTTTCCTCCTGATTGCCCATATTTTTAGATCAATCCTTCAACATAGCTACAGAAATTTGAAATTTCTATATGATGGCTAAGTGGAGGGCCCGGGGAGGGAGGGAGCAATTGGGGGGATCATTTTATGAACATTATACATGTCTGAGCAATGTACTGTATACTTGAAACTAATTTAAATAAATAAATTTATTTTTAAAAAATGTCTTTCTTTTTAACTGGCTTTGGAAAAGAAAACGCGTTATTGGAGTTTTTCACATAACACATTATTACACGTGTGGCAGACCCGCCGGTGTAGCCCAACGTCCGTCTGCCTCCTCCTCCATCCTGACAGATTCTGCCCAGAGTGGCAATGTGCTCACGCATCTTCCCAGACGAGGGTGTCCATGTGACAGCTCTGGCCTCCCAACATCAGCAAAAGCCCCTGGGGAGGGCACGCTCTGCGTCACAAACGGAGCTTTGTGGGACCAGTTCCGTTGTCCTCGCCCTGCCCTTCATCCCGCCTGGAATGTGCAGTGACTTGGAACGTACGCTGGTGGCCATTTTGTGATGACAAGACCGAAAGGCACAAGCTGACGATGACAAAGGTGACAAAACAGAAAGATAAAAGTAGCCTCGGTCCCCAGTGGCTTCGTGGAAGTGCCGTGATGCCCCTGGGTGTCCCACCCTCCATTTCCTCAGTGCCTGAAACGAATTCCCCAAAGACCCTACACGTAGCTTTCCTCTATTGCGTCCGAACAGACTTTCCGATATGAAAAGCCTGCTTGGTGTAAACATGTTTTAAACTGTTTTACAGATTAAGATACATGGTCGATGAGGGTTTTATTTATAGCAGGGAGTAATGGCAGGGAGGAAGTTGGCAACCCCAATGATAGTATAAATGAATAATCTCAAATGCTTTATAGAGTATATGGCTCTCCTTGGAGCTTGTTTCAAAGAAATAATCCTTATGATAGATAAAGCTGACACATAAATATGCTGATTATAAAACTACTTAAATTACTAGATTATCAGAAATAACTTAAACGTTCAACAATGTGTAATGATGAGATAATTTGGTGCTCAGTATAGAGAAATGGTCTATGGTCATTAAGAATTGTGTTTTTCAAAGATAAAACACAAAGAAACGTGTTTTATCTTTGAAAAGAAATGTCAAAGAAAAATGTATGTGTCATATTTTGCAAAATATGCAAGATACGAATTATAGTTTAGATATGAAAAGAACTATGTTAAAATTCACTGGACAGACAGAAAAATATAAAATCCACTGTCTTTGGTGTATGTATGCTTGCTTTATATTTCTTTTATAAGTTTTCCTACATTTTCCAAATTTTCTGCAATGAACAAAGCAGAAGGAACAAGGTTTTTTTCTTTAAGGTGACTTCTTCTTCTTCTTCTTCTTCTTCTTCTTCTTCTTCTTCTTCTTCTTCTTCTTCTTCTTCTTCTCCTCCTCCTCCTCCTCCTCCTCCTCCTCCTCTTCCTCCTCCTCCTGCTCCTCTTCCTCCTCCTCCTTCTTCTTCTTCTTCTTTTTTCTCAGAATTACAGCTTTAACAGAAACCCTTTAGGCTGGTCTTAAATAGGACAAAGTGGGCTATTTTACCACACACTGGAGACTTCATAAAGGCAGTAGCTATCAGAAAGGTACTAGTTCGAGTCATACAAAATGTCTGCTGTTCAGCCCGGCTTAAATTAAACTACGTCTGAGTAGAGATCACACCCAGTTCAAGCGCCTGAGCCCAGGCCACTGCACGTGGCTTCGTGGGACATC
>CM053503.1:165174817-165221982 GCA_028627145.1 Eidolon dupreanum | reverse complement strand
GGGGGGGGGGCAGTTCAGTGGTGTAGGTCAGGTAAGACCCCAAGGAACACTTAGTCAGGGATTGTAGAGCCAACGTGGGGCCATCCTCTTTGTGAGGAGCCAAGATGGCCACTTCCTATAAACACTCAGACTGTTACTAGGCATTTGCTTAGTCATCATGTACCTGAGTGACGGGGGGACTTTCAGATGAATGTTGAAAAATGAAAATGGTGGCGAGTTGTCAACCTTCCTAGGAGGCTTACTTCACAGTAAATATCAGTGAAATAGAAAATAGAAAAACAACAGGAATTATCGATGAACTCAAAAGCTGGTTCTTTGAGAAGTTGCATTAATTACATAAAACTCTAGCCTAACTGATCGGGAAGAAGAAAGAATCAAAAATTAGCGATATCAGGAATGAGTGAGGTGGCATCGTTACAGATTGTACAGGTATTAAAATATTGATAAGAGATCGGCCATAAGAACAGATGAAATACTGCCATTTGCAATAACATGGATGGACCTTGAAATAATCATACTAAGCGAAATAAGCCAGATAGAAATGGTTGAAAATCACATGATATCGCTTATATGTGAAATACAAACCTAAAAGCAACAAATGAACAGGACAAACAAACAGAGACTCATGGACATGGACAATGGACTAGTGGTTACCAGCAGGGAAGGGGAGGAGGGAAAAAGTAAAAAATAAAATAAAATACAATGTTTAAAAATATAATATAAATAAATTAAAAAATTAAATAAAATTAAAAAAATAAAAGAATAATAAGAGAGTATCATGGACAATTTTAAGCCAATGTATTCTACAACTTAGATCTCATGGACAAAGTCCTTAATAGATGCAAACTACTAGAGTTTAATCTAGAAGAAATAAAAAAGCTGAATAGAAATAACATATTTTTTCATTGAAATTTAAGTTGTAATTCAAACTTTCCCACAAATAAATCTTCAAGCCCAGATGGTTTCACCCTTGTCCTTTACTCCGTTTCATTCTTCTGTTATTTCCCTCAGTTACTTATCACTACAGCTATTATCTCGCTTTTCCTTAGTTTCCGCCGGTAGAAAGTGAGCTTCATGAATTCAGAGATCTAAATATGCAGTCACGTTAACATAATATCTTGAGAATCTAGCCCCTAGTGGATGCGTGCCACTTAGTAGGTGCTTATTAAATAAATATAGTAGATGTTTATTAAGTTTTGATTAAAGAAAGAAAGAAGAAATGAATGAATGAAAAAACAAAGAGCAACTATCCCCTTCTTGCCAGGGAACAACTGAAGCTCAGCCTGGGTGACTGACCTAAGCCTTCTCCTGCTCTTTTTCTCTTACGTAGCAAGTTCTGCATCATCAGCCGATCTGTGTGGCAAATCCTCAAGAGCAACTATTCTTGACTCTGCAAATTTACCTCTAGTGAGTGCCTATGAGGCCAATGAAGATTCAGGAACACTGCACTGGGGAGGTTCGTTCTACATGAAAACAAAGTTTTTGTTGTGGATGATTTTACAACTATGTTCATCAAGAATACTGCTCTATAATTTTCTTTCTAGTGTCCTTGTCTGGCTTTGGTATCGGGGTAATGCTGGCCTCTTAAAAAACAAACAAACAAACAAACAAACAACTTTGAAAGTGGTCCCTGCTCTTCAATTTTTGGAAGCATTTGAGAAGGATTGTTATCGATTCTTCCTTAGGTATTTGGTAGAATTTACCAGTGAAATTATTCTGTGTTGAAAGGTTTTTGATTACTGACTTATTACTCCTTACTCATTATTAGTCTGTTCAGATTTTTTATTTCTTCATCATTCAATCTTAGGAGATTGTATGTTTCCAGGAATTTATCCATTTCTGCTAGTTTATTCAATTTGTTGGTGTATAATTGTTGGTAGTAGTCTCTAAGTCTCTCTCTCTCCTACCCCTCTGCTAGCTAAACATTTATTAATTTTATATTTTCAAAAAATCAACTCTTTTTTTTTCATCTTTTCTATTGTCTTTCTAGTTTCTATTTTACTTATTTCTGCTTATCTTTGTTGTTGCCTTCTTTTTACTAATTTTGGGCCTAGTCTTTTTCTAATTTCTTTGGGTGTAAAGTTAGATTATTTCTTTGAGATCTTCCTTTTTTCTTAATGTAGGTGTTTAATGTTGTAAACTTTCCTCTTAGAACTGCCTTTGCTATGTCCCATAAGTTTTGGCATACTGTGTTTCCATTTTTGTCTGTCTCAGAGCATTTTTTCCCTTTTTGACTTCTTTGATCCATTGGTTATTTGGGAGCATGTTGTTGAATCTCCACATAATTATGAATTTTCCAATTTTCCTCCTGTTATTAATTTTCAGTTTCATACCATTGTGGTCAGAAAAGATACATGATAAAATTTCAATCTTTTTAAATTTTTAAGACTTGCTTTGTGGTCTCACATATGACCTAGTCTGGAGAATATTCTGTGTGCACTTGAAAAGAACATGTATTCTGCTGCTATTGCATGGAGTGTTCTGTAAATGTCTGTTGGATCAATCTGGTCTGAAGTATAATTCAAGTCCAATCTTTCCTTATTGATTTTCTTTCTGGATAATCTGTCTATTGTTGAAAGTAAGGATTCAAAGTCACCTAATGTTATTGTACTGTTGTTCATTCCTCATTCCATATTTGCTAAAATTTGCTTTATACATTTAGGTACTCTAAAGTTTGATATACATATATTTACAACTATTATAACCTCTTAATGATCTTACTATTTTATCATGATATAATGACCTTTTGTCTCCTGTTACAGTTTTGACTTCAAGTTTATTTTGTCTGATATAAGTATAGCTAATCCTATTTTCCATTTACATGGAATATATTTTTTGTCCTTTCACTTTCAGTCTATGTGTGTCCTTAAAACTGAAATGAGTGTCTTATAGGCAGAATACAGTTGGGTCTAATTTTTTTAATCCATCCTTTAATTAGAGATTTAGTCCATTTACAATTTAAGTGATTATTGATAGGTAAGGGTTCACTATTGCCCTTTTATTGATTGTTTTCTGGGTGTTTTGTAGATTCTTTGTTCCCATCTTCCTTTCTTGCTGTCTTCTTTTGTGAGTGATGATTTTCTGCTTTGATTCCTTTCTCCTTATCTTTTGTGTATTTACTATAGCAAACCTGATTTAAACACATTAAGAGGATCATACACCATGATCAAGTGGGATTTATCTTGGGATGCATAGAAAGTTCATTATACACAAAACAATAAATATAATACATTAATGTATATGTGATATATTTTTGTGAACAATAAATGTGATAATTAATGAAGGAGAAAATCATATGATCATATCAATAGACACAGTAAAAACATTTGAGAAAATTCAATATCCTTTCATAATAAAAATAAACCTCCTAACAAATTAGGTATAGAAGGAATGTACCTCAGCATGATAAAGGTCACATATGACAAGCTCACAGCTAACATCATACTCAATGGTGAAAAACTGAAAACTTTTTCTCTAAGATCAAGAATAAGATAAGCGTGCCCATTTCACCACTTCTATTCAACTAAGTACATGAAGTTCTAGCCAGAGTAATAGGCAAGAAAATAAAAGGCAACCAAATTGGAAAGGAAGAAGTAAAACTGTCTCTGTTTGCAGATGACATGATACCATAGAGAACTCTAATGACTCCACCAAAAAAAAAAATATATATATATATATATGAATTATGAAATGAGCTCAGTAAATTTGCAAGATACAAAACCAATACACAAAAATCACATGCATTTTATGTACTAACAATGAACTATCAGAAAGATAAATTAAGGGAACAATCCCCTTTACAATAGCATCGAAAAGAACAAAATACTTAGAAATAAATTTAACCAAAGAGGTAGAAGATCTTCCACCTAACTGAAAACTAGAAGACACTAATGAAAGAAATCGAGGAAGACACAAAGAAATGGAAAGCTATCCTATGATCATGAATTTTAAGAATTAATATTCTTAATTAAAATAAAGTGATACAGTAATTATTTCATGTTGAAAAAAAGGAAAAAAGAATATTCTTAAATTTTTCATACTACCTCAAGCAATCTACAGATGCAAGCAATATCTATCAAAATTCCAATGGTATTTTTTCACAGAAATAGGAAAAAAAAATCCAAAAATCTGTATGGAATCATAAAAGACCACAAACAGCTAAAGCAATCTCAATGAAGAAAAGCAAAGCTGAAAGAATCACACTTCCTGATTCAAATTATATTACAAAGGTATAGTAATTTTAAAAATCCCTGTATATTCGGTTAACTAATTTTTGACAAGACACCAAGAATACACAATGGGGAAAGGATAGTCTCTTCAAAAATTCTATGGGGAAAACTGGACTGCCACATACAAAGAATGAAATTGGACCCTTATCTTAAACCATAGACAAAAATCAACTCAAAATGGATTAAAGACTTAAATGTAAGACCTGAAACCATAAAATGCTTAGAAGAAAAAATCATAAGAGAACTAGTGTTGGTGAAGATGTGGGAAAAGTGAACTATTGTGCACTATTTGATGCAGCCACTATGGAAAACTATACGGAGGTTCTTCAAAAAAATTAAAAATAAAACTACTATATGATCCAGCAATTCCAATTATGGCTATTTATCCAAAGGAAACAAAATCAATATCTCAAGACATACATGCACTTCTAAGTTCATTGCAGTATATTCACAATGGCCGAGATATAAAAATAATGTTCCTTGACAGATAAGTGGATGAAGAAAACATGGTCTATTTTACAATGGAATATTATTCAGCCTTAAAAAAAAATAAGGAAATCCTGTCATTTGCAACAACGTGGATGAACCTGGAGTACATTGTGCTAAGTGAAAGAATTATTGTCTCATCTCAGTTATACATGGAATTAAAAAAATAATTAATGAACTCACAGTAACAGAGAATATTGGTTACCAGAGGCTGGGCTGTGGGGGAAAAGAGGAGATTAAAAAAAAAAAAAAAAAAAAAAAAAGTAGCAGAATGGTGGTTGCCAGGGCCTGAAGGAGGGGCCATAATAAATTGATATTTAATGGGTACAGAGTTGCAAGTGGTTGGCTTGATGGACAATAGATGAAGTTTCAAATATAACTCCAAGACTTTGATACAGGATGAGGGTAAGGATGGTGGTGTTAATAGGCGGTTTATTTACTCACTGTGAGCCAGGCATTACACGAGGTGGCTAGGATACAGCTGTGCACATGGGCAAGCCTGTTCTCCTGCAACAAACTTTCCAGTGTTTGTTCTTAATCAGGGAATGAAGTTTGAGGAATATCTACTGTTTAGAAGAGGGGTATGAAGCATAGCTGGTAAAGGAGAAGAAGTCAAAGGGTAGAAAGAGAAGCAGCAGGATAGGATACCATGGAGCCAGGTAGCAGAGTCATGAAGAGTAAGCTGCCAAGGCGGTAAGGTGGCCAAGTGAAGCCTGATGAGAGCTGAGAACAGGCTATTCCCATTGTGGGTTCCTAGTCACCCTTTAGCCTCCTAACTGGTCTTCTGCCTCCAGTTCTTTCCCTAAGAACACTTCCTGAACATTCTAGCCACGGGAGTCTCACTCAAATGGTCCGGACAAATCCCTCAGGCTGCCATTCACATTGACTCCTGCCTTGCAGCTTCTTCTATCTCTATTACTGTTCTCGATCTCTCATATCTTTAGCCGAAGTCAAAAAGATTTTCTCCCTGTCTTCCTTAATCATTACTGGCTGAAGTCTGGATTGTATAGGAGAGATGCCAGAAGCAGAGCCTGCATAGACTATTGAAATAGTCTAAAGATGCTCACGTCAGTAAGAGATGATAATTTTGAGGAACTTTTAGTGTACTCTTGTGTATGATGCTTAGAGTTGGTGCAAACAAAACAACATTGGGGATATTATAAAGGTTCAAGGTTACGTGGAACATTTTTCACTGGCGATACACTGGAAAACGTCTTTAAAATTTCATGGCAAACTTGAAGTCCTACGCAAATGTTTCCAGTGTTCAGGTAACTTAGGAATTAGCCATCCCAAAAAGCAAGTGATGCTTGTATATTCCACTACAACTAGTATGCATTGGGAACAGCAGTAAATATTGAACTTTAAAATGTGATTGAATGAGTGGCCGGCTGGCCGAGCGGCCTCGCGAACTCACGAGACGACGGGCAAACAAGCACTGCCCTTCCACCTGGCCTTCCGAACTCTCCCGGCAAAGGAACTACATTGCCCATAATGCCGCGCGCGACGGGCCGGCACTCCCGCGGGGCACCTTGGGAGGAGTAGTCCAGGCGTTCCATAAATTGCTCGCGCTCTGAACTGCAGGAGGCACACCCGCGCCAATATGGCGGCGCCTACTTGGGGTTCGTCCGTTTGCTTCGAGTTTTGGTCGGGCCGGGGGTCTGGGCTTTAGGCAGTTAGTGGGACTGGCGGCGGGAGTTCCATGGGAGGGACATGGGAGGCGTAGGTACCGTGTGGGCGGCACGGCCTGAGGACGGGGAGGTGAGGGACTGCCCGGGTCGGCCCCGGGACGCGGCTTCTGGCGTCGGATCCGTGGTCCCCGGCCGCGAGGACTTCCCGTCCTCGCGCCCCTGGACCCTGTGGTGACTTGGAGGGCTTGAGGGCCCGGCCTCGGCCAGAAGTGGGAGAGGCAGAAATCCAAACCACGAGCTCGAGGTCAGACTTGCGAGTTCGTTTTCCGTGCTTTTCCTCTGAGGAACGGGCTGAAAAGGAAAATAATTGCATTTCAGCATTTCCTGCCATTTAGGAACTGTGCTAGGAGCTTTGCATTTCTCATTTCCAGGTGACCCTCTGCCACACTCACGTTAGACCTTGAGCCAGTCGCCTAGGTCCCCAGGGCTTAATATGTATCACTGGATACATATTAGAGGGCCTTGTCCTAAATAATTATTAATGGCAGTGAATATCCTTGCGTCTCTCCAGCTTTGGGACCATACCCTAAACTGCTATAAAGATTAATTTGTTCCATTTAATTCATTTAAGTGTCATAATCTTGTACAAAGAGTGTGAGAAGCAGAGATTTTAGGAAGTGGAAGTGATTGATGGTCCCCAAGTCCTTAATCCTCAATCTAGGATCGCCTTTGCCACCCCTGCAGTAGACTACGTGTGGTGACGGGTTGTTTTTTTGTTTTGTTTTGTTTTGTTTTTTTATTAATCATGTCAACATGCCTTTAAAAACAGCTGTCGTTGATTTTGGACCAAACCCTGTGTGCTAAGTTCCTTTTTATCATTATGTTATTTGATTCTTTAAATGACCCTACATGATGAGTGGTATCCCATTTTACCTATAAGAACACAGGTTAAGTAATTTGCCTAGGTCACTCAGGTAGTGTACAACAGGGATGAAAAATCCAGTTCTTGCTCCCTCCACAACCCAAACAACCCTGTATACCCTCTAAGGAACCACTTAAAATAGGTACTTCCAATTATAAAATAGGGACATATGGGGAAAATTTGTTTTGAAAATAAAAGCATTTATATAACATGTCATGTTTTTTAAGGGTAATATTTAGTTTCACAATGTTTGGGGACCTGTTTGAAGAGGATTATTCCAGTGTGTCAAATAATCAGTATGGAAAAGGGAAGAAATTAAAGACCAAAGCTTTGGAGCCACCTGCTCCTAGAGAATTCACCAATTTAAGTGGAATCAGAAATCAGGGTGGAACCTGTTACCTCAATTCCCTTCTTCAGACTCTTCATTTCACACCTGAATTCAGAGGTATGCTATGTGACATGCATTTGATTAGTAATATGTACCCTCGTCTCTATACATAATTAATTATGCAAATTCACAAATAGACAAAGTATCTTAAAGGTATATTCTTTAGCACATGTTTATTGTTAATGTAAGACATAAATTAGTAATTCTAAAGAGAAATGTGAAGCTTAAATTACCTTAATTCTATGTAATCACAGTAGTTTAGTAACAAAATCTAAAAATAATGTATTTTCTAATTCTTATAATTTAAAATACAACGTAAATGCAATTTTGTCACAAATGCCAGCCTTCATTATTGGTACACTATTTGTATTTTTGAGTTTTAAATTTTATCCAAAATAATAATCACTTAAGGCAGAATCACCCAGAACAGTTATATCCTTCCTTTTGGAGTGGGGAGGGGGTGTCACATTATCTATACTGTCCATAATCATATGTCTGCAATTCTGAAATTTCGAAAACTCTGACAACCTGATCTGATTGGAACTTATTGGACTTCAGAACTTGACCTAATGTGAGGCCATTTATAGCCTTAGCTATCTCAATTGAATAGTCACGCATTTGTTACAGGAATATTAATTTCCTTGATTAACGAATACTGTTTGCCCCAGACCCTTTTGTTGATTTAGTGTTAAGATATATAACCCTTTCTTCGTTAAGGTATATACTTTTTTAAAATCTGGAAATTCTGAATTCCAAAGACCCAAGATGTTAGATAAAGGGATTATGCTCAAGGAACAGAAGCCCACCCAGATTAGTTCAACTTAAAAGGGGATTTATTGTAAGAATATAGGGGAATCTCCTGGAAACCACCAACAGGAAGCCAGCCTGACCTCACTGGACCCTTGATTTCTTGCCCCTGTTTTCCTCTGCATGTTTATCCCATTCCCATCTCTGCAAACTAGCTTCCTCCACAAGGGTCTTAATCTCCGTGTCCTTTCGATTTCAGCGTGAACATTCGTTCGCCTTCACATGGCCCTGATTGGGGCCCCCAGCTCTACATGGCTTTGTAGCTAGCTCACCACCGTGTCCATGTTGTGAGAGCAGACAGCCTAGTTCATCCTATGTAGAGTTTGTGGCATCTGCCTTCCCACCGCTACACATTTATCAAATCTTTGTGACGTTTTCTATTGCTTCTAAGCTTAGAAAGACTTCCTGCCTCCAGAGATTTAGTAAATATTTACTGTTATCCCCTTTCTGGGGCCATTCTAATGTATTGGACTCCGTGTAGGATTTAAAAGTGGGGCCTCTTGTCCTCGACTCCATCCTCTCCATAAAAATATCTCCCTGATGCATTCAGTAATTCCACCATTAGAAATTTTCAGCATGAACAAGCAGATTTCCAAGTTTTCTTAAAGTTAAAGGGCAACTTGAAGTTAGAAAAGTAGCCTTAAAAAGAGACCAAGGCAGGCCATGAAGAGTACCACTACGCAAGCGTAGGGCTAAGAGCCCGGCCCATCGTCCTCTCTAGCAAGGGATAGTGCTGGCCAAGCATGTGGGCTGACATTTTAGTGTGGATCGTGCACTCTTTGTAAGGCTTAGCTTGAATCCTGATGCTTATTGAAGGGGAGGTATAATTTGGAAAGAGTAGGAACTGGCAGATTACTGGGGGAGAATCTTGGAGCTTTCTGGAACCATTTTAGCCCTGTGAAGTAGGGCTAAAGTGGGCTCATTGTACTTACAGTTCGCTGTAGCTGAGAGTAGTGGGAGATGATTGTAAAAATCTGAGTATGGTTTTATGCTTTTGCCTTTACGTTTGTAGTTCATGTTTCCTAGTTCCTCCCAGGAACTCAGGAGGAATATAGGGTTCATAACAGTAATCATTATAGCAGCAGTGGTTGTCACGGGGAGACAACATCCGTCCCATCCCTTCTTTCCCTGGAGTGTATCAAAGTACAGCAAAAGACACTGCCTACCACAAAAGAAGAAGGGCATGATCTCAGAGTCGAAGGCGGTCCTCATGAAAGGATGCTGGGAAGTCTCACATGTAACTTGTAAATGAACACACGTGACACTAACACATTTATGTTATACTTCCTGATATTCCTAATGTGGCTTTAGTGACCCCCTGTGATAAGCAATAGGAAGTCATCATAGATTTCTGACTTAAATTAACTGATGTTATTGTTTTTAGTTTTATATGCATACTTTCTGTTTTAAAGATCGTTCATTCTGAAACGTTAGCATGCCACTTTATAGAGTCAGTGGTTAAAAATAATGTTACCAGAAAGTAAAACGTGTAGAGTGAGGGTATAAATATCGCCACAGTCACATTCTGAATCTTTAACTGATAATGTTTACTGCTGGTCTTGGTTTGCTAAGATGAGACAATATCATTTACGTCTCTGATTCTCCTTTTTTTGTTTAGAAGCTTTGTTTTCTCTTGGCCCAGAAGAGCTTGGTTCTTTAGAGGAAAAGGACAAACCTGATGCAAAGGTACGAAATCTGTGATTTACAGGGGTTTTTTGGAGTATTGAGAAATGTCTTTTAAGGAAAGAATTAAGTGCCTTATTCATAGAAATCAATAATTTTATTAGCTACCAAATAATGATCCTTTTATTTTCAGAAAGTGACTTGGCCTGTACCCCACTAGTAGTGGAATTTTCCATCCAAAAAAGAATTGCTTTTCCAAATATAATGCCGCGCTGCTTTATAGATAACCTGACTCTCCACTATGTTTATTCTTTCTTCCGGTGAAGAAGATCTTTACAAATCATCCACACTAGCCTACCAGAAACTTTCCTTATCTGTAACAACAACAACAGAGGCCAATATTGTAGTTTTCTATTCTGGAAATAACGAGTGAGGAATTGGTTTATCATACGTGCAACCTAATCATGGCCCCCCCCCGTTTAAACATCATTCAGAAGCTATCGCTTTTGGGCTGGAATCTGTACTTCTTACTAGGAGTCTTTCGTGATTCAGCCCACTGCTTCTCAAACCATCTGTGTGGCCAAGGGATAGTTTCTGTGTATTTTTTAAAAATTCCCAATCCATTGCAGATCATAGTTCTATAAGATACAATAAAAATGTGGCAATGTTAAATTGTCATAAAAGTTTCTAAAGGCTTATTCACACTTTAGATACTTAAATTCGGTCTGCAGACCAGGCTCTGAGCAGCATTCTCAGTCGGCCCAGCCCTCACCCCACCAAATAAGGCATGAACAGGCTTGGAGCCTGTGGGAAGAAAGTGAGGCAGGTGCAGCTAGCCCTGTGAGGTGTCCAGACTCCAGAGTGAGATGCTTGGGACTGGAAAATTCCTCATAGGGAGTAAGTCTGTATTCGGGATGCTTTAGAGCAAGAATCAACTATTAGAGACTTAAATTACTGTCAGTCTGTAATCAGTTGGGTGCTTTATTAAGGTATTTGAGTTTTAATATTCATCTGAACTATGTCAAAGTAGGAAACTCCAGACTGCTAAAACATTTTGGGTTGAATTTTCTAAGAAGAAGGAATCTTAGCTAGTTAACCCTTTATAAGATTTTTATAAACCTCTGAGTGAACTATGTGAACTAGGAGATAATGAGAAAACTAACATGCAGTTATTTCAAAAAGCCCCAACCAGCTTTTAAAAGACTTCATTTAGAAACACATTTGTTTCTCGTTTAGGTTCGAATCATACCTTTACAGTTACAGCGGTTGTTTGCTCAGCTTCTGCTCGTGGACCAGGAAGCTGCCTCCACAGCAGACCTCACTGACAGCTTTGGGTGGACCAGCAATGAGGTACGAAAGTCAGCTTCTCTAGGAAAAGCTACCAGCAATAAAGAGTAAACACTGGGTTAACATGTTGTCTAACTTCCTTTAATTTTATTTAGGGTCTCAATATTTAAATATTTACTTCTCATTTTAAATAATTACAAGCCAAAGATATGGTTTTAGACACTTGCTGTATGCATGATTTTATGAATGGTTGTGATTTTGGGGTGGGGAGAGGGTTGTGGATATAGGGAGAAGTAAAAGAGCCGATTTTTACAATTTTTATGATTTTTGCAATCATATAGTCTAGTTGAGATATACCCATTACATGGAAATTACCATTTATATAGCAAACTGCTTGATCAGCTTGAAAAGCTGACTAGCAATAGTTCTGTCTGCCTTAGTTGCTTCCTTTTGTATTTGAATCCGGGTGTTCTGATTTGAACATTTGCTTCAAGCAAAACAGTGAAAGCATCCTTGGCAGGTCTTTTCATTTTCCTATCCTGCCTTTTTCCTGACTCTCTTCGTTTTCTTCCTGTATCCTGCTGTAAGACTCTCATTCTTCTGTTTGAGTTCCTAGAGGGTATTTCACTGTCTACCAACTAAACTTTTGTCAGAAACAAGTAAAGGTGCTTATTGTCAATATCGGTGAGCTGTTGGCTATACAAAGTTAAACAAAACCAGGTGTGTAATTTTTAATGGAATAGATATATTCTTGCAAAGACAGAGGTATAGGAGACAGGAAAGAGGCTGTGTTGCCTTCAACGGAAAACTCTAAACTGGTCTTCTCAGGGGAGCACTCCTCAGCCAGATAATGCTATGTGGTTAGAAGCCAGGCTCAGGCTTTGAAGTTAATGGGGCAGTAATATATTCCCTAAACAGTGTTTGTTAAATTCCTGGTATAAGGCAGATGTTTAGGGTTAATTCCTTTTTCTTTCCTTTTTTTTTTTTTAATAACCACTTTATCGAAATATAATTCACGTGCCATAAGATTTACTCTTTTAAAGGGTACAGTTCAGTGGTTTTTTAGTATATTCACAGAGTTGTACAGCCCAGCACTACAATCAATTTTAGAGTAGTTCACCACTCCAAAAAGAAACCCCAAGCCCATTAGCTGTCACCCTCCTCATCCCCTGGCAACCAGAAATCTTTCTATCTCTATGGATTTGCCTGTTCTAGACATTTCACATACATGGAATGAGACAGTGTGGCATCTGTTGTAACAAGGTTCTTTTGCTTGAAATGTTTTCAAGGTTCATTCATGTTGTAGTATGTATCAGCACTTTATTTCTTTTGATTGCCAAGTAAAATTCTATTGGAAAGATATAGCATATATATTTTTTTAATCCAGTCATCAATTAATGAATTTTCCTTTATATTTGGATAATGAGCTTCCAATAATTTGCTCGTTTCATACTTTTCAAAGCCATGAAAACCTTATTTATTTCTAAATAAAATTTTGTAGGAAATTCTTTAGGACTGGACCTGCAGTGGCAGACAGGGTCTCTTAGGCACCTCTGGCAAACTCAGGATTATTCAGAAACAGCTTGAAAACTTCCACAAGTTTCTGTCCTATCACAGCCAGTGATGTTGAAGAAATTTATATCCTCTAATGTCTTGTATGTTGAAAAACGGGAAAAAGATCCTGAGTCCCACATCTTGTTCTAGTCTTCATCCGCTTTGTTGGTGTCTCTTCACAGGAAACTCACCTTTCAAATTGTCTCCCTTCGCTGCCTCTGCACCTTCTGTTTGTTCTTCTCCCTCCTTTCTACCCTTCTTGTCAGAGCCACTCATGACATCATTGCGCCAAGTCCAGGAGACAGGTTTCTGCACCTAACTTTACAGCTCTAAATGGCACTCGCTGCCCCCCCTTCAAGCACCAGGTGCTGCTGGACCCCAAACCTCACTCTCCTGGCTCTCCCCGGCCTCTGCTTCTCCTCTGCCTCCCGTGCTGGTTACTCCTCTCCACTGATAGGAGTTGATGTTGGTTTATAAGTTGTTCTTAGGGAGCAGTTCAGTCCATTCATTCAAAAGTGCATGACTCATACAGATTCAGACAAGTCCGTTGGAATTTTTCTAAGGAGCACTGTGCTAGTCTTGTTTTAGTGTGTTTATGTGTCAAAGCAGTAAATTCTGGCTCTTTTCAAATGCTGAAAATTCAGACTGCTCACCAGTCCCTCTGGTCTAAGTGAGATTTCACTGTGCACACTGCCAGCTCCTTGAGACTGCCGTGTGCCTTTTGCGTCCCTCTCCTTTCTGTGGCATGGCCATGTGTGTGCTTTCCCACAACAATGCACGTGCTTTCCTGTTTTCAAGTGAATTGAGTTGTACGTACGCACTGAACACTGCTTGTCCATATTTTCATTTTGTAATAAAATGAGAACAGGTGGTGATTTCTTCACCTGCTCTCAGCTCGTTTAGCTCAGTCATCCTTATATTTGATCAAGGCTCACCTTTGGATTTCTTGATAAGTCTTGTGTTTTTTAACTGATATCACTTTAAAAATCTGTTTTAAAAAATCTGAAGCCCAAAATTACATTTAAAAGTTACCTGTTTTATAGGAAATGAGGCAACATGATGTGCAGGAACTGAATCGAATTCTCTTTAGTGCTTTGGAAACTTCTTTAGTTGGGACCTCCGGCCATGACCTCATCAGTCGTCTGTATCACGGAACCATTGTTAACCAGATTGTTTGTAAAGAATGTAAGAATGTCAGTGAAAAGCAGGTGAATATGCAAGAGTATTTTAGTAATAAGTTATATTGTAAAGTATAATTCATGTCGTTAGTTCTATGATTACTACATGAGGATTAAAGTGTTTATTACTAGAAATAACTTTATCAGTTTTTTTCTTTAACTTCTGGCTACACCTATCATATAATTCAGATTTCTCCATATAAACAGAAAGAAGCAGATATCTTAAAATGTAGCTTTCGTGTTTTATTCAGCACTCTGGTACAGGGCAGGTGTTTGGAGAACAGATTATAAGTAGAGGGCGGTGGCCTCAGGAGAAGAGCCGATATAGTCATGGTGGGTGGTTGGAACATTATAAAGAAAGTTAGCTAAGAAATTAGTTAACCTAGAAAATGGACAAACAGCCGTAATTAAATATTGGATTTAGTTTATTAATATCTTTCAGAAAGTTCATTTTATGTGTGTGCTTATGTCTAAATATTATGTTAAAATATATAAATTAACATTATAATATTACACATAATATATGTTGTATACAGTGATGTAAAACCATTATAATCCTGTTTAAAGTAGTGTAACCTTCAAGTCTTTGTCATAACACAGCTTGCCCATTTAATCTACTTGGAAATTAGAAATTGGAAATTTTCTCATGTAAATATTAATGATCTTCGCTTGCTCTGCAAATCTTACATAGCAAATGATTTCATCGCTGAACAGTTGTCTTTAAAAGATCTCTTTGTTATGTCGAGTTATAGAAATTTTCTGTATTTGACTATGAGTAAAAAAATGCCATTTTCTAAGTGTTGCATGAATTCCTTTTTTTTGTGTTTTATGAGAGTTAAGGACAAAAAATACTCTTGGCCCTTATTGCCTGTGCTAATAGGTTTTGTCAGCCTAGTTTGGAACTATTAAGATGTGTGTGTCTTTGAATTACTGTATGATTGACTTAACTATAGTAATAATTTACAAAGTAATTTTAATTTTAAGACGGTATCTATGAAGGCACATGATAAATTACAGACATTAACTTTTCACATACAGATAAACTATGTATAAATGTTACTTTATTACTTTAGATTTCCCCATGAACTGATTAGCTCTGTTATTTTACAGCCTCTGTAATCCCTTTAATGCTGTTATATGCGCGCGCACATACACACACACACCCACACCCACAAACACAACTAACTATGTTTAAGCTTGTCAGATTTTAAGTGTTTATTATTAGAAATGTGTCATAATTCAAACATAATTGTAGAATTGACAGACTCCTGTTTTGCAAAATCCTCCTCTTAAATTTCATTAAAGACATCTTTTTGTCCTGGCTCAAAACTTTTTCTTTTAACTTCCTTAGTATGTCTCAAACCAGCCCTAGCAGATGGTGAGAAAGCAGCGTTTTCATTGGGGGACATTCAGCCCCCCATTGCTGGTCTAGTCTAGAGCTTAAGACAACACTAATAATTAGCCCTGCACATATGCGCTTCTCAGTTCAGCTGTGTGTTCAGTGGTTGGTTTTATTTCCTGATATAATGGGTTTTACTGTATCTACAATGAACTCATAAGCTAGTTCCTGATAACATTTTAAGCTAAGTCATAGTTTGATTCCAAAAGGATGATTTGGTGCTATGAATTCCACAGTATCTGATCAGGTGATGTATATAGTGTTTTAGGAAAAATAGATCTAAGTATTCCTAACATATGGATGAATTATTGATGTGTTTGGGAACCCTGTAATATTATTTTTTCAATATTATATCCACGTGTATTTCAGGAAGACTTCTTAGATCTAACAGTGGCGGTCAAAAACGTATCAGGTTTAGAAGATGCACTCTGGAACATGTATGTGGAAGAGGAAGTTTTTGACTATGACAACTTATACCACTGTGGAACTTGTGACAAGCTGGTGAACGCAGCAAAGGTAAAGAGAGATGCTCTGCCTTTTCTTCGGGTTCCCACCTAGTACTTGGTAACAGGAATGTATGTCAAGTGAAGTCAACTTGTATAAAAAAGTCTGGAAGATATACACGAAGCCTTTGATTAATACTAAGGATTGAAAAGACATGTTATGCATATCTGTATTTTAATTTTTTTACAATAAAAGATTTTTTTAAGCTTCCAACCCAGCAGTTCTCTCAGCTTCTTTCTCTCCCAGGAAAAATTTATTTGTACCTCAGTGTTTCTAAATATACCTTTTTTGATAAACTCCCCATATCCCTCCTTTTTGCAAATTACTATTACAAAGAAGACAATATGTTTTTATTTCTGTCAACTGAAAAACTTGCTTTCCTTTCACAGTCTACTACTGTGAAAGTAGATGGCTTTCTTCATTTTCTGTATATGCAGTTATTTTACAGTAAGTATCTATCTATCTATCTATCTATCTATCTATCTATCTATCTATTTATCTATCTATCTATCATCTCCTCCCAGATTCTAGCAAATCTAATATGCCCTTCTCTCTCCCCCAGCTGGAGCAGGAAATACTTAAGTTGCTAAGGGCTTGACAGAGTACTTCTAGGTTTCTTTTTGTACAGCAAAGCACAATACAGGATGAAAGGAAGACAGGATGTCCACAACTCACTTCTTCTGCAATATGACATCAGCTCTGCTGCTGTCATTAGCTGCAGTGGTCACTGTTCCACTGGTGGATGATGTCATAGGCTCTCAGCGCAAATAACTCGAGCTCAGTTTAGTCAGTCAGTGGTTATTGAGCACTGACTTAGGACCACAAAAGACGTAGCTTTGCAATTACTCCCTTATGATGGAGAGAGAGCGTTATTTCTAGAGTTGACAATTACTGCGTTTTCCAACAAAGAAAATGAGGCTGAATTTAGAGAACACACAATATTGATTTGGATCCTGGTGATTGTAGGTGAAAATGCCTATAGCTTTCACAATAGGATTTGAAACCAGAGTAAATATTGTATTGTTTAGTACATATTTCCATTCATTCTTTATCTCTTTATGAAACCCAAAGGAAGAAGTTTATTTTTTGCTTGCTTATTTTGTGTTTCACCTTTGGTTGTTACAAATACAACCTAATAAATATATAATTCAGAGGATGAAAAGTCGTAGAAATATAGTTAAATACATTCTTAGTTTCCATTGAACTTAATTTGCACATTAGTAAAACAAGAGCTCTTTACTAAACAAAAGCAGTTCTTTTATGCACCTTTTATGTCATTGGTTTAATTCTTTTTCAATGGAAATGTTTTAATCTTGATACTTTTAAAATTACCTTCTAGTTGCATTAGATTTATTGCATTCTATGTTTAGTTGTGCTACGTAAATTAATGTAGATTTTCTTGTTCTGAGCAGTCGTTCTCTTCACAGTCACATTGTAGTTGAGTTTCTCAGGTTTTTTAGATGTTTTTTAGATTATTTGAGCTTATTAAAAAATCTACTGTGTTGTTAAATTGCTGTTTTGCCATTTAACTTCTTTTTTACCCACTAGATTTGTGGAATTGTTTTAAATACATTTTTAGAAATGTTAGATATTTATGTTTTGGATAATTTTGTATGTGGGAAAGGATTTTTTTTTTGCCCCCACCCCAAAAGGGGTTAGGAACAGCTGATGACTTTTAAATATAATTTTAGCAGCTTAATTTAGTGTTTTGTTTTAAAGCAAGGACTTAAAACAAAAAATCTTCTTACCTGCCTCTAAGAACAGTAACTGTAAAACCCCAGTCAATGGATCTTAACATTTGAGGAGTTAGAGCCCTTTTGAAAGTCTAATGAAAACTATGAATCTTCTGCCCAGAAAAATACATATACATGTGCAATTTTCCTATAATTTCAAGGGTCTGAATCCATTGAGACAGGGTCCTAGGCCCCAGAATTAGAGCTCCTGTCCTTCAGCGATTAAAAAGAACTGTGTGTCTGCTAACGTGCCGACACCAGGGGAAGAAGGTGAAAGGGCTGGACCGGGCAGGAGAAAGCGAGGAGGGGCACCCGGGATAGCACGCTCACCGGATAGTGTGCGAGTGCACGCTGTGATCTTAGGGTGTGAGCAGTAAAAACATAAAATTGGGTTGTAAATTTTTTGTTGTAAAAACGAGTAATGTTATCTTTAGTTCCATAAGATACATTTATTTCAAGGGCTATATTCAGTCCGTGGTAATGATTTTAAGTGATTTAAGGTCATATTTCTCTTAAAACTGTGCATAAGTTGCTTCTTTTATATTGAGAAACATTATGTAGGACCTGGCTCCACAGTGTAGCGGTGAGCACATCTGCTTTACACGCAGAAGGTCCTGGGTTCGCGCCCCAGTGGAGCTACGGTCCATGGTCTACAGCCATACCACCCTGAACAAGCGATGTCTGATCTCGGAAGCTAAGCAGGGTCAGGCCTGGTTAGTACTTGGATGGGAGACTACTTAGGAAGACCAGGTGATGTAGGCATAAATAATAATAAACAATTTTTTTAAAAAACATTATTCTTTTACAAAAATTTTATAAAAATTTTAATTTTTTTTCTTTTTTAACAGTCGGCCAAATTACGTAAGCTGCCTCCCTTCCTTACGGTTTCATTATTAAGATTTAATTTTGATTTTGTGAAGTGTGAACGATATAAGGAAACCAGCTGTTATACGTTCCCGCTCCAGATCAATCTCAAGCCTTTTTGTGAACAGGTTTGAACTGTTTTATTTTGAAATTCTCTTTGTTTCCCCTCTCAAGGTTGAATCTTTAATTGACCCA
This sequence comes from Eidolon dupreanum, assembly GCA_028627145.1. Taxonomy (NCBI): domain Eukaryota; kingdom Metazoa; phylum Chordata; class Mammalia; order Chiroptera; family Pteropodidae; genus Eidolon; species Eidolon dupreanum. The sequence goes on along the minus strand of CM053503.1, from coordinate 165,203,185 downwards.
ATTTTCATTTGGCTTATTGCAGAATCTCAGCCTTGGCACTATTAACACTTTGAGCAGGATAATTCCCAGTTGTGGGAGGCTGTCCCATGCGTTGTAGCGTGTTCAGCAGCATCCCTGGCCCCCACCTGCTGCATGGCGCATCCCCCCCGCCCCAAGTAGTGACAAACATGTCTTCAGACCTTACAAATCTCCATGTCTCCTGGAGAGGGGAGTGGGTAAAATCACTCCCAGCTGAGAACCACTGGTTTATTACAGCCCTTTTGAATTTCCACAGTATAGATTTGTTCTCAGTTCTTTTTATTATACTCTTCCTGAAAAATCTTTAAAGTGGAAATTTAAGAACAAAATTAGAAATGACTCTGCATTAGGAAAAATGACCATTAATTGGTACTTTGCCATTTGGATTTAGTTTACTTTAAATGCCATAATGAATTAAACATCTAGAAAGTGACCAGGTATTTGGAACTTCACTATTCTAGAATTTTTAAGTCTTAAGACATAGACAAGAAAAAGTTTTGAAAACAAATTAATTAATCAACCTACTCTATAAGCCATTCAAAAATATATTCTATATAATTGCTGTTCATGCCAAGATCAGAATGATGAGACAGATGTATTTCTTACTATAAATGATTTACATATTTATTAAGACCAGAGCACTTATTAAATACGTATTGAATTCCTATATATAAAAATTCAGATGGACCTTCCTCTACTTCAAGCCTAATTACTGAACTTTTTGGTTTTTGTTTTATTAATTTAATTACCATTCAAAGTTTATATAATGTGTTGGCCCTGAGCTTGCTATTGGCACACACAGAATAAACAGTTCTTCCATAGTAAATTAATATATATGTAACTCCCTCTATTTACTTCCTAAAAAAAAATTTTTTTTCCGAATAATTGAGGTAATTCTTATTTCCCCTAGTTTAATTGAGAAATATAATTGATATACGTTACTGTGTAAGTTTAAGGTGTACAACACGATGGAGTGCTTTACATACATCGTGAAATAATTACCACTGTGGGTTTAGTTACCATCCATCATGTCACATAGAAAAATTCTTGTCCTTTTATAAAAAGTAGTTTGCCAAATGATTTTAACATACTTAGAAATAACAAAATTGAAATAACTAAAACATTGAGCACCTATCTAAAAAATTCACAATAATACTTTTTGATTTCTATATCAATGAGAAAATGACCACTTTGCATCTTTGTTTACAGTTCTTTTGCCTGAACCAGACATTTAAAAAATACCGCTTACTAAAAGAGTACAACTTTTTTAAGCATATAAGTGTCTTAAATAACTAGCACCCCACCAAGTAGCACCCATATGCAGAGTATCTCTTCACCTGAAGCAGTTTTTTTCTAAATGCCAGTGTGAGTGTCCATCTGTTGGGAAGTCATAGTTATAGAGCACATTAGATTAATCACAGAATTCATAAATCAAGAAAGAACCTTTTCATTCCACTAAACTGCCTCTAAATAAAACCAGCTGGTATTCATAATTTCTAAATTCCTCTCATATTCAGAGGACAGAAGTGTGACGAGGGGTGACAGATAGTAGATATGGCTCTACGAGGCACATGACAAATCAAGTTGGAATATTGGAAAAAGTCAACAGCTAAAGAACACATTTATAAAGCAGCATAATAGATATAATACAAAGATGTGTTTGCTAAAACTCACAGACTCATTGATAGGGTAGTGTGTTTCGTTATCACATTGGCTTACATGATCTTAGCCAAAGTACATAAAAATAACACCTCGTTTGGGTATAGTTTTCATGTTTACCAAAGAGGCAGAAATTGGTTGTTATAATATGATTGGTATTAGATCAGTGCTAGATAATTTTCAATCTAATTAGGAATTTTAAAATTTAAAGCCAATTCAAATTTATCTTAATTTACTCTTAATAACAGTAATAAACAGTGAAATTTCTTATTGATGTCAGTAGTTGAAATTCTTTTTTTCATTTGGTTATTTATCTTCCCATTTTGTGTATACCATGTCGATGTTTATGTTCTTCTGTAGACTGAACTGGATGATTTGGAATACATGTATGACCTCTTCTCAGTCATTATACACAAAGGTGGTTGCTATGGAGGACATTATCATGTGTATATTAAAGATGTCGATCATTTGGGAAACTGGCAATTTCAAGTGAGCATAATACCTTTACAGTTTTTTTCCTTTTCTGGTCCTTTTATTTGGTGAAGATAATCTTTTGCCATTTATTATATATTCACTCTGTAGACTACTTTGATGGGCACGAAAAGTTAACAGCGATAGAAGTTTTAAATTTTTCTGAATAATTTCACATACAGGAAAATAACCAGCATAGTACAAACACATCTCGTATACTCTTCACTGAGATTCTCCAATTAACATTTTGCCATGTTTGTGCAAGTACACACACAGCGTTAACATTATCATTATTAGTGCTGAACCATTCGGAATTATGTTGAAGCCATCAGACCCCTTAACCCCTAAATATTTCAGTGTTTATCTCCTGAGAACAAGGACATTCTCTCACATGAGCATAGATCAAAATCAGGAACTCCAACATTGATGTAATACTGTTATCTAATATATAGTTTATATTCACATTTCACCAGTTGTCTGATCTGAATCTTTTATGGCATTCTCTTCCCGCCTCTAGTGCCAAGTTCGGGATCGTGCTTTACGTGTAGTTAGCATATCTCTTAAGTCTCCTTTAATCAATAATTGTTCCTCAGCTTGTTTTTCTGTCTTTCATGGCACCAACCAAAGACTTTCCTCCTATATTGTCTTCTAAAGTTTTATAGTTTCCTGTGTGAGATTGTTTTTTCCGTTTATTTTCCATTTCCATCTGCCCATTACCATTTATTGAATAATCTATTTTTTCTCCACCAATCTAGATGCCAGTTCTGTTATAGCCATTGTTGACTTATGTGTGAGTCCATTTGAGGCTCTCTTCTGTTCCATTGTTCTTATCTCTTCCTAGGCAAACCCCCCATTATTAATTTCTGTAGCTTTATAATAAGCTATGAAACCTAGTCGGGCAAAGCCTCCCTCTGTGTTGTTATTCTGCAGGAGCTTTGTGCCTGTCCTGGTTTGTTTTACTTCTGTGAACATTGCCAAAATCAGCTTGTCAGTACACCCACACACACACACACACGTGGGGATTTTCATCTATGTATGAAAACAAGGAATATCTTTACATTTTTTTAGAGTTTCTTTAATGTCTAATAAAAAATGTTGTAGAATTTTCTCCAGAAAAGAACTTGCAGGTATTCTGAGGAAAAGCCCTCACTGGGAATCTGATTTCAGTTATTTGCAATGGGAAGATTTCTAATGTGTCACACACCAACCCCAGACTCTCAGCCAGTTTCCTAACCGTAGCTGAAACACAGTAAAAGGTCAATATGTAAGTTACATACCAGCATGTTAGGATGTGGAATGCTGATGCATATCTTGGCTATCACATGATTACTGACAGTCCCTTCACGTGCACGTTCCCTCCGTCACACTACAGTGTTGGGCACGTGCCCAGTCACATGGAGTGAAGTACTCCTTGTCCTCTGATCTGATGCAGCCCTCAGTGTTTCCCTGCTTAGTCTGAGCTGATTCTATCTCCTTAACTGCCTTCCCACTGAGCTCTTACCTCTCTGGGCTCCCGGAGGAGAGCACTCATTATATAGAGCATTCTCTCCCACCCTTTGAATTGTATTAACTTTATTTCATTCTTTCTAAAAGATGAAGTTGAAGCCTTTTATTAGATTTTGATGGAAGCTTGTGAACAGGTCTGGTGACTACTTCTGATTCTCTTCGTTTGTTCGCCTTGCCCCCTGTAGTTCTGTCCCTGTTTTTCTTCTTCCAGTTAGCCTGCAGGCAATGTAACCAGGTTTCTCTTCAGTCTTAGAAAGTGCCCCCACCTGCTGCAGCTTTTGCTCAGCCAGTGTCAGATTTCAGGTAATTTTCCAGCTGGTGGGATTTATCTTTTGATACATAAAGTATTTGCAGTCGAGGTCATGTACAGAGGTAGCTTCACACTGTGGTGAGGCAGCCTGTCTCGAGAGTAATGATTTATCCCAGGTCTTCTCACTGGGCTGTGATTCCTTGGACATCTCTGCAATTTTGTGTTCCTTTCTTCAGCATTGATTAGCTGTTTTCCGGCAGTGCCAGGCTCTTGCCGGTTCTGTTCCGCGACTCCAGAGGGCAGGCAGGCATTCTTTCATTTGGCTTTCTGCACCGCTTCTCTGTTCTTGAAGGTTTGTTACGTTAACTGGGTCTTCCTCTGCACTTAGTGAACAATCAGAAGATTGCTTTCTGCTTGTGCTGAGTGTATTTCCTTGTTCATGGCTTCTAAGGAAGCATCCCATTTGTTAACTTTTTTTCTTATTCTATGATTTCTGATTAAGAATCACTAGCTTTCCATCGAGAGCGGTGTGCTTTCAAATAGTGATTAGTGCTTTAAGGATTCCAGCTTCAGTAGGTACACCTGCTGGACACTGCTTATCTCTTTGCTGCCAGTGTCCTGAGCAATCTCTTGTGCCAGAGACAAAGGGTTCCAGGTATTCTGATCATAGCAACTTATTGTTCTTTGTTTATAGTTTGGCAGTTTTTTCTCTTCCAAGGAACTTTTCCCTGCGTTCACGGAGTCCTTTAGTAGGTGCTGTCTGCAAGGAGTCACTGCGTGACCAACCTCATGTGATTTTCCTGGGGTTAAAGTCAACGTTTCACTCTCTCAGTCTATCTAGAAGGTGGTCCTTTTCTTCTAGGAGACCATTAGCTATTCAAAATGTGACTCCAGGTCTGGTTGGAAAGAGGAGCCTGATCTCTGCCTTCCGCTTCCTAGGGAGTAGGGGGACCTCTGCTTCACTGAAGTTTGACATCACTTCTCCTACCATCTTGTCCATTTGAGGAAGTAGGACAAAGAAGGCTTCACAACAGCTCCCAGTAGGTGGCCCTGGGGTTGGTGCTGGCTGGAACAGCCAGTTACCACACAGCCAAGGTTGGACACTGGCAGAGTGGAGGAGGAGGACCCTGCAGGAAAGAGGCCCCTGCACTGCGGGTCCTTCCCCATCGCCCTGTGCACCTTCCCTTCGCTCTTCCTTTGTATCCTTTATAATAAACTGGAGTCCTGCATATAAACTCCTGAGTTCTATCAGCTATTCAGGAAATCATCAGACCTAAAGTGGGAATTGTAGGAACTCCAGAATTTGTAATCACCAGACAGAAGTGGAGGTAGCCTGGGGACCCCATTTGTGGCTGGTGTCTGAAGTGGGGACAGTCTTGTGGGATTTAGTGTACTTAGTGTCAGAATTGAATTGTAGGACACCCAGGTGGTGTCAGAGAATTGGGAGAATTGGTTGTTTGGAAATCTGTCATTCACCTCCCTACTTTGGGTAGGTCCTCAGGCTTTGTCTCCCAAACCGTGACCTATATGGGCGTCAGGGTGGAAGTTCTGTGCCAGCAAAGTTGGGTGACTGGAGTTCCCAAATCGGGCTCTCCTCCCTGGATTCCCATTTCACTTGTTCTCTGAGCATTTATTTTCCTGATGTCCTCTCACTAGCCCAGCATGTGTTTAAAAAGATGTTTTTGTTTTATGTTTTACTTTTACCCAGCATTTTTAGTGATTTTACAGCAGGATGATCGTATTTAATCTGTCATATTCTATTTATTATTTTTGTCTTGGGTTAATTGTTTAGGTCTATTTGAATTTATGGTTTTAAACCAATTTAAAATGCTTTTGCAAGATGGCAATATGAAAAAAATAAACCAGTAAAAGTATCATATGTGGAGATTTTCACATGTCCCCAAATAACTTTATAGAATGGGGTAAAAACTTTGATGATCAGGAAATAGAAGGAAGTGTTTAAGCTGAGCTTGCAAAGATGAGTAGGGTTTTATTGGGCCAACACAAGTGAGTGAGGATAAATTGGATGAAGACCAGGAAATACTTTGAACTGAATGATAACAGAAACACAACATATCAAAATTTGTAGGATGCAGCTAAAATAGTGCTTAGTGGGAAAATGTTGGCACAGTGCATATTGTGCTAGAAGGTTCACTTATGTCACAATCCCAATTTACAGATAAGGCCAGAGAGATTAAAGTAGCTTGCCCAGATTATTCAACCTAAACCGAAATTCAAAGCCAAGTCTGCCTGATTCCAAGGCATATATACAAATCATTGTTTTTATCATCATTTCTCTGTCTTGAAATCTTTATAGCACAAACATTTCTATTTTGTTAATTACCTTTTAAGGGATTAGTGATACAAACTTTTTATTGTTTTTTCCCCCCCCCCAGGAGGAAAAAAGTAAACCAGATGTGAATTTGAAAGATATTCAGAATGAAGACGAGATTGATGATCCACTGATGATTCTAAAAGCAATCTTATTACAGGTAAAGGGAGAGTGTACGAGTTTGTGTGTGTTTGTATATTAGATATATATAAATGAGATTTAGTTGGTAGAACTGATATCAATTTCATCGTCTTTTTCATTTGGATACTCTCTATTTTCAAAAATTTTTTATTTGAGACCTTCTGCTTTTAAAAGACATACATATTCATGGTAGAAAACTTGAGAGAGGAAAAATAACTAGAAAATATATAAAGAAAATAAAAAGTGTAAATACACCAAATGCTCAGTCTTTGGTAACATTTCGACATTTGTCCTTTGCTTTTCCTTTCTTTGCGTTTATACACATATATTGGGGTTGGGATATGTGTTGGGGTTTGTTTGTTTTTTTTTTTTTTTTCAGGTATTATTGTCATTTTAAATAGCACTGGTATTTACATACTATTTTGGAATTCACTGTTTTCTCATATTATCCTTTTAATGTCTGTAGGACCTAAAGTTATGTCCCCTCTTTCATTCCTAATATTGGTAATACCTCATATGCATGACCTTTAATGTTTGCTTAGTATCCTGTAATAAGGATGGCAGATCTTCTTTCATTTATTCAACTCATTCTTAGTAAACAATTTTTCATAATTCTTTTCTAGGGACCTGGGCTGAATCCTTTAACTATCTGGGTCTGTGGCCACCTTTAGTCTATTAGGGCTGCCATAACAAAATACCACAGAATGGATGACTTAAAACAACAGACATTTATTTTCTCACAGGTCTGGAGTTTGACAGTCCAAGATAAAGGTGTCGACAGGTTTAGTTTCTTCTGAAGCTTCTCTCTTTGGCTTGTAGAGGGCTGCTTTAGTGTGTCCTAACAAGGCCTTTTCTATGTACATGGGTATCTCTGGTGTCTGTGTGTGTCCAAATTTCCTCTTAAGGACACCAGTCATATTGGATTAAGGCCCACCATGATGGCCTCATTTTAACTTAATCATGTCTTTAAAGGCTTTGTTCAAAAATGGTCACAGCCGGAATTTTGAGGGGTAGGGATTCAACATATGAATTTTGTTGGGGGGACATATTTCATCCTGTAACGGTCACTTGTTAACACCCCTTTTAGAATTTGGTTATACTTTGAAACATTCAGAATATATTTCAGTAATATTGTTTTGCACTTAATATATTTCTTCTAAAAATCTCATACAAAAATCAAGAATTTACCAAACCTCAGAATACTCTTTGGATAGTGCTCTTTAAATGTTTAAACTTTGGAATATGGAAAGTGGCAAAATTCAAGTTTTCTAAACTGAGGATTGATCTACTTTAAACAAAATTTTTTTCGAAATAATTATGGTTAATCCACTTACATGTTTGCCCTTGGAGGAACCTTTAATGACATAATCCTGTTGGTCCTTTAAGACTCATAACTGTTATATCTCATAAAATTTTCTTAAATGAGTTTGTATTTCTTTCTTAAGGAGGAAAGCAATCTAATTCCTGTTGATCAGCTGGGCCAGAAACTCTTGAAAAAGATAGGAATATCTTGGAACAAGAAGTACAGAAAACAGCATGGACCACTGCGAAAGGTAGTACATGGCATTTTGACAGGAAATTCCTAGTCCCAGGGAATTCCGTTAGGCTCCCAGCAGCATGGATACCTTTGCAGAAGGAAACTGCAATTAGATGTAAATAAAACGAGTTAAGTTACTTGTTAAGTATTAAATAATTTATCATAGAGTCAAGTAAGCAAAAAAAAAGGGAGGGCTTTTAATTACCACAGCAAAAAGTATAAGAAAGTTCATACCCTAAAACTTAACAATTTTACTTATGGAAATGTCTTCAGGTGTTCACTTGATCTTTCTTGTACACACAATTCTTGTACACACAATTGTTGGTTTCCTAGGCTGTAAGATTAGATGCAAAAACTGGCACTGCCACAAGTAAGAGATGACAGTTGTCTTCACTGGAAACAAAGCAAGCAGTGGGACTCTTGGCAAATATTTTGGAGCTATTTCTTGTAGGAGCAAAGAGCTCACACATTTCAGTGTTTAAGTGCATCTTTTAAATAGACCACAGTTTGTAAATGAATGTTGGCTTAATGTTTCTGAGTACATAGAAGCTTTTGAGGTTTTTGTTTAAAATGATCGCATTGGTCTTTCAGTATGTTAAGTATATTAGCTGCGCAAGTTTTTTTAAAAAAATACAGATACCCTTTATAAGTTTGAGGAAGTTAGCTTTTATTCATAGTCAACTGATAGTTTCATCTCGAGTAGAGGTTGGATTTTATCAAATGCTGTTTGTTTTACATCAGTTGATATGATCACATGGCTTTTCTCTCTTATTCTGTTAATATGAATGCTATTGACTGATCCCTTTAATGCAATCAAAGCTTACATTTCTGGGTTATATCACACTTGGTCATGGTATATTTTTATGTATTGCTGTATTCATTCGATTTATTTTATTAAGGATTTTTGTGTCTATGTTTATGAGCGACATCCGTCTTTAATCTGATGTCTGTCAGATTTTACTGTCAGAGTTAGATAGGACTCATAAAACAAGTTGGGAAATATTTCCTTTTTTATATTCTTGGAAAGAATTTCTCTAAGATTGATAATTATTTCTTAAATATTTGATGAAGCTAGTTAGACCTGGAACTTTTTTGTAATATGGTTTTTAAATTATAGTTTTAATTTCCTTGATTGTAGAGTTATTTAGATTTTCTATTAATTCTTGCATTATTTTAGAAAATAACATTTTTATCTGTGGTGTCAAATTTATTGGCATAAAGTTGTTGAAGATATCCCATGTTATCCTTTTTTAGTATCTGTAGGACTTGAAGTTATTTCCTCTTTTTCATCTTCGATTTTGATAACTTGTGTTTTCTCACTTTTTTTTTTCATCAGTCTTGCTGGGGGCTTATCAAGTTTATTAAGCCTTTGAAAAACTAAACTTTTGCCTTTGTTGACTTATTTTACTGCTCATCTGTTTTCTGTTTCATTGATTTCTGCTCTTGTTTTAATTATTTCCTTCCTTTTACCTCTAGGATTTAATCTTTTTTCTAGCTTCTTGGGTTGGTATCTCAGTTGTTTTTAAACTTTCATTTTAATACATGCTTTTAAAACTATGTATTTCCTTCGAAGCACCAATTTAGCTGCAGCTGTATTTGACATCTTTCCATTATCATTTTGTTGAAAATACTTTGTAATTCTTTGCAATTCTGAGTTTGTTGGAAGTGTGTTGCTTAATTTCCAAATATTTGGGGAATATCTAGTTATTTTTTTTTGTTGTATCTGTAAAGTAATTTCTAATTATTCCATTATACTTTGAGAACGTGCTCTTAGCACCTCTGACTTTACTGAGACTCATTTGTGCCTGAGCTTGAACTCCCCTCTGCCGTGCACTGCTGCGAACTGGGAGGTGGCAGGTCAGGGAAGAGCTCACCCTGGTTTGCTACCCTTTTTTGAAGGATTATGTTTCTTCCACTTTATGTCTGCTTTCGGTTACTCTCCGAACAGCTGTTTTCATTATTCTGTCTGGAGTTTATCATTTTTATTAGGAGAGTTATTTCAATAAAAGTTCTGCCTAAAAGAGTTAATCCTCAACTGTTAAACAAAGAAAAAATTGGCTACACAGAAATTTCATTACTCAGTGGTTCCAAATTGTTGATATTTTATTGTACCTAAAACAAACGAGCTACCAAATTGTCTTACCGTCTGCTATACACAATGTTAACAGTGTTTGTGCCATATGCCCTGTGCCCTTCTGTTTGTGATAAAATAATATTTTGATGAGAGCTTTGGCATTGCCACAGTTTATTTATTTCTAAGAGACAAACGAGAGGTTCACCTTTCCACAGTGATCGGTGAGCTCAGTGTGTACTTCCAGGGTGATTTTCTGTATAAAGTAAATTGCATCAGACAGAGGCTGATGCAAGGCCACACGGAGATTAGGGGGTGGAGAGATAGGCTAGGTGGTAGCGAGAGAACAATTTTTTTCTTCTTAATCCTTTAGCTAGAGGAAACTGAGACATAGGTCTTTGAGATTATGATTTAAGCCTTTATGTGCTTTCATTTCCTGAGCTAGCCTATCAGCTTCCAGGAGAGAAGGTATTCAATTCTTTAATGTTAAACAATAATTTAGGCTCATTATTACTACCTCATCCCACCAAACTGTCTGAGTCATGCCTTTGAAATGATCTCCTATTGTGCTTCACCGTAATTGCCTTTGTTTTGTGCTTCTTTAAATTGCTTTAAACATTTCAAAATTGTTCTACTTCGTCTGTTTCAACTAAGTACTTTTTAAAAACAGTACTATTGAGATATAATTAAGATAGTTTTATATTACAGCATGGCAACTTTTTTCTTGATATAACTATTAGACTATTTAGCAGAGAGAACTCTGATTTTTATTAGATGTTTTATTATGGCCTAAATGGATTTTTTCCTCCTAGCTGGTCAGGCCTAAAATAAAGGTCAAGTTAAAATAATCACAAAAAGGAAAATGAAGTTGTTTTTTTTTAATCATGTTTATTAACCTAATATTTGTTTGTTGTTTCTGTCTAGTTCCTGAAGCTTCATTCTCAGGTATTTCTACTCAGTTCAGATGGAAATACAGTCAGTCTGTTGAAGAACTGTTCTCTGCAGGACGAATCTGGTTTCCAAAAGAATGATCAACAAATTTTCAAGACACTTCCTTCAGAATCCCCAGGATGGAATGATAGAAGCTCCTGTCCCCACTGGTTTGATATAAATGATTCCAAAGTCCAGCCCATCAGGGAGAAGGACATTGAGCAGCAGTTCGAGGGCAAAGAAAGCGCCTATATGTTGTTTTATCGGAAATCCCAGCTGCAGAGGCCCCCCGAAGGTACGGAAGGAAAGTGTTCCTCTTTGTGTAGGATGGTGGCTTTAGAAGAGAAATATTAAATGCCGTTTGAATTGTTACCTTTTAAAAGAAGGTTTACTCTTAGAACATTTAAAAATATTTTTAAGCTAAGAGAAATAAATGAGGCCAAAAGGAATCCAACAGTCTGATTTTTTTAAAACTATGTATTTTTATTTAATTTTTTTCTCCTTATAATACAGTCAGATTTTCAGAATTGGATTTTCTTGGATCATGGGCTGTTTTCTTACCATGTAGGCAGATCTGTGTGTGATTGCCCATGCCTGGGTTTGACTCTGTCATTCGGCCCTGTGTTGCCTTTGAGTTGTAAGTGGTCTTGGTCTTATTTTACATGTTCCCTTTTATTTTACTTTCCTGTTTCCTTTCCCTCAAAGTAATGTATTCTTTGGGCAGTTGTAGTATCTGTGAAGTACTCTTCGTTTTCCCTTCTGAGAGAGGTTGCACCATGGAAGTTAAACCCTGATTCACAGAGATCAATTTTTTAATTGAAGCCACTAAACATGAATCAGCCTGAAAGATTTTTTGATCACTTTCCAAAGTCTTCTCAAAAGTAAAAAAAAAAAAAAAAGCTAGCTAAGGAAGCTCTTTAGATTGAGACAGATCTATGATTAGAGGTGAGGATACTGTTCTTAGAGAATAGTGATCATTTTCATAAAAAATAAGAAAGTTAATAATTCGCATGTAAATCAAAGGAAATTAGCTTTCTGGATCCGAAACAGTTGCATAACTGTCTGTTAACCAGAAAAGGCTCCGTGTTTTTCTGAGGGTGAAAAAAAATAGGGAAACAGTTCTGTTAAACATACTGTGGAGCAGAATTGAAGTTATAAAAATATATATTAACAGAAGAGTCTTCAGATGGGATATTGTCTTTTTCACCAAATGGAATTTCAGTATGTACATAATTGAATATATAGTAAGTGACAGTTTTCTGATTAGCTCAGGAATTGAATAAAGGTTTAGCTAAAATCTTGATGGACTTTTTTAGGGGATGACAAAATTCTAAAATTTATCTAGAGAGGTAAATTAGTGAAAATTTATTGGTGAAGAAGGGACTACGGAAGGACAATTAGCTCTTTCGTTAAAAGAGTGCTTATAAAGCTATATCAATTAAGATGTAGTGCTAATGCAAGGAAGAGGGACAGATCACTGAAACAGCAATAAGCCTGGAAACCAGCCCAACTGTCGCTAAGATTTCAGTCCATGATAAAGTAGCTTTTCAGATAAACAGGGAAAAAGTGAATCACTCAATAACTACAGCTGGAAAGTTGGTTAGTTGCTAGTCGCTTGAATTAACAATACAATCAAGTGATTATACTAATCGCTTGAATGAAACTTATACTTATTTTAATGTTTATGGAAAAAGGAAATTTAAATATATGAAATATGAATATTTTTCTGATCTTAAGGTGGAGAAGACCTTTCTAAGCTTAAAAGCAAAGAAAGAAAAAAGTTAAGGAAAAGTTGATATAAACCTTAAACAATATTAAAAGGCAAATGATAAGCTAGTAGAAAACAGCAAAGTAAATGTATTTCTCTTGTCTGTAGAGTGTTCTTACATATATTCCATTGTTCTTAGTAGTAAATTAGGAAAAGGATATAGATGAGCAATATACAAAAGAAGAAATAGCAACAGCCAATAAACTGCAAAAAAAATAAATTCCATCCATGATCAAAAACGTGAATTGAAACAGCAATTAGATGACACTCTTTTCCAAGTCAGATATTTCTATTAATCTGATTTTTAACAGTTGGCACTTCCTCTGTAGCTGGTAGGCATGTAAGTAATACAGCCATTTAGCTGTATGTATTTAAAAACCTTAAGCCAATAATTCTACTTCTGCAAGTTTATCTTAAAATAATCAGAACTGTGTATAAATATTTATGTTCAAAGATGTTTGTTACCAGCATTATTTGGTAATAATGACCAATGAAAATCACCTAAAGGTCTAACAGAAAAAGATTGGTTAGGTTAATTATGCTATTTATAGAATGGACTACTACGCAATCATTTAAAGCTTTAGAAAAATATTCAATAACATATTAAATGAAAAAGCAAGTTATACATTTGTCGAATATAATGCCATTTTGTAACAAATTTAGATACAGAAAGAAGACCGAAAATACATATACCAAATTTTACAGTGGCTCTTGTGGGTGGGATTACATGTAATATCTGTTTGTTACATTTTTAAAAATAATTTTCAGAATTTTTACAGTGACTAAGTATTATATTTGTTACAGGAAGAAAATAGTGGGTGTTCTTTTTAAAAAGTATATTTGAAGAGAGTAGAAGAAATGGAATTCTTCTAGCTTGGCTTAAGGAACTGTTTACCTTTCATTTGTTCTAATGGTTTCGTTTCTCAGGTGGAAAACTGAGATCCAGAGAAAATTAGTATTCACACAGATAGTCAAAGCTTTTCTAGCCCCCGGCACAGTCCTTTCTAGTTTTCCGTGCTGCTTCTTCAGCAACCAGATTTCATTTAGTCAGCACAAGTTAATGAGAAGTTTTGTTCACAGCTCGAGCTAATCCAAGATACAGGGTTCCATGTCATTTGCTGAATGAAATGGATGCAGCCAACATTGAACTACAAACAAAAAGGTAATTTTAACTTACTTTTAGAGTTTGAACGGTTTTTCTGGAGAATGAGGATCTGATTTAGATCTAAATATTCAGTAATGAAAATTAAAAATGAAAAAGTCAACTAGTTAATGCCAGTATCTGTTTTGCTGCTGAATTTTTATAGTGCAAGGATCTTTTACTTCGAAATTATCCTTATCTGTGAGAGTGAACAAAATAATGGCACATAAATGGCCATTGCTCAGTGGCGATGGAAGCCTAAGAAAACTAGAGGAATCGGTGAGCACATAGTTGAGCTAAACGAATTGTATCCTGGCCTGTCAGGTTATTCCCTTGGTGCAGAGAACCTGCTGTGAAAATCATGCCTCCTATTTAAATAGTCGTGGAGAACTGGCACGTAGTGACAGAAGACCAGAGGCGAGCAAAAGGAAGGAAATACGAATTCTGCAAACTGTTGTGTTTAATCTCAGCCTTCGGCAGAAACCTGTGATGGGTCATTAAAGGGATTGGTTGTGGGATCTTGAGGATCGTGGGATCTTGAGGATCTCAGCATTCTTGTTTGAGGTCTAACCTTGGACCCTAAAGAACTGGTTCTTAATTTGCTATCTGACACAGTCGGTGGGTTACTGGGTTAGGCAAGTAGGTGTTTCATGGTCTTTTTGTGGACCTGAGTGCTTGGTGATATAGCAGGGAAGTGTTCAATATTTTTACCATTGACTCGAAGCTGGGGGCAGGGAATGGCAGGTAGATTGAATGGCAAACAAAGATTAAAGGAAATCTCAACAAAAATCAAGACACTAAAAATATAAAAAGTTAACAGTAAAATATCTTAAGTATGAAAAATAACCTATATGAGTGGTGTCAATTAGCAGTTGGTATTTAAAAAAAAAAAAAAAAAAACAGCCTAAGGGCTTTTAGTCAAGTAGCATTAAGCTTTATCATGTGGTCCTCAAAAAAGCTAGTGCCATCTTTGACCACATTAATCGAATGTGTCTGTAGTACCTGAAAGGTGGTGATAGCCTCCTCCAGCTTCACACGGCTCACACCGCCTGCCGTGGAGTGTGGCCCTGTGCTTCAGGGCCCCTGGGTGGGCTCAGGGAAGAGCGGCCATTGCAAGGCTGCTGCTGCTGTTGCCATATGACCTGGGGAGAGCAGACTCGGGAGGACCCTGAGGTTGACTTCCGGTATTCTCTGGGAGAGTCCTGGAGTCTGGGGGAAGTAAGGAGGAGCTAGAAGTTTGTGCATCTGGCTCCCAACAGAGTGATAAGGAGCAGGTTTCTAGTATTTTGTTCATAACTAATCTCAAGATTGGAAGATTTGGGGTGTCACGTGTGTTACAGTGCACGTGTGTTAAAACTCATTTTCCTTGGAATTTACGGTGGCAGAGCTAAAAATTTGCTGTTGGGAAACTGAGTCATTTGGAGCATGGAAAAAAAGAATGTTAAGTATAATTACTTAGGTAGAATGAAGGAATTTATATTGTAAATCAAATATTTTTGGTTTGAGATGAAACAGTGTTATAAAAACATAGCATTTATGTATTTTTTATGCCTCTTTAAAGGGCAGAATGTGATTCTACAAACAATAATTTTGAACTGCATCTCCACATGGGCCCTCATTATCATTTCTTCAGTGGGGCTTTGCACCCGGTCTCTCAAACAGAAAGTGTGTGGGATTTAATCTTTGATAAAAGAAAAACTTTAGGAGATCTTCGACAATCAATATTTCAGGTAATTTAGCCTCACTTCCTCTTAATTTAGACATTTAGGTCCATGTCAGGCTGGATTCTTCTTTTCACAAATCCTATTTGGGATACAACTATTTATTTTTGAAAGCTGCTTAAGAAAATCCTGCATCTGCTAGTTCTACAGAGAGGCGGCCCAGATGTCACCCCATCACGCTTCTCAGAGAGGCCTGTCTGCACAGGTGAAACTTTGCCATCCTGCCAGGAAGTTTTCAGCAGGAGAAGCAAGCCTGCTCTGTTTTGTTATGGGGAGAAAACGAGTGTAAGGTTGTCCCTTTTTTTGGAAAATAAATGAAATAATTGTTTTTAAAGGGAGTGAAAAGATAAAGATAGGCATGTTGCCTAAAACCAAGAACTACTAAATAAATAAAAGCAGCTACCTTTTCTGCCTTTCAGTGCAGAATAGCATTTATTTAAGAAGATTCCTAAGTGAAGAAAAATATCTGGTCTGTAGTAAAAAGAAACATCATTGTAATCATTGTTTCCAAGTCATCCAGTGTGTTTTAATGACAACAACTGTACTCTATATTTTACAGTGATTTCATGTTAATTATATCATTTGGTTATTTAACCTCATGAAGGACAAGCTAACTAACCCCACTTTAAAGATGAAAAAATGGAGATTCAGTTGTGACTGCCGACAGTCAGACATCTCATTAGCGGTGGGTCTAGGACACCAGCCCAGGTCTCCTGACTCTTCCTTTCCTCTTAATCATGTCTTCACCCCACACTACTTCCTGATCAAGAAAAAGGGAAATAGAAAATATAAACTTTTTTCTTTTTTCAAAAATGAATTTTCTGAAAAACTATTATCAGTTACCAAAATTATTAGCTTTCTTTTGATTTTCCTCTTGTACATGGAAAACCAGGCCAATTTCTTTTTTATTTGTGGTTGATTTGAAAGACATTTAAATGTTGGATCAGTATCAAGATTTCTAAAATTGTCTTACATTTCTAAACTTTTGCATTAAAAGTTTATTTCTGAGCCAGTCCTGGCAGTGTTGATATACGTGGTCTTGGGGATCTGACCCAGTCTATGGCGACATTAGATGACAAAGGGAAAAAACCTTTAAGTGCGCAACTCTATTATCTGAGAAGGAGGCCACTGGCAAGAGACTGTGAGATTGACACAGTTAACTGATTACTTGTAAAAATGAAATTTTCTTTTTAAGAGTCCTCACTGTCTTGGGGTCTTGTGGAGAGAGACTGGGTAGGACTCATCTTTATGGGTGATGTTATTTTGGCCACAGTGTCTAGAGTCATGGATCTAGAAACTTAAAAAACAAAATGCTGGTAATCTATTACACTTTTTAAAGTTACAGCAGAAAACATTCAAGTAATGAGAATGTCAGTACTGCTTTCCCTGAACAGCACTAATTAAACAATCACTTTTGCTCTTTTGGACAGAGATTTCTGGGCTGGCATGCTGATCATTTTGCATCTAATAAAAGTAGTCTTCCCAAAAATTTAGTAGAATTGTTTAGATGGTCATTGTGTTCTTGGTGTATGCCAAGATTCTTCAGTCATTAATGGATGAGATTAACCATCTTTGGATTTGACTAATTTAACAGCACGTGATGTCTTCTTTCCTCATCTTGCTGTTGGGTGGAGATGGGAGTCTTCACTTGTTTGCTCCATGTATCATCTACGTGTGTAAATTGGCATATTGCTCGTATTTGACCCGGAAATGTGATGTATGTGATTTTTCATTTTTCTCTTTTCTTTCATTAATGTTCTGTAGCTGTTAGACTTTTGGGAAGGAGACATGGTTCTTAGTGTTGCAAAGTTTTTGCCAGCAGGACTTCACATCTACCAGACGCTTGAAGGTAAGATAAATATTAAGATGCAGCAACTCATTTTATATACTGCTATTTTTGTAGGGCTCTTCTATGATTTCTACACTTGGCCAGTCTTTCCCCCTACCTGCTACTTTCTTAACTATGTAATTTATCCGATTTATAATGTATCCAATTTATATAATGTGTGAAATTTTACTAACATGGAAATATCTCATTTTTTTAAATTAAATCTACCTTTCTACCAATTTACTTTCTTTAAGGCTTTGGAATTTTTTTATGTTATCACAAATTTTTTGAGCAAAATGATTTGAAACCATTTGAATCTTTTTTATGTAACATGAATTTTTAACCCAACTCTCAGCCTCACAGTTTGTAGTGAAAGAAACAAAAGTACTTGGAGAGCTTAACATTTCCTTCTTTTCTATAACAACAAAACAATAACAGTACTCACAGTATTAACACTTATTTTGGACTTCACTGTGCCAAATAGTGAGATAAGTGTTTTATGTAAATTATCTCATTTGACTGTCACAAAATTCTTTTATCCCCATTTCATACATTAGAAAACTAAAGCGTACAGACTTGAAGTACACAAGGATATACAGTTAATTAGTGGTGGGGCTGGGACTGCTTGATACCTAAGCCTTTTTCCTGTTCACAGTGGCAAGTGCAGGTGACTGTTATAGTAACTCTTTTTTCGTGCTATCATGCTGACAAAGCTTATGTAGCAACATGGGGAAATACTTATAAAATGAAAGAAAACTATGGAGGGTGATGGAAAGAATAAAGATAAAAATAACATCCATATAATAGACATAATTAGTTTCCCCTAATGGGGATGCTTTTTCAAACAAATACTTATGTCTCAGCTCTTTTCTTTAGTAAAATTGTTTTTAGTAGTCATGATGAATGGTCTCTGATGACCGCCTCTTCCTAGGAGATGACCTGGCCCTGTGTGAATTTGACCTTGCTGATGAGGAAGACATCTTTGTATGGAATGGAGTGGAGGTAAAGTGTTGAAGAGCTATTCCTGATAGCTTTGGATTTCTTTTAAGTCATTGTAGTGAAATTTTATTCAGCATATGTGAAGGCAAGTAGATATTAGAAAACTGCTGACATATTTAATAAATTGTAGGTGCAGTAAGTAGTAGTAACATGTTAAAGAGATATTTATTGAGCACCTGTGTTGTGCCATGCTGTGTGTCAGATGCTAGATACAAAGGTAAATACTCAGTCCGTGGTTTTCAGGCCTTCATGATGTTAAGTGCCAGAGTAGTGGTCTGTGCATATGCCCTGTGGGAACGCAGAAAGGGGCAAATAGCTATACTGAGTTAGAGAATGGAGGTGACTTGTAGGAGCAGAGTGAGTTTTCTGAGTCAGGAAAGGAGCGAGGAACATCTGAGCCATTCAGAGAACTGTCCTTGGTCCATCTCACGTACATCTGAGGCTTCATCACCACCTCGAGGACTCACACATCTCTGTCACCACTCCAGATTTCTCTCCTAAAAAATAAAAGATGGCTAAGAGAAAGTTGTGAAAGAAAAACCTAAAATTATTTCCTGATACTTAAATGACATTTGCGAAAATTTTATTTCACTTGAAAAAAATGAGAATCATTCTCTAAGAGGAGTCTTTTACCACATTATCATGTTGACTTAATTTTAGGAAGTGTGTACCACACTCATGGTTGTCTTGATATCACTGTAGGTTGGTGGAGTCCAGATTCCCACTGGCAGTGACTGTGAACCTCTGCTTTTAAATGTCCTTCGTCTAGCAACAAGCAGTGAAGGGGAGAAGTGTCAGCACTTGACAGAATCCGCACATATCTTCCCATCTAACGCAGAAGTAGGCTCTGTGTTCACAGCCTTGGCGATCCCAGCAGGTGTCGCCTTCGTCGTCAGTGCCGAGCCTGCGGGGGAGGAGCACTGGGCCGCCATCCCTGAGGGGGACCTGAAGAAAACTTTCAGGGAACAGGGTCTCAGAAACGGAAGCTCACTTTTGGTCCAGGATTCCAGTAATGATAACAGGTAACTCACTGAAGAGAATTCTCTCTTCGTTATTTTAGTTGTAGCACTGTCTCTTACAAACCCTAAAGCTTTATTTTAATAATAAGAGTTAAATGTTTCCTTTTACTTCTAGACATTGTGTGCTATAGATCATAAGTAGGAATGTTCTAGATTAGGCAACTTGGAGAAAAATGGTACTGTAATATGTTTTTTCGAAGGGGCAAATGCGATAACTAACATAGGTATAGACAAGATATGGTCTAGGTTAGTTGGCCATAAAGCAGAAATGAAATCCTATGAGATGAATTCTGATTAGCACTCGTTACGAAACTGAAGGCATGTTCTCACAACATTCTCACAAAAAAAAAAGTTTCACGAGGATGGTATTAAAATCATAGCGGAATTTGTCTGGCTTATTTTATCACAAGAATCTCGTAAGTCTTTCATCACAGTTCCTTTTCTGACTCTTGAGATCCTCGCAGCTGCCCAGATAGGACAGTTACATGGGGAGTTACGTCCTTGATCCTGGAAGTCACCCTCGAATCTCGGAAGTGTTGCCGCTCTTCATTTTTGTTATCCACGTCTGAGACGTTGTATAGTGTCACTTTCTGTGATCAGTGTGTCTGTCATACGCTGTAAGCCCCAAATTTCCATATATTAAGACTTTAGGTCACGAATGACAGATCAATTCTCTGCCTTATTAGTGCTGTGAATATACTTAGATTATAGAGTCTCTGTGTCATTAATAGTGGCTGTGACCCAGAGAAACAGAGCATTTATGAACTGTGTTTATTTTGTAAAATATTTATCACTGTTGCTCTTTATTTCCCATTTACTTCCTCACCATGTATATTTAATAAAAAGTTTATTCTATATATATTTTTAAAGTAACATACATTTATTAGGACTGGGGAAATAGAGGCGAAGACAGCAGGGTCACAGCAGCGTCCCTGGACCACCAGTGCAACGGCAGTGACCGTCAGCATTCCTTTTTTCCTAAACTCAGATAATTGGCTTTTTTGTTTTGAAGGTTTTTTCTTTATAAACGAAATAAGCATTTTGTAGATAGTTATATCCTGCTTCCTCCCACCCCATGTTTGTAGACTTTTCACGAACCTCATTTCATGGCTGCGTGATAATCTGTGTTGATGTTGCCTAACTGTGCTTCTGGGGGAGGCAGTGCATGGCGTGGGTAAGGACAAGGATGCCGACACCCGCTGCCTGGGTTTGTTTCCAGCTTTCTCATGTCCTGACACTGACTGTGGGCAAGTTACTCCACCTCTCTCTGCTCAGCTTCTTCCTCTGTAAAACAGGAAAGTAATTAGCATGGGTGTCATAAAGTTGTAAGGAGTGAAAGAGTTAAGTGTTTACCAAGTGTGCACACAGTGAGTGCTAACTATTTTAGCTGGTAGCATCATTATCATTGTCATCATCCAGTTTTTCACTGTGGTAATATGATCTTCAGGGAACATCTTTGTTTTTAAAATTTAACTGTGTTGAGGATCGCTAACTTAAGGAAGAGTCCCAGAGTGTAATAACAGATCAAGAGTGGAATTGTGTCTCTGAGCTCTGATATACACTCCCAGAGAGGACTCCGCTAGCCCTGTCTGTACCTCCCTGTGGATTAGATAGCAGTCATTCCTTCCCCAAGACCCTTTACTACCATCTGTAGGAAAATTGTGTTAGAATAAGACACTCTACTGCTGTCTGCTATCATAAAATTAAACTACAACAAAAAAAAAACAAATATACAATGTATATGATGTGAATGATATACCCCTTAGCTGTGACACTGTTATGCAGTGTCACTACACAGCTGTATGTGGCCGTCCTGTAATTAAACTAAATTTGGATTCCGTGGGTGGGCTTCTGGCACAGGTATTTTTAAAGCCCCTCTGGCGATGCCAGTGTTCAGGCAGAAGTCAGCACATGACCATTCACCTACAGCAGTTCTCTTTGGAACATGAGGCAGCAAATTACTTGTGTAAGTCAAAGAACATCTGGAATCACGGAGATAGACTCCATAGAATACTAACTTATACTACCCCGAAAAGACTGTCTGCTTCCGTGAAGCCAGCTCGGTAGACATCGTCACCTTTAGTTAGTCACATGAAGGGACACATGCAGAATTTTAGGCATGGCACCTAAGGAAAAGTCTTGATTTCCTGATCCTTTCTGGTCCATAAAAGTGCTGTTTTAAAACCTCTTTTTACCTACAGTTTGCTGACCAAACAAGGGAAATGGATCACTAGTGCGAATGAGATCAACTGGATCCAAGTCAAAAATGTATGCCAGTCAGAATCTGAAGAGGAGCAAGTGAAAATACCGGCAACTGTTAACACAGTAAGTAGATTATAATAAAAGTCTGGTTGACAGTTTTTTAATTAACTGAATTTTATTTAAAAGCAATATCTTAATCTTTCAGAAGACTCTCAGTAAACTTCAAAATCTTAAGAAATCAACTTTTTATTTTTAATATTTGATTATTGCTTGTTTACCTATTATTAGCTGTTGGCATGTCTCAAGAAAATATGTGCCTTTTTTTCCTCCAAAGCCTAGAATTAAAATGCGGGAGTTAGCTATTGGCATATGGAATCTTCTGGCTTTGTTGTCAAATATATATAATGTGGCATCAAAATACAAAGACGTTTATGTTTTTCAAAATGTATCAAAATATGAAATACTATTTTCAAAGGTCTTTTCAATATTTTTTAAGCCAGGTCTATATGTTTTGCTTTTGTGTTGTTTCATCTTTTTTTTTTTTTTTTTAAGTTTAACTGAAATTGCTCTACATTATACCCTATGCTCTGTATAAAGCCAACTTCTCTTTAAAAGGGATTCCTTCAGTCTTCCATTTGAAGACTGTGATACTGGTTTCCTTAAACATTATTTCAGGAAATATCTTTTTTTGTTTATATAGTGTCAATTCATTTAAGTTTTTTTCTTCAACATAAACAAGAAACATTCTAATAGAATGTCTTTTCTATAAATATTATAATTTTTAAAGTGCATTAATATTTGGTAGCACAGTAGAGGGGACAGTGTAAGACAAGGCACTAAAGCTCTGGAGACCTGCCACCCTAGCCCTAAGTGGGGGTCCCTGGTGGCAGGGGAGAGTGGATGATCTCTGGTTTCCGTCTTACATTTCTATGATGTTTTGCCCTAGAGGCAATTAGCCTAAACTTAAAAAAAAAATAAAAAAATAAAAAGTTCTAAAATAAAGTAATTTGAATAGGCATTTTAAATAGCGCCCTTGGATTAATAGTGTGCATTTCTATATTATTTATGCTTATTGGCCCTGAACTCATCATTCTTAACATAAAGAAATGTGATTATCTGCAGTCGCTTTTGTTTGCGCTCGTCAGAAGGATTAGTGGTTTTTCAGTTTTTTGCATTTCTAGCTGGGGTTGTTTCTTTGGTTTTCTATGGGAGTCCTTTCTGTTCCAATTAACATCAGTTTGTAAAAACTTAACTATTAAGATCTCAGTTTTTGCTTTTGACTTCTATAAAAGAGAGAAAATGAATTTCAGTGATGGAAAAAACTTATTTCAAGTAGGTAAAAACTGCTAAATGTCAGGTAATTTAATTAATAACTCAATCTGTATATGCACACACAGTCTTCATTTTCCTCTCCTCCCATTGTTTTCAACTTATACACAGTCATTAGTTTATTTCTCTATTTTAGGTGGTGTTTGATATTCGAATTAAAGCCATAAAGGAATTAAAATTAATGAAGGAACTAGGTAATCATTTATGTTTGCTTTTGGTTTTTTGGTTCGATTAAGTTTTGTTTTGACTTTTAATTGAAAAAATTATGGGAGAGTACAAAAAATAATTTAGGGAAATTTCATGCACCTACCACCCAAAATGGACAGATGTTAACATTTTGTCATGTGTTCGTTTTTGTTTGAAACATTACAGGTAAAATCCTCTGTGTCCTCCTTAGACCTACCCTCTCTCTCCCCGCAGTTGCAACCAGTGTATCTGATTTGGGTGTGTAGCTAGTCTGTGTATTCATAGTATACTATGTATATGTGATGCTTCTGTATATATGCATATGTGTATATTGTATTTTTATATTTACATAAATTCTATCATACTGAACAAAACACTCTGCAAACCCACTATTCATTCAGCATTAGGTTTTACATATCATCAAACACCTGATTCATGTGTACTTTACATATCATCAAACACCTGATTCATGTATAATTCAGTGATTATTACTTAGTAAATGTATAGAGTTGTACAGGCATCACTGTAATCCAGTTTTGGAACATTTCCATCACTCCCAAAAGATCCCTCATTCCTGTTTGCATTCTGAGCCCCCAGCAACCACTCATCTACTTTCTATCTTTCTAGACTTGCTTTTCTGGGCAGTCCATGTAAATAGAACCATATAATACAGAGTCTGTGTGTCTGGCTTCTTTTCACTTAGCATTCCATTTTTGGGTTCATCCATGATTGGGCATATATCAGTAATTTGTTCCTTTTTATTGCTAACTAGTATTTCATTATACATATATATCACATTTTGTTGATTCACCAGTTGATTGTTTCCACCTTTTGGCTCTTACAAATCGTGGTGCTATAAATGTTATCTTTATGTGGACACGTGTTTTCCGTTCTCCAGGGTAAATATACAGGATTGGAGTTGATGGGTCAAATGGCAAGTGCATGTTTCACTTTATGGGAAACTGCTGTGCTGTTCCACAAAGTGGCTGCGGCACTGACCTCACTAGCGGGGTGTCGGGGTTATAGCTTCTCCACCTCCCTGCCAGTAGTGATTGTGTGTGTTTGTGTGTGTAACTGTATTTCTTATGCAGTGACGCTGAGCACTATTGATGTGCTTATCGTATATTCGTATATCCTAAGGATTCTATCTAAAAGCTACTAGAGTTAATAAGTAAATTTAACAGGAATTGAAATCAACATGCAAAAATTTATTGTGCGTTTATCTACTAGCAACAAAAACAAATGGAAAATGAAATTAAGAAAACACTTAAAATACTTGGGGATAAAGTTAACAAGATCTGTGCAAGACCCGTACCCTAAAAACTAGAAAACATTGCCATGAAAACAAAAAGACCTGACTAAATGGAGCAAGGTACCATGTTCTTGGATTGGAACAAACGACATTGTTAAGAGGCTAATTCTCTCAAAATTTCTGTGTAGATTAGTGCAATTTCAGAGTCCTTGCAGATTTGGTTTGATTTTGTTTTGGTTTCTCTTGGAGAAAATTGAGAAGCTAATTCTTAAATTTAAATGGAAATGCAGAGAATTAAGTATTCATAACAGTTTGGCGGGGAGCAAAATCAGAAGAGCTGCACTACCTGATTCCAAGACCTACCCTAAAGCTGGCATCGTCAGGACTGTACTGGCGTGAGAGTTAGCACACAGACCAGGGTCAGCAGGCCGTGGCCTCAACCGGTTTCTGTACAGCAGCTGAGCTAAGGATAGCTTTTACATTTTTTAAAAGGCTCTTTTATGAAGAAGAATATGTAGCAGAAATCATAACTGGTTTTTGAAGCCTAAAATATGTCCAGTGGAACTACACTGAGAATCCAGAAATAGGTGCAAACATATTCAGTTAGTTGACTTTCAACAAAAGCACCAAGGCATTTCTGTTAGGGAAAGATAGTATATTTTCAACATAAGTGCTGAACCAATTAGATGCAAAAATGAATCTCAAGCTTTGCCTTACATCATATAAAAATCTGATTTAAAATGGATCATGGGCCTAAATGTTAAAATGTAAAACTATAAAATTTCTGGGAGTAAACACGAGAAGATCTTTGTCGCTTTTACTGCAAAGAAAAAAATTTTTTTAGATAGAACTCAAAAAGTATAAACCTTGAAAGAGAAAACTAATAAATAGGACTACATTGAAATTCAGAACTTCTGTTCCTTTTGAGGCACTTGAAAAGACAAGCCACAAACTGGGAGAAAAATTATAAAACATTTGACAATAGACTTACATCAGAATATATAACTTGTAACCTAATTAGAAGACCAAAAACCCAGTCCAAATTGGGAGGACACTTTACAAAAGAAGACCTACCTGTGAGTGAGCGACAGGCAGGGAAAGATGCTTGGTAGCTTCAGCCATCGAGCCAAAACCATAACGGCACCCCACTACACACCCCAAGAATGATTAAAATTTTAAATACTGACAAAACCAAGTGGCAGCGAAGATGTGGGACAGTTGCAACTACCACGTATTGCTGATGGGGGCATACAAAGGTAGTCACTCTGGTCAAGAGTTAGCCTGTTTCTTACGACCATAAGCATTCACTTGCCGATTCTTCTAGATGTCTACCCAAGAAAAATTAAAACATATATCCTTACAAATGCTGTATGTAAATGTGCATAACCAAGAACTGGAAACAACCCAAATATCCATGAGTAGGCGAGTGAATGAAGAAATCGTGGGATATCTGTGCAACGGGATTTTCCACGCAATAAACGCAGTGAACCACCACCGCACACAAAGCATGACTGGACCTCAGAGATCATGCCCAGCCAGTGAAGTGAGATGCACTCATAATTCTGTTTCTATGAAAATTCTGAAAAGGAAGACCTAAGCTCTAGTTACAGAGGGAGGTCAGAATTGAGGGATGGAGGATTGATTACAAAGTGATACAAGGGAATTTTTTTTAGTGATGCAAATTATATCTCAATTTGCTGGTGGTCGCCAAGTGTTAATGTCACACTCTTTGAATTGTACACTTAAACTGGCTGGGTTTTATTATAAGTAAATTACACTTCAAAAAAGTTGATTTAAAGTATGTGGTTTATTCAAATGAAGCGTATTGTCTTCCCGTGTTAACAGCTCTCCTACCCTTGCCCCCTTCAAGCCATTCTTCATATGTCAGGTGATCTTAAATGTCTGTGACTCAGGTGTTATCACTTCTCAGCTCAGAGCCCTGCAGCGCTTGTCCATCAGACACAGGCTACTTTCCAACCCAGCCTATGAGACCCTGAAGACCACTACCTCCCCAACCCCGCCACTTCTCTCCCGCGTAGTCACGGCACGCCTCCCACACCAGCTGAGTTTCTAGTGCTCGGGCTCGCTTCCACCTGAGACCTCTCATTTCTGTCATCTTTCCGTGGTCTCTCTCCGCGTTACTCTTCCTCCTCTAATTTCATTCATTTGGCGAATGAATGAAATTTTGCTTCTCTGGTCATCCCTGACCACACAGTCTCAGGGAATCTCTCTGCCTTACTTGCTCTCAGTACCCTGTACTTCTCATAGCACTTACATGGTGACTGTCCACCTCCCGCACTGACAGGCTCCTTGAGGGCAGTCAGCATGGCTGTGTCAGTACTGCTGTGTTGTCAGCTTCTGGTACGATGCCTGGCATCAAGAAGACACACAGTGTTTTCTGAATAAAAGCGATAAAAGAGACAATATTTAAAATGCATTTTTTAAATTGGAGAATTCTTTTCATAAGCTGATTCAGTTGTCTAGAAATTTGTGTTAGAATTGAACACTAGCTTCACATTACTGTAGTAAAAGGTACAGTACTCAGAAATCTCAGAAGGAGATTCTGCTGGGGTCTAATAAAGTTAGAGCTTCAAATCCCAGGCCATTCTCACCCTCTTAGAAGGCTCTGCCTCCTCCCAGCCTCCCCACTCCATGTCTGACTTCGTAAAAATTCTGTTTGTACTAAACCGGGCATGCTCCTTCTCACAAAGCAGGAATCTTTGCATCCTCGTAAATAGGACATACTGGCCCTAATCCATTTAATAGGCATAAAAATCATCTAACATTTTAAATATAGACAGTCTCTATCTGCACAGTTCCAATATGCAATGAGTTTCAGTTATCACAGTTTGTTATGGAACATTAGTTACCCAGCAACATGGTTTGAATTTCAGTACCATTGGATTTGAGTAATTGCAAAAACTACAAACTTTGTTACTAGTTCTAGTCCACAAGTCACTACATAAATAACAAATTGCGTCATGATCAGTGACCAGTTACTTCACTCCTTAAGATCTGTCAGTGATTGGCCACTATGTAATTTCACCACACAGATGGCCAAGTGTGTGTGGTTCATTGCCTCCTTTTCTCCCAGTGGTAAATCCACATGACATGTTACAAGAATGAGTGATCGAATTGGCCAATAAAGATGAAAGTTCAGCGAAGTAATGAAAGTATGGAGGAACTTAGTGAACTTGGACTTACGGACCCAAGTGAGGAACATGTGACAGAAAGGATAAAGAAATCCCAGGAAGAGTGACATTGGCAAAAAAAAAAAACACTTCGCATTAAAGGAGTTCTTGGAGATGTTTCACGAGATTGAAAACATAAAAGATAAAATATTAGAAGCTGACCCAAGCTTAGAAAGAGTATGACTGTTCGCTAGGAAATAGAAAAGATGCTCCCTCTGAATCGTAAGCTATACAATGAGAAGGTGGCACGCCCTGTTTAAACTCTTTTTGATGTATTTTTTTACAAAGAAATAAAATTTTAATTCTCAGTGTTTCTAGCATTTTAAATTACAATGTGAATATTAGTTTTCCTGTTTTATTTTTTCATTTTACTATATATGTATAACTGACAGTTTTAAATGTTTTGACAGAAATCTTTAAAGATCGTGAACAATTGTAATTGTTCTCATTGTTAAGATTGTGCACAATTTCAGCTTTCAGGGGTGTTCTTACATTCCTGCACATTGTGCAAAGTGAAGACTACCTGTACTTGTTTTTTTGGTTGTTGGGGTTTTTTTTGTTTGTTTATTTACTTTTTGTTTTTTGAGCTTATTGTAGCTTCCTGCTAATTAACAAAGTAGAGAATCTCTCTTTAGTTTTCCTCAGTTCACTGACCAAGTTCTTTTTATTCATAGCCGAGAACAGCTGTTTGAGACCATTCGATAGAAATGGGAAACTCCTCTGCCCAGGTAAACCGCTGTGGTAGCCTTCAAAAGCAGACACGGATTCATGCCATCTAACTTGCTTAACATTTCTGTTTTAAAAACTGGCTTCCAGT
>CM053503.1:165120932-165174317 GCA_028627145.1 Eidolon dupreanum | reverse complement strand
AAAAAGCCTCCAACTACTCTCCCCTCGCACTAACTCTACCCCAGCTGCATTGGCCTCGTGCTGTTCCTCAAACAGCCCTTTTCCTTGGCTGTTTCCTCTGCCTGGAACACAGTTAAGTTGAATGCTCACTTGTATGTTTTTGTTAAAGAATGAAAGCCTTTAAGACTGCGGTTTTCTCTGAATACAGCTTTGGTCCCACTCCCTATGTTTTAATGGTATCGTGTTCTCATTGCCATTATTTTCTAAATAACCTTTAGTACTTTAAAGTCTTTTTTCTTTTTAATCATACAAATAATAGTGGATTTTTTCTTATTTTTTAAACTTTAGGGTGGGGTTAAAAAAATCCTCCTTGCTCGCTACCCTATTCTGTTCCCTTCCCCATGAGTCACTATTGTCATCGAATGACATAATTTAATCCAAATCCAAGAGAGTATGTACCCTTCTGTGCCTTTGCCATGCGGATACCAGCATGTGGATATGTGTGTGCCCCTAGAGACGAAGAGCTTAACCTGTTTGTATGGTCTCTTAAGTCATAAATAGGATCATGCGGGACGTGGCTCCACAGTGTAGCGGTTAGCACGTCTGCTTTACACGCAGAAGGTCCTGGCTTCGCGCCCCAGTGGAGCCACAGTCCATGGTCTACGGCCACGCCACCCTGAACAAGCCCGATGTCTGATCGTGGAAGCTAAGCAGGGTCAGGCCTGGTCAGTACTTGGATGGGAGACCACCTAGGAAGACCAGGTGCTGTAGGAGTAAATTATAATAAATAAAAATGGGATCATGCTGCATGTATTATGCTAGAACTTCGTTTCACTCAGACTATTTTAAAGATCTTTAGACCGATACATAGCAATCTGTTTTATCCTTTTAATTGGTTTAAGACTTTTCATAGTTATTGAAATGTTCCCATGTTAAAGGATATTTTGTTTGCCTTTTTTCTTACTCCACATCCACGTAGCACGCAGTGATCAGCATAAATCAAATGCTATTTACTGTTTTGTCCTAGATTTATTTAAGAATGTTTTTCCTCTCAGGGAAGTGGGAGTTTTTAAGTATTTTGTTTATTTAAACTTCTATTAATTGCATCTCATTTATTTGTTTCGTGAGATCGCAGCTTACACAGTTCTTTCCTTGCTAGTTTATGTGTCACCAGTTGTGTTTCATGGGTGCCAATTACAGGCTAATCTCCTTTTATGAGATTCAAAGTTTAACGTGCATCTGTTAAACCAGCCCAGTTAATCTCGATATAAAGAGAGTCAGAAGCAGATGAAAAAGCTTTGCAGTGCATTCTGGGTGGAAGCACAGGCGACCTTCTCCCTCCTCCCCCAGTTCTCAGGAGGGAGAGCTTCCTGAATCATCTTTACTGTGCACTTTATCTGCTTATCTGCTGAGGATTAAGTGCAGTCGGATTTAATTGGCCCAGGGTCCAAAAGGTTGTTTCTCACAGTACTACAACTCAGAAATAGGAAACTAATGAACTTTCTTTTTTTTACAGTGCTTAAAGATAATGCTGGAGAAATCTGGCCTACCAGGTAAGTTATAGGCCATGATGGTGTATAATCTTACCCACACCCTTTATTTATAGTATATCATTTATAGTATGAGCCTGATGAAAACTTCTCGAACTTCTTATTTTTTTGCCAGGCTTGTCAGTTACACTTTCCATCCAAGAACCATGAATTCTCCTGGTTCTTGTTTGCAAGCTACAAGAAAACTAGTGTTAGCCTCCCACTGAGGAAGGAGGCACTAGATAGGATCCAGCAAAGGCACAAAAGAGATAAAGTTAAGATTTATACCCTCTGGAATTACCCAGGTCTTCCACTGATTTATTTTTTAACCTCACTGATTCAGAATTTCAGTGCATTGTGTTTCATGCCAGTGTTTTTGTGGGATGCATTAGGGAATGTAATGCACATGAGAGACTTAAATGCAGGGTATTGTGAAGCAGCTTCCCGGGGAGTCACACTGGCAAGCTTGCTGAGGCGTCCTGCTGCTTTCGTCCGACTGCTTTGCCATTCGCAGACTTCATTAGAGTGGAAGCTGTGGCCCCCCTGTCTGGATGGGAGGGTGACATGCTCTGGTCGTAGGATCTCTTCTAGGGGCTTTACGTGCACTACTGCATTTCACCTTGACAGCCATCCTCCCATGCGGGGATTATCACCTGTTCCCATTTTACAGGTGACGAGAGAGAGGCTTAGAATGGTTAAATGGCTTACCCAGAGTTACACAGCAAGTGGCCAGGACCCTGATTTCAGAACCCGAGTTCTTTCCACCGTGCTGTGCTATGAAGTAATAGTGTTCACTTTTAACTTACTGGCGTTTTTTAAAAAACATACTTAAATATTGATATAACTCTTACTGTATTTAAAACTAGAACTAATGACAAAAAAGGTCTGCAAAGAACAGTATTGGGATTCAAAACCTGTGGCCTGTGCAGAATAGATATGAGATGTGTGTTTGTTCCTTTGCCTGTAGTTCCTTTTGGTGGGAACGGGAGTCAACTGTTTCTAAGACATTGCTGTTCTTCATAACGGAGACTTCCGACATCTCCCCAGTCAGCCCCCCCTCTTCCTCAGAAAAGTCTCCTCCCATTTCGGCAGAGTGGCGAGCATGTGAAAGAGAAATTGAACTAAAGACTATTTAACATTTATAAATGTTCATTTATTCCAACTTCATTAAATGCTATTCCAAAAGCACTATTTTTTGTTAGCCTAACTGCTAACTGGGTAGGAACAGTTTCGTTGTACGTTGTTTGCCAAGCAGTGTCAGCACATGCTTTAGGCAAAGACAGTGAAATGAAACAACTTGATGATTTTAGAAGGGATTCTGTGCTGATGTGTATATGTGCATACATCTATACTTGTGTGATGTATATATGTGTACATGTAAATGATAAAGGCATCATATAGATATTGTACGATAGTAGCAAGTGTTATTTTTATTTGCAAGTATACATTAATTATATACAATTACACATCTGTTCTCGGTAGAATAGAAAATTAACCATATGAGGGGAACAACTTAATTATTTCATGCTCTAGAAGAGATAATTACTTTAAAAATGAATTAATAATTATTAGATCAAATCCCATGGGACATTCATTTACCCTGGAGAGACATTCCTGACAAACTCTTAGAACATATTTTCCTCAATTTTTTTTTATCCTGATTTTGATTCCCTCATAGGAGACATGTGGCATTTACGAAAAATGGACTGGTGCTATGAAGCTGGGGAGCCTTTATGTGAAGAAGTAAGATTATTTCTATACGTTTCATTCTTAAAAATGATTGTGTTTATTGGTATTTTTATACAGGATACCCACCCCACTCATGTGAATAAATTCTAGAGAAAACTTTAATTTTTTTAGGATACAAAAATTTATACACGGATCTACTTTCACCTTTTCCTTCCTGTCGTGTTTCGATAGCATGTCAGAGGGACAGTCTCACCTAAGTGGGAGCGTTTCTAATGTCTGTGTTAAGTCTTCTTTTGATAAGAGAGTATATCCCCAGGAATGCTAGTTCTTCATTAGGAGGCAGAGAACAAAAGGCATTTGAACTAGTGAAAGAACTTGAAAATACCTTCTGAATTTTGAAACCTGAATATTTTAATCTCAGAGTTTCTGTGTAAGCTGATGGCAGAATTCATCTTACCAACCAGTCACGTAGGCTGTGATCCAAACTACATCTCTGGATCCAGCAAAAGTCATAGGGTACAATTTTATCATAGGAGGTAGAGTCTGGTTAATTTTACTATTGCTCCAAATAGCGTCAAATCTCCTTCCCAGACTCATGGCCAAAGCAGCAGACCCAAAACGAAGCTCGTGAGAAAGCTCAGACAGTTGTGGTCAGCTACCCTGTCCCCAGTCTTTACCTGCCTGCTTTCTGCTCAGTAATAGACAGTGGCCTTGGGTGTCGACAGAGGTTGATTTAAGCAGGTGTCCTGGAGCCATACCCTGTGATACTCTAATGGAGAGAGGCCCCTCTTGAGTTTTGGCCAGGAATCTGGCTGCCCAGAGTGAAAAGTGAACCTCAGAGAACGTTTAAGACAGTTCGGACGTTGGGGGCCTACATCTAGTCAAGTGGCTTCCATTTTCCTCTCCGTGGTTCCCACGTTGCTAGCGAACAGCTCAGAAGTTGTTGAGAGCACTCATTACTCTGCCAGCTGGCTCCTCGTCCCAGGTTTGCTGTCTGTCTCCTGTCCTGGTCTTTACAGCCTGAAAGGCGGCCTGCCGTTCTCACCTGCCTTCATGCCTGGGCTCAGACTGCAGGCCTCGTTCATGTCCCAGGCCTCCTGACCGTTCCTTCTGCTGGCTTCCTGGCTCGGTCCCTGCCTTCGCTTGGCTTCCCGAGCCCAGGTGCCCCCACTTCAGTGTGTCGCATTGATTTTTAAAACCCTTTCTCCACAGTCTTGAGGGGCTTCTTCCAAAACAGCTGAAAACTTTTTTTGCCCCTATTCCACATCCCTGTGATCTGTGACCACCCCTCCCATCCAGTTTTCTTTCCTGTTATTTTCAAGCTGATACTTTCCACTCTAATCAATCTAGTCTCTTTGGTCTTCCCCAAAACCAGCCCTGCTTATTCTTGACTTTAGCTTGACTTTGCTCTGTGCTCTTTTACACAGACTTTCTTCTCGTTTCCTCCAGCTTTCTAAATCCAATCAATCTAGGCTTAACTAAAATTTCATCTTCCATAAATCTGACTCTCATCATTTCTCATTTCGTCTCTTTCCTCTAATCTTTTATGATACTTTAGAGTTCATATCCCATAATTTAATATATGATACACTCTTTTACAGTCTTAGCTATTTCCTACTCCTCAACATCTGCTTTATTATTCATTTATTTAGTTCTTGAAAGAGTATTAGAGACATCGGGTTTGTAAAAAAGGTCTGTTTGTCAGTTTGTTCTTCACAGAAACCATAAATGACAAAAAGAATTTCTGTATTCCCAGGGTGCAGCACTGAAAGAGCTTACGATATGTTCTGGAGATACGTTGCTTTTAATCGAAGGAAAACTTCCTCCTCCGGTAAGATTTTGCTTCTAAAAAGGCATTTCATAAATAATAGGTATTGTCGTCTAATTACGAAGATGATACACTTGCACTGCGGGAAAGTGGGGGCGGGGCGTACAGACAGTCATAAGGAGAATGAAGGACTTACGCCGAGCCTGCCAGAGAGATGCTGCCATGGTGCATGTCTGTGTGTAGTATCTTCCTATCAAATCAATTGCACATGTAATCTTTTTTTCTACTTTTTATATTTAATTTTTTAACCTGACCATAAAATCTAAAAACAATTATAGCCAACGCGTGACTTACCACAGTTTAACTGTTAGAAATTTAGCTTGTTTTAATTTTTT
This sequence comes from Eidolon dupreanum, assembly GCA_028627145.1. Lineage (NCBI taxonomy): Eukaryota > Metazoa > Chordata > Mammalia > Chiroptera > Pteropodidae > Eidolon > Eidolon dupreanum. Next base: position 165,168,957 of record CM053503.1, on the reverse strand, counting down.
TAATAGTATTTCTTAAGATAATTCTAAAGATGGAATTAACAAGTTAAAAGGTAGGAACTTTTTAAAGACTCGATGATATAGAAGTCGCCAAACTGTTTTCCCAAGAATTGTGACAAATTTCCAGTCCTGTCAGGGCTCATTTCGCTACCCTTTTACAAACACCGCACATTACTGTTTTTTAAAACCATAATTTGTTTTTTTTTAACACGTACACGTGTCAAGATAGAAACAAAAAAGTGACCCAAAATTTTAGCAGATAACCACTTGCTTATGATTAGAAAATGTAACAGCATAGGCTTTAAAATGAAAAACGAGCATCTCCCACATCTCTTTCTCCAGAAAGAGCCACGACTAACTTATTTTTCCTTGTATACCCTTCTAAGAAAAAAAACGATGCCCTTTTGTGTGCTGAATGTAAATGTGGGCATATCCTTTCTGAAGTTTCCATGAAGGGGTCGTATTCCAAATATTGTTTCACGCCCATCCTTTCTGTTTGTTTTTGTTCTCTTACCGTGTCTCACAGGTCTGCTGTCGGCACACACAGACCCGCCTTATTCTTTTTCATGACTTCATAGAGTTCTGTTGTATTTTATCCCATGTTCTCTGAAGTTAATTTTTGAATTGATAATACTCGTGATTCAAAATTCAAAGTGTAAGAAAGGTAGAGCCAGGAAAAATAACTATCCGTCCTATTCCACAGCCACTCAGTGTCATCCCTCCATAAGCCACCAGACTGCTCTGTGGCCTCACACAGAGCTGTATGTTTTTTAATGCACACACATGTGTACATACAGCACATAATACACATTCACGTGTATACGTCTTTATTTACACAAAAGATTACATGCTAGGCTCCTTATTTTGTAACTAGCTTTTTTCATTAATATTTTATCTCCATACAGGTGCCGTGTCAGTACACCTAAAGCTATGTCATTCTATTTGATGGCTATCTAATATTCCATCGTATGGAGGCACCATAACTTATTTAACTGGTCTCTTTTTGAAGATTTAGATTGTTTCCAGTCTTTTGTTTATACAAATAACACAGCAAAACACATCATAAATGCACCATTTTGCACGTATATATCTACAGAATAAATTCCTAGAACTACTACCCTATTTTGCTACTGTACATAAACAGTTTGCAGTGAATATCCTTGCCTCTCCGGCTGTGTATGCAGGGCTGGTATATCAGAAGGTGAATCCTTAACCATGGGATGGCTGAGTCAGAGAGTTTGGGCACTTAAATTTTGATAGTGCCGAATTGCCCTCCAGAAACTTTGCAGCAGTTTATATTCCTGCCACCAATTTATGAAAGTGTTTACCCATATTTTCACCAACATGTAGAATATTATTAGACTTTCTGGTTTTTGACAGTCTGCTAGGTGAAAAGATGGAATTTTATTCTTATTTACATTTCTTTCTTTAATTGAATGGAGGTTGAGTATTTGTTCATCTTCACCTATTTGAGAAACAGAAAAATAGCCTCATTTTAATGTGCGTTTCTTGAAATGTATATTTAAGATATTTTATGTGGTTTTCTTCACATTCTCATCTTCTGTTGGAAATTGAGCACAGTAACATCTTTCATACCTAATAACTTAAAGTTCTAGCTCAAAAAAAAAAAAGGGACGGGAAGAACCAGTCAGATTAGTAAAACTGAAACTACAGGATGCGTTTGAGGAAATGAGTTTATTTCATGGAGTCCACAGAACCCCGCTCAGATCAGCAGGCTGCTTGCCGCTTCTCCGTAAAGTGGAACATGGCTTGTGACCGGCGCCCTGTGCTAGTGCTGCACTTAGGGGCTGCAGATATTCATGTTGTGTGTCAAATATTTTGTTGATACTTTTTATGTAGTATAGCTACTAAGATACTTCTAAGCAAAGAACCTTTAGTTCTAGGCATTCCAAAGTCTGATTTTTATGACTTAAACTTTTAATTGTGTAATTATAGATGGCAGTGATACAGCTAAAGGAGAAGTAATATATTCAGGAACGTTTTGTTACTGAGATGTTTCTGTATGGGTGTGAGAGGGGGATGTTCACTCGGTCTGTGTACGTCACAGCCGTAAATGCTCCATTCCTCAGGGGTTCCTGAAGGTGCCCATCTGGTGGTACCAGCCTTGGGGCGCCTCAGGTCAGTGGAAGAGTCATCCGGACCAGGCAAACTGCACCCCTTCTCAAGGTGGGGTCTGGAGACCTCCTTCCACCCAAGGTGAGAACACAGCACAACCACAGCAGCCAGCGTGTCGTGAATACAAGTGAGATGATTGCTTCTGCCCTGAGAGGCAACCGAAATAACTTGTTTTTAAAAATACAAGGTTGAAAACAAAAACCTACTTTCTCCATGAGTCATTGGGTAACGACAGCATTTTAGGATGCCAGGGAACCTCCATAAGGTACAATCTGTTATTACCTTTATATTATATCAATATATTAAAGTTTTTCAAGGCATTTTTCTATGTCACTCTCAAGAGCTTCATGGCAGTATGAATAGTGGCCTCGTTTATGACAGTAGACTGGGATCTCGAGGCTTAAATCACTCACGGTGACTCCACACAGCCCCCCATGGGTAGAGGGGCAGGGAGCCCACACCCTGCACAGCTCCCACTTTTTCTGCCGCCGCCTCCGCTAGATCCCCAGGAGCTGCTCGGGGCATCCCACCTGGCCTCGCTGACTTCTGGGGAGAGACGGAGTGCGAGCGTACAGTTTGCCTGAGTTGCTTCTCCACAGACAAGTCCGTCACACACCACGATGAGCGAGGACGCACTAGCAGTGACTTTGAACTGATACTGTTATAAAGGAACCACAGGTTAATCTCCTTTGTAACTGTAGATAACCTCTTTATATTTCTTTCCATCATGCTTTACTTACTTAGCTTTTTTAGTGCCTTGAAGTAGTATATACTTACGTTTCTTTTTATCTTTAAACCCTAGTACAGAAATCATATAAATGAATTAAATTTTTATCTCCTTACTTTTTGAAGTTAGGCTTGTAAGTATAGAGCAATAAAGTATTTTCGTGTTGAGTTAGCTATGAAATTAGCATTAAGTTAATTTTTGGTTGGGTTATATTCGATATGTTAACTAATTCTAAAAATGCCTTAGCAGTACGATAATAATTACATATAGAGTTGGCTACAGACTTAAAAAGTATGTTTAATCACTGTGTTTCTCCATGAAAGTGAAGAAACATGTTTGGTTTTTGGTAGTCCTTCGTATTACATACAACATACGGGACACGTTTTTAATTCCTGAGAGGTTCCTCAAAGTGTCTGATAGCTCATGGTGTCCCCAAGACACAGGAAGAAGCACTCATGAAGCTTTTCCTCTTAATGTGTTTATGATACAATTTTTATTAAGTGTTAGTTAGCAGTGTGCCCATCAATCAACAAAGACATTTAGTTAAAGCAAAAATGAGTGAAATCATTCTGAATTTTTAATTTTGTTGCCAGCTTTTATATCCAGAATTTTAGATCAGAGAACATTTTGTTTTTCACTTTTTAAAACAAATGTAGAAAGGCCTTATTGTCAAGGGTTCTTTAAGTAAACATTTACTCTGTGGCATCCGCCATACCAGGGACTGGACAGACAGATAAGAATGACAGCCTGTCCTCTCTTGAAAATCGTATTCTTTTGGGGAGACAGATTAGGGAATAAAATAAATATATATCCACCCAAGGAAACAGACAACAGAGAAACAAGTTGACATAAGTATTACGAGAGAAAGAAGCAGCTAACATAAAGAACAAGGGCAGAGTATCCTACCAACAAAGTCCTCTTTAAGGAAGGAGAGAGTGTGGACAAGAACATTCTAGGTACAGCACACGTGTGAAATCCCTCAAACCTGCTGCAGTGAGAAAATTGGGGTCTCGTGCCACCAGCGTGCTCTCTGGCTGCCCATGTATGAGGCAGGGCTTCTCCCCTCCAAAGTCTGGAGGGGCGAGTTTAGGGAACCCAGAGCTTCTTGAATGGAATGGCATGAAAAGAATTTACAACATCCTAGTGTGCTTACATTTCAGAAATATGAAATCGATGCGTTTAGAGCGCCTTTCAGACTCTAGCTCTGTCGTTTGTAGGTGCTCCTGGTGACGTGCACGCAGAAGTTCCCTTCTGCTACTTGGGAGACGTGGACATCTCAGAAGACGCCACCTTGGCGGAACTGAAGTCTCAGGTCAGACCGCTAGCCGCTGCGCACCTCGTGGCCATCTGGTTTCTTCCCGTGAGATGTTAATGTGTTCTTCTATTTCCTTTTCCCTCAAATACAGTCCGTTCTGACATGGCAGGTGTTATATGCCGTGTGCAGTGGTAAGCACCCAACAGGCGACCCGCACACGGCTCAGACAGCTCCGGTGTCTTCCTGCCAGGTGCCCTGTGGCTCTCGTTTCTCCCCTCCTCTGACAGGCATGCTCTGCTTTCACTTCAGTGTATCCCCAGTGGCCTGCAGCTTATGTTTGTTTTTATTTTTTAGGTAAATATGATTTATCGAAACGCACGTAAAGCATTCCGTTGACCCCTTTATTTACATTGTTGTGTCATTGTGATCCATGTGTTAAATGTTGTTATTCAAAAGATGTGTCGTCAGTTTCCGAGGAGGTCAGAACATGAGCTTTATGTTGGGATGGTGAATCTGCCGTATGGTTTTCTTACGCATCAGTATAGAGCGTGTGTCCAAGTGGAGAGCTTGGCTTGAAGACAACACTGACTGCTTAAGGACCATCTCGCTGTTGCAGGACTGAGATGAACGGCCCTTCTTCCTCTTAAAGGAGAAAAGGGGCAGGTGATGTGAATGTCGGTCACTGATGTTATCCTGTAGGTCCTCGGTGTTGGAAGCGACCTTCCTCAAAAAAAGCAGATGGTCCTGTTCTCATGAGAGCAAGTGGGAAAGGACTTTTTTTTCTTGTATTGGATTGAAATATACAAAATTGTTTTTAGGTAAAAGGATGAATATCGGCCATTTTTTATGCTGTAGCCTAAATATATTAATATATAAATAAATAGTTGTCTACTACAAAATTAGTACAGCAGTTTGGGCCTAGCAGTTGGATCCAAAGATTTTTAAATATTTCAGAATCAAAAGTTATTTCCTTGGCAGAGCACACGTTGAAGAATTACTGATGACAGGTGAAGGCGGGTCTCACTTTTATTGGAGTGGCCTCTACCCTGGGAGTTATACTCACACAGAGGTTAATTCAGAGTTTCATTTTCTAAAACATAATGATTAAAAAGAAGCTTTTGGCTCAAATTTAAAAATTTAAAACACTTATCTCTGAAGCCGATTTCAGTAGAGAGGAATATAAAAAATCACGATAAATGTGATTTAAGAGAGATTCCTGTGATTTTTTTTTATAGATCTTATTGTTCAGGATGCTCTTTCCTCCAGATGTCATAGTGCTTCATCTGTTTCCCAAAGCAACATATTCTTAAGAGGCCTTTTTCAAACCCTTGGACAGATGTCTGTTTCTTTTCTAGGCCATGACCTTGCCCGCCTTCTCAGAGTTTCTCGTCCCCTCCCCAGCCTTCCTCAGAGCCTGGACTGTGGAGAGTAAGCGCCCCAGCAGGCTGTTACGCATCGACCAGCAGCAGCTCAGGTAGGTTTCTCATTGGACACTCAGTAACAGAAGCCTGTTCCCGGTAATTCCACGTTTGTCAGTTGGATGATGCTTTTTATCATAAACTCTGGGACAGCTTCAGTTTCCAGTATTAAGTACAAAGTGTAGCTTCATGTATTTTTACTGTGCTCCAGAGACTCTGTTCTTTTTTTTTCTAGCTTTATTGAGATATAACTGATATAACACTGTGTAAGTTTAAGGCATACAATCTGTTGATTTGATATATATAGCACAATGATGACCACCATAGTGTTAGCTAACACCTGCATTATGTCACAGAATCACCATTTCTTTTTTGTGGTGGGAACATTTAAGATCTACTCTCTTAGCAGCTTTCAAGCATGTAATACATTATTATTAGCTATAATCACCGTGCCATCCATTAGATCCCCAGAACTTATTCATTGTATTACTCTAAGTTTGTAACCTTTGACCAAAATCTCCCCTTCCCCCACTGCCAGCCCCTGGTAACCACCATTCTTGTCTCTGTTGCTAAGAGTTTGACTTTTCTACATATAAATAAATATCATACAGTATCTGTCTTTGTCTGACTTTATCCTTTTGTAATGCCCTCAAATGTCGTCCATGTTGCTGCAAATGGCATGATGTCCTTCTCTCTCATGGCTCTGTGTGTGTGTGTGTGTGTGTGTGTGTGTGTGTGTGTGTACACCACATCTTTATCCATTCATTCATTGACAGACACTTAGGTTGTTTCCATATCTTAGCTGCTGTGAACACGGAAGGGCAGGTAGTTCTTTGAGATCCTGTTTTCATTTCTTTTGGATAAAGACCCAGAAGTGGGATTTCCAGATCATTTGGTGGTTTTGTTTTTAACTTTTTGAGGAACCATCATATTGTTTTCCATAGTGGCACCAGGGTACACTGCCACCAGCAGTTCACGAAGGTTCCCTTTCCTTTACGTCCTCACCAACACTTATCTCGTCTTTTTTATGATAACCATTCTAACAGGTGTGATGTAGACTCATGGTTCCGATTTGATTGGTGATGTTGAGCACCTTCTCATGTACCTGTTGGCCATCAGTATATCTTCTTTGGGAAAATGTCTATCCCTTTCCTCTGTTCATGTTCTAATTGGGTTGTTTGGGGTTTTTGCTATTGAATTCTATGAGTTCTTTATAACTTTGACTATTAACCCCTTATTAGATATGTGACTTGCACATCTATTCTCCCATTCCATGGGTTGCCTTTTCTTTTTGTTGGTTTCCTTTGTTATGCAGAAGCTTTTTTATTTGATGCTGTCCCACTCGTTTATTTTAGCTTTTGTCACCTTTGTTCTCGTTGTCAAACCCCAAAAGATCATCGTGAAAGCCAATGTCAGGGAGCTTAAGGGCGCACCCCCTTGTTCTCTAGGGATTTTACTGTGTCGAGTCTTACGGTCAAGTCTTTAATCATTTTGAGATGATTTCTGCGTATGGTGTAAGAAAGCAGTCCAGTTTCATTCTTTTGCATGAGGCTGTCCAGTTTTCCCAGCACGATTGATTGAAGAGACTGCCTTTCCTCGTTACATATTCTGGGTGCCTTTGTCATAAGTTAATTGACCATATATGCATGGATTAATTTCTGGAGTCTCTGTTGTGTCCTATTGATCTCTGTGTCTTTTTTATGTCAGTACCATACTGTTTTGATTACTGTAGCTTCATAGTCTATTTGAAGTCAGGGAGCACGATGCCTCCAGCTTCGTTGTTTCTTAAGATTGCTTTGGCTATTCAGGGCCTTTCTGTGTGTGGTTCTATACAAATTTTAGGATTGGTTTTTCTACTTCTGTGAAAAATGCCATTGAAATGGGGATTGCATTGAATGTGTAGATCGCTTTGGGAAGTATGAACATTTTAACAATATTCTTATAATCCATGAACACAGAGCATCATTCCACTTATTTGTGTCCTCATCAGTTTCTTTCATTAATATCTTAGTTTTCAGTGTACAGATCTTTTACCTCCTTGGTTAAATATTTTCCTAAGTATTTTATTCTTTTTCATGCCATTATTGTTTTCTTACTTTGTTTTTCTGAGTTTGTTGTTAATGTATAAAAAAATGCAGCTGGTTTTATATATTTTGTATCCTGCCATTTTACTGAATTCATTTATTAATTTTAATAGTTTTTTGGTTGCGGCTCTAACGTTTTTTAAATAAAACATCATGTCACTTGCAAATAGAAACAGTTTTACTTCTTCTTTTCTGATTTAGGTGCCTTTTATTTCTTTCTCTTGCCTAATTGCTCTGACTGGGACTTCCAGTACTACTGAATAAGAGAGGCAAGAGTGGGCATCCCTGTCTTGTTCTTGATCTCAGAGGAAAAGTTTTCAGTTTTTCGCCATTGACTGTGCTGTTGTCTGTGTGCTTGTAATATATGACCTTTATCACATTGAGGCACATTCCCTCCATACCATCTGTTGAGTTTTTAACATAAAAGGATACTGAATTTTGTCAAATGCTTTTTCTGTAGATATTGAGGTGATCATACAATTTTTATCCTTCATCCTGCTAATGTGGTGTGTCACACTAATTGATTTGCAGATATTGAACCATCCTTGCATCCCTGGCATAAATCCCACTTGATTATGGTGTATGATCTTTTTAATGTATTGTTGAATTCAGTTTGCTAATATTTTATTGAGGATTTTTGCATCTATGTTCATCAGGGATATTGGCCTATAATTTTCTTTCTTGTAGTGTCCTTATCTGGTATTGACAGCATGGTAATGCTGGCCTCATAAAATAAGTTTGGAAATGTTCCTGCCTCTTCTGTTTTTCAGAAGAATTTGAGAAGGACTGGTATTAATTATTTTTTACATGTTTGATAGAATTCATCAATGCAAACCATCTGGTCCTAGACTGTTTTTTTAGGTTTTTGATTTCTGATTTAGTCAGTCTGTTCATATTAATTTATCCATTTCTTCTAAGTTGTCCAATTTATTGGAGTATAATTCATAGTGTCTTAAACTTTGAGTGTTCATATATGGTATAATATTTTGCTTAAGAAGAGAGCTTAAAATTGGCAAAACATGTTTTAAAAAATTAAACAGTGTCACTCAATATTACTTTATTTCATTTATTATTATCAGGGAATATAAACTGGGAAGAAGAATTGAGATCTGCTTAGAGCCCCTTCAAAAAGAAGAAAACTTAGGGTAAGACATCCTACAACACATACAAAATTATACACCCATCTTATCATAGTGGATGGTTTCTTTAAAATCTAACAACTTAAAGTTTTTTTTTTTTCACTGCTGCTAAGTAGTTTGGGAACTTAAAACAAATTGTGTTCTAGAAATGTATTCGTATGCCTGAGGTCTACAACTTGGAACTCATTTTTCCATAAAAACGAGAATTGCTTTTTCAGTTAAGTCCCAAATGCATAGTGAACCCATGATGACCTTGAAGTGTAAGCGAGAGGGTCTTATCAGGGCATTTGGGTAGTAGCATCTATCACTCTGCACCCTTATTCTGCTTTTTTCTATCCTACTATAAGCCGACAGATTATACACTTATTAAATTATCTGTCTCCCACTACCAGGAGATAAGCTTTGCGAGAGCAAGTATTTTATTTTTTGGTCACAGCTGTGTCCCCAATATCTCGAACAGTGACTTTGTCATAGTCAATTATTTATTGAATAAGGAAGCACCCCGAAGATACCTACAATCAAATTCTTCCTTATTATTTTTCACTATAGGAAAATTATAAGATGTTTTTGTTAGTATCACTAAATATTAAGATTCTTAAGATTCCTTTTACCAGGTAAGATGTGAATATCTTTCTTGATATATAATAATTCTCATAACACTCTACCATGTCTAACCTTCAGAGTCATTGTTTGTAAAAATTCACTCTTAACACAAATGATATTACCAGGAGTAGTTTCCTGGAGGGGAATTTCTGGATCAAATGGTATGGACACTTTAAACCTTTTAAAATAAATAGTTAAATTCCTTTCCAGGTAAATTATACCAATTTATGTTCCCACAGTGTTTCTGCATATTTACTTCACACTCAAACCAATATTGAATATTGTCATTAAGTGTTCACTAAATTGATAAATGAAAAATGGTTATCCTGTCTCATTTGTTTCAGTGCTTTGGTTGCTACTAAGATTGGGCATTTTTTTCAAAGACTTATAAGCCAATTGTGTTTTGTGAGTGTGTGAATTATTTCATACATTTTGCCTGCTTTTTAATGGGGTCTGATTTGTGTGAGCTCTTTCTGTAACAGTGACATTGACCCTTTGCCATGATTGTTTTAACCTTTTGAAGACCATGCTGTGCACTTACTTAGACCCCCTCCCCCACTGCTCTCCTGCCCTTGACTGCCCTCCAGCACTCTGCCCTCCTCAGTGAGGCCTCTGGTTCCTCATCACCCTTCAGCATCGTGCTCACCCCACTGGGCTCAGCGCCAGGACCTCTGCTCCCTCCCCGATTCCACAACACAACACCCCAAGGAGAGGTTCCATCTCTTAGAATGCCCTTCTTGACCACGGTCTCCCCCTGCACTCCCATCTCCTCATTCACTCGCCTGCTTTCTCCCTGAGTTCCGTTTCCTCCTGTGACTCCCTTTCTCCTACTGCACCCCCCTTTCTTTTGGAAAATGGACCAACATAACAAATGCGTCATTAAAATCACTCATCATCTCACCCCCAAAACACAAACAAAACAGTCTTCATTTCCCCCGTTCTACCTTTCAGTTCTTACTTGTAGTTTTTACTTGGTGTCCTATGACAATCTCCATACATCTATTTCTCCCACCTTTCTGAATCATTCTCTTCCTCCAAGACTTCTAATCGCCACCCTTCTCTTATCCACCTCTCCACCCATCTCTCTCAACAACTTGAAGCCCCTGGTTTCTTCTCCCTGGCTACCCCACAGCAATTCAGATTTTAGCACCTGAAATACCTTTTTTTCCTGCCAGCGTCTACATCTGAAATCAACATTTCCCAGGGAGTCACAGTGACTGGGAACCTGGGCAGGTTGATCCTCTTGTCTCTTTGGCCCTGCCCCAGTCCCTTTTCCTCCAGGCCCCACAGAGGGAGCCTCCTCCGGCTCTCAGCGGTGCCCACTGCCTCCCGGAGGACTCTGCTCTGGGCTCACAATAGGAGCTTCACCTCCATTCGGGTCAGGACTGAAAGGAATCAAAATAAAGAGCATTTAAGGGAAATCGCTCCTTATGTAAAGGAAGGGAGGGAAGCTTCGCCCATCACACCCGCAGTTACCGCGCACGTCTCACTGTGTTTGGAATCTGACCTTGACTGTGCTCTGGCACAGCCCCCAGGAAGTGCTGCTGCGGACGCAGATGCGCCTCCCCGGCGTGAGGGCCTACGGCCTGCCCCAGGACCTGGTGTGGGACACTGCCCGAGGCGGCACTGCCGGCGCCCTGAGGCAGCGGGTGGCCGATTTCTACTCCCTGCCTGTGGAGAAGATCGAAGTTGCCAAGTACTTTCCTGAGAAGTTCGAGTGGCTTCCTGTGTCTAGCTGGGTGAGGCTGTGGGGCTTTCTCGAGAAACTGGGCCTTCCCGGCACAGGGTCCTGCAGTGTGTCAGACGGGGCTTCATTGTGAATTCGAGGTTGAGTGCTTTACTCAAGATGCTTGATTTTTCTATAGAACCAGCAAATCACCAAGAGGAAAAAGAAGAAAAAGCAAGAAAGTTTGCAGGGGGCGCCTTATTACTTGAAAGATGGAGATACGATTGGTGTTAAGGTAAGTTGTTGAACAGCAAATTTACCACTTAGACAAAACACCAAGATCAAAACGCTTTGGTAGAGAAGTATCATCAGGTCTTCACGGCACAGATCACCCCGTTTCACGTAAGTTGTCTCAGGGAAAGCCAGAAAGCTCATCTTAGGAGGCCAACAGAACTTCAGTACCAAACCTTTATTTTGAGTCTGACTCGAATAAAAATGCTTTTGAAGTTTTAAGCATGTTGCTCTAGGTTTTGCGTAGGCACCTGTGTTAGGTTAAGATGTTTCCTCCCATTCCTAGTTTGCTCTTAGCATGTGCTTTTTCTTCTTTAATCTGGTAGCGTGGTGTAATTACATAAATATATTCTTGACGCTGATCCATCCTTGAACAAACCGACTTTGTTGTCACGTAGTAATATTTTTTATGTTCAGGGTTAATAATTTTAATCCTTAATTTAAGAATTAGTAATTTACTGATAATTCAGTCATTGATTTAATATTTTTGTGTTAAGCAGTAAGTATTCCTTTAATTATAACTTGGCATTCAATAATGTGACCAGTGTAATATGAACTTCCTCCTCCCTCCAAAGAAAAGTTAAAAATCGAAGACAGGTAAACGAAATTCTAAAAGGAAAATATAAAATCGTTCTTATGTGAAGTTCTCTACAGAGGAGATTCTGGATGCTGCACAGGTGAACATTAGGTGTATTAAGAGAGTTCAAAAGAGTACGAAACTGGTATGCACAAAACTACACGGTAACGAGCACACCCACCAGAAAGGGTTCTGAGACCTTGCTGGAGACCACAGGCACGAGGGCTTCAGCGGGCACAGAGCCATCTCGTGTGTTAGGGCCTCACCACAGTCACAGTGTCAGTTCTTCCCACCTCGGAGTTCAATGTCATCCCACAGAAGACCTGTAGATTAAAGGGAGTGAGCGCATGCCGAAGAGAAAAGGGCCCGAGAGCTAAGATCGTTTCAAAGATGAGCAGGGTCAGGGGCCGGGTCTTACCCAGTGTTGAGACTGACTGTATGGCTTCGGGGCCGGGGTAGACCGCTAGGACTGGGACAGAGAGCCCCACGACAGAGTCACACAGACGAGGAAATTTGACAGGTATTTCAGTCAGCATTAACAATGGATTATTTGATAAATGGACCTGGGAGAGTTGGTTATCCATATAGGGAAAGTGCAGTCATAATTTTCATAAAGAGAATCCTCAAATCGATGTAAGTTTCATAAAATCTGTATACGTCTCTGCTCACACCACATACCACAATCAATACGAAGAGTTACATGTGAAAAGCAGTGATTTTCAACCTTTAGAAGATACAAAAATCTTTGACTTAGGTTAAGAAGGGTTTCTTACAATAGGAGACAGTGCACAAACATAAAAGAATGGGATTGATAAATTTGAGTACGTTAAAAGGGAAAACTTTTGTTCCAAGGAAACCATAAAAAGTGAAAAGCTATGCCTCAACCAGGAAAAGATACATGCAGCAATGTAGTTAACAAGAATTATTATCCAGAATATGTTCAGTGCTTCTACAAGTCAGTTATAAAAAGATAACCCACCAACAGTGGGGAAAGGGCGGAGATTGACACCCACAGTTCTTCGAGAAAACGAAGTGGCCAACGAGCAGATGAGAAGACGGCTTCCTAGTGCCGCGCAGCTGCGGGTCAGAGCAGAGCGCTCCACCCGCAGCCAGACCCGCAGAACCCGGGCGCTGCCCGCAGGAGTCACACTGGCCCAGCTGCTGGAGGCCGCTGGGCAGCGATTTAGTGAGAGGCCACAGTGACGCCCAGCAAACTCCAAGACCAAGACGGGCCAGCGCGGGTGCACTGGAGCGTGTCATTTGTAACTGGAAAGAACCTAAACGACCCTCAGAAGGGGGAGAGAGAAAATGGGGGAAAAATACAGGGGTGTAGAAACACAGCGGCTGCAGTGAATACACCAGAGCCGTGGACATCCAGGCGCCGAGTGTTGAACAGGAAGCCAGGTCACAGACCGGTCACTTACGGAAAGTGCCGACGATCGCCGCACTGGGACGGAGTGCAGGTGGGGACGGAAGCAGGAGCGCCAGACTCGGTGCTCACCGCTCGTGGGGGAGGGACGCCAGCAGCTGCCTTCTGCTTGAAAAGTGCTGTAGAAAATGGAGAAGTGTTAGCGCTGTCCCCGACGCTCTGTCACGTGCCAAGCAGCACCCGTGCGCACACACAACTCCGTGTCCCTCACGACAAGATGTGGCGCAGGGCCGCCCCCTGAGGGGCCCGTGGGGTCTGCCCCATTCTCTGTAGTTTCTCTTTTTTTGTAATGTTTCACAATTTTTAAAAAATACACATCCAACTTACCAGAATAAAAATTATGTTTCCCTCGCACGTGTGCTGGACTAGAGATAATAATATTTTTTGTGGCATTTTGCTGCCCGAGGGGAGCAGCAGCATGGCCGTCCTGCGCTTTTCAGCCACCGCGTCGGTGCGGGCTCAGCGCGGGCCCCGCAGCCACTTGGGGCTGAGGCCGGCGCCGGGGCAGCCTTCCCACACCCCGGCCAGCCTCAGGGTTTTCTGACACGCAGTTTCCTTGAGTTACGCTTTTTCAGGGTTAACGTTTTGACGAGGTGACACTGGACGTGGCTGTGGGCGGCCGAGGGAGCGGCTGGTGTTCATGGTAAATGGCACTCATTCGTTAAACTGACGGGCGCTGGGAGGCGGGGCTTGTCCCCTTAGAAGGACAAATCGAGCATCTGTTGAGAATGCACCGGTGCCAGAAGCTTCCTGGAGATTCCAAGGAGTCAGAGGACAGGGCACACGCCTACCCGCAGAGGGGCCGGGGATGCAGACTGTGCGTAAGGCAGACTGCCACTAGCTCAGCAGGGCCCCCCACTGCCATGCGCTCCCCACGCCCTGACGCCCATCTGCCGGGCCCACACTCCGCGGGGCATTTGTGGTTGCAGGCAAAGGCCAGGCGGCTGAGCCGTGCCCTCAAGCCCTGCCTGCCACTCGCACCGTTTGTCATCAAGCACGTTTCCTATCCGTTATTAACCTAGTTTAAGTGCAGATGTTGCCTCATGTCAGTTCAGGTAACCTTTTACCTAAATTACCTGAATCTCTGTGTAAATTTACTTAAATTACTCTCGTAGATTGAAAAGATTGAAAAGACCTGAAAACATTGTTCATTCTTTTGAAACGTAGAACCTGCTGGTGGACGATGATGAAGATTTCAGTACAGTCAGAGATGACGCTGGAAAAGAAAAGCAGAAGCAGCTCGCCCTGGGGAAAAAGAAAAGGTAACGCGGGGGTCCTCGTGTGACAGGGGCCCCGAAACCCGACCGCTCGTGCTGGCTCTCCCTGGACAGCTCCGGAGGAGCAGGGCTCAGAACAGCACACAGCCACTGGTGCGGGGAGCGGCCTGCCCCTGCTGGGGCTCAGCACCCCCCCCCCCACTTCTGGGTCTTTCCCTTCAGACACCAGCACACTCAGGTCTCAGTCATCTGAAGACAGAAGCACTCGCAGCCCACGCGCCACTCAGCCGCTTCCTCCCTCGTTCCCGCCAGGCCCTAGCCTGCGTGCAGGTCCCTTCTCCGCCCCACTGCACACGCCGGAAGCTCCCCCTGCAGGCCTCTCACCTCCCCGGCTCCCTCCTCACTCTGCACACTCCCGCCGTCACTGTCCCTCGCCTTGGGCACGCCTTCCTCTTCTGTACACATTCTCCTGCCTCCAGGCCCCACTGGACATCCCTCCAGACCCGACACTTGACACTGCATGTGCCATCACCCCGCACGCAGGCCACCAGGGCGCCACGGCCCTTGCCTGCTCCCCACCTCTCCCCCGAAGTCTTGCTCTGTCGTCAACGTCCTTTCCTGTCCCGACTGCGCCGGGTGGGCTGGGCTTCCTTTCCGTGGGTGAGTCGCTGCAGCAGCGCTTCAGGGCGCCTGCCTGCCCCAGCCCCTGCTCACCTCATCTGCATCTGCTCCTGCCTTTCCATAGTGTGGGTCCCCGTGTGTCAGGCGTTGTGTGACAGTGGCCAGGGGCATCTAGCAGGGCTGCGGTGGACGGTACGGGGAAGGGCCGAGGTGGAGGTGCTGGCTCCGAGGCGTGTGTGTTTGTGGGGATTCCTGGAGTTGGACAGTTAAGATTTGTGCCTCTGGGAACTGTGTACTTGGATTCAGAAGGTGAAGAAAGAAAGATGACTTTACTGGGAGACACTGTCACCTCCCAGATCAGAAAAGACCCCAAGCCTGACCGCTGCGTGGGCAGGCCGTGGGAGCCCCTGCCGTCCCGCACGCGGCCTTGGTGGGGGTACACCGAGGTCCTCTGACTGGGCAGTCTGGACATATCTGTCGTCTCTGTGGCCTGTTCTGACTTGATCCCTAAACACTGCAATGAATTTTGTAGTCACTGCAAACCCCCGACCTGGTAGAGCCGCTGTGCCGGCGACAGCGTCTGTGTCTCCCACAGCCAAGAAGCCCTCCGGGTGCAGAGCAGCCGCACGCTCTCCAGCGCAGAGGCACCTGGCCGGCCCCCGAGACCAGAAGCTTCCCTCTCCATCCACGTCGGCAGTTTCAGATAGCACCGGCAGCGCCGGCGTCCCCGCGGGCACCGCGCCCAGCTGGTCTGGCACCGAGGCAGCTGCTGGCCCGGCGCGGTCGGCAGCGGGCGCGGGGCCGCGGCCCTCCCGCCACAAGCTCCTCCCCGCTCCCGCGAGCGGGCCGCTGGGCTTCCTGCCCGCGCAGACGCGCCCTCCGGTCCGCGGTCCTCAGCGTCCTCACGAGCCAACAGCTGCTTCCTCTCGGCAGGCGAGTGCCCTTCACCACTCGGCCACACGGCGGGCCCCCGAGGGGGCGGCACAGACCTGGCCACGTCTCGCAGGTGCCACAGGTGCCGCTCAGACGCCGCCTCGCACCACACTTGACCCCAACTGCCGCTTTTATAAGGACGGTCCCTGGTTTTGCATTACCCGCAGACGCGGACGGACCGGCACGTGCCAAGCTCTGCCGAGTCTGCCGTTGAGAGTGCACACTGTCCTCTGTCTGCCCTGCTCAGGTGACTTGTTTGGCGTCTGCATTAACCAGGGTCTGACAGCTCAGCTCACCGCTGGGCTGGCCAGGCCCAGGTGGTGACAAAGGTTAGCTTGCTTTCTGGTCCCCACAGAGCACATGTTCTCCCTTTCGTTTGAGTTAAAACTGACTGAAAAAGCACGAGTTGTCACTAGAATGAAGAGACAGACAGACACCCTCTGAAGTTAGGACACGCTGCTGAGGAGCAGGAAGCCCGAGGTGCCGTCTCGCTTGCTCGTCCGAGGTCAGGCATCCTCACGGCTCTGGCGTCCCAGCCGACAGAGCCAGAGCAGGTCCTGGGTGGCCTTGATTGAAATTGGAAAAGGACATGTGAGCTAAAGTTTTTTTCGTCTTAATTCAGCATGGCCAGCTATCAGATTTACAGATTTAATTGGTATTTATGACAAACACAGCATGTCACTGACTTGGGACCTTGGGACAATTCCCTTTCTCAAACTGTAACTCGGTGGAAAGCAGGAGCCCTGAGAAGACACTAAGTCCCTGCCTTTGTCACCGCCACCCCTCACCCCTCGCTGAGACAGACCACATGCAGCTTCTCCTCAGCCTTTTATCACCAGCTGTCCAAGTAGAACTTAAATGTGAAGAGAAGAATTAGAAACGTGGGCAAGGTCAAGGCCGCATTGCCCCCAGGCTGCCTCTGCGGGGGTGACAGTGGCCACTCCCTCTCCCCTCCGTCCTCGTCCTCCGCCAGCCCCGTCAGAAGCAGCGTTAGGAACCCTGGCCCCGTCTGTCTCGCGCTGTGGGGTCTCAGAGTCTCTTCGTCTGCGT
This sequence comes from Eidolon dupreanum, assembly GCA_028627145.1. Taxonomy (NCBI): domain Eukaryota; kingdom Metazoa; phylum Chordata; class Mammalia; order Chiroptera; family Pteropodidae; genus Eidolon; species Eidolon dupreanum. Next base: position 165,151,814 of record CM053503.1, on the reverse strand, counting down.
GGAGGCAGTTGCGCTGTGAGACGTTGGCCTTGGACCAGCGAGCCGCTTCCAGGTTCTCAGACGCCAGCCGTCTCGGGCGTCACCCGCGAGGCTCAGACCGGCTCAGAGGGAACCAGACCCGCACGCCCCAGCGGCTCTTCTGTCCCTTTCCTTTCAGCTGACACGTGTCCTTGCTGTGCCCCTTCCTTTCACGTCGAGGTAATAAAACATTAATGTAACGACTGAAAAGCTTGGCCTTGGAGAAGCCAGCGGCCTCACTGCACGTGAAGCACCCACGAGCGGTGGACCAGCCCTGCCCCTGGGGTGGTCTCTGCTGGTTGCTGGCTCCCTCCCTCCCCGCCCTCCGGGCATGGAGTGGGGCTACAGGGAGAGTTTGTGAAACGACCAACCACTGCCTCCGCGGAGACTTGGTCCCACTCCCCGCTGACTGCTGACTGCTTCCAGTGGTGCTTGCCCCCCCACCCCCGCATACTTCGGACGCTAAGTAAACATGGTTTATATTTAGAAAGGCTGTATCAGAACCACTTTAGAAATAGCAGAAGCATCTTTCGGTTTTAAGTAAGTTCGGACTCCTGGGACACATGGTATTGGACGAGACTGGACGTGGTCTGGTTCTTCTAGGGATGAACTGGCAGTGGGGGTTGCATTGCAGAAAATATACTTACTGCATTGTGACGTTTTTCTGGCAGAAGGTGGGGGGCACGCAAGGATTCCCTCCTGACGTAAAATCATGGCTGTGCACACGTGGGCTTCCCTGTGGAACAGACTCCACTGAGAGCCCAGCGTTGGGGCCTGTCGCCCTCCCTGGACGGGGACCGAACGGCTCGTCTCTCCGGCTCTCAGTTATGGCCCAGCCGAAACACGGTTCACCCACTGTGGAACAAACTCACGGCGCGTGATCTCAGGATTCACTCCCCTCCAGAGAGGACCGTGAGCGATGAGGCTGACACACAGTCAGGAGGAGGCGCTGTGTCCAGCTCCCTCCATTTGCTCCAGTTCCCTCTGCCCCCACCCTGTGGAGTGAGTGTGGCACCAGCTTCCGTGTTGGGCGGCCCCCCATCTTGACCTGCGGGATGCCTGCAGCACAGCGGGGTCTTTCCTGGCTCCTGACACCTGCCTGACAGACGCTCCGGGGCCTTGGCCTTTATCTGGCATGGCTCCGTCTCCCAGGGGCTTGTCCAGGTGGTGATGGGCCACCAGCATCTCCAGGCATGCATCTTGTCACTCAGTACCTGTTTGGAGGGCCCCTGGGCCTGATGCCCACTGCCTGCAACTGGGTGACTTGCCCACCCTGCTGCTGGCCCCGTTTAGACGACAGTGGAGGGGAAGGGGGCAGGCGGGGTTGCCCGAGGTTCCCAGTGCTGTGTGCAGCGGAGGGGACAAGGCCGCCACCCGCCCAGCACCCACCATGCTCCTTCCACACAGATGTCAAAAGCGACAGCACTCCGCCTTACTATTATATTACGGTGTTCCACCTTGTCACCCTCCCCCAACCACACTGGTCCCTCCGAAGGCAGGCAGCTCCGTTCCGCCTGCCCCCCCACTCCCCCGGTCTAGGTCTCGGGAGGCAGGTTCCTCCGGGCTGGGCCCCGTGCACGTGATGCTTCATGGTTCAACCTGTGGCTGAAGGACAAATACAAACCTCGTGCAGAAGCAGCATACAGGGCGGGGGACGACCACACTGACACCCCTGGGAGACAGAAGAGGCAGCAGACGCAGTGGTCACAAGCCCCGACGAATGGACGGATCGTGCCAGCTCCCCACCTGCCCAGGAGGTGAGGTGAGCCCCTGCCCAGCCGCACTGGCCGCCCAGTCCTATCTGGAAGACCCCGCGTGCCCCAACGTTGTCCGGTGGGTGCAGCTGACGTGGCGTTGGAAGGACCCCTCTCTGTGGAAGCAGCAACTGGGCGCATCCTGAGGCTGCACATCTGGGGGTCTGGGGACAGATGAGCTGCGGGGCCTAGTGACCACTGGCTTCTGTTCGCCAGCTTGGGGGCTGGCAGGGAACACAGGTTCCTCCCAAGCTCAGGAGACTTCCGGTCCATCTGCTGGTCAACAGAGTGAGCAGCCATGGAGTCCCCAGCCAGCCAGTCGTCTTCCACGTCTGTCCCCCGGTGCAGGCCAGCATCCCAGCCGGCAGGCAAAGGCTGTGTTGGCAGCTGGGCACTGCCGACCACATGGTGCCAAGGGACAGCTGGAGGTTCCAGGACTCCCATCCCTTCCTCTCCGCTCAGAGACACAGGAGTGTCTCCTTCCAAACACCTGGAGACCATCCGTTACCTGGGGCACTTGTTTTCCTCGAGGAGACTTTAAACCCCGAGGAGAGGACGGCAGGGTCAGCTGGCTGATGAGCACAACCCACGACCATCCTCACTGCAAAGTCCGACGGCGCACCCCAGCTGCTTTTGTAGCCGGGCACGGCCAGGTCCCTTGGATAAGTTTTCATTTCCAGCACTGCTACCTCCAGACGGGCACAGGAGCCCTCCTGCACACCCCCATGCTCCCAACCCCAGCAGGGAGGGGTGACCCAAGGAGAGCGGCCACACAGGCAGATCCATGAGCACCCGGCACAGGGTGACCCAAGGACAGTGGCCACAGGGCAGATCCATGAGCGCCTGGACAGACACCCACCCTTGACTGTCCTGGGGGGAAACTAACCTTCGTTCTGTGAGAGCTGTGCCATTTGGGGTTTACGTTTAAAGCAGCGTAGCCTGCCCCGACTGACAACTCACATTACCGGATCAGAGCAAGTTTACTGGATGGGACGCTGCCTTACATGGCCGACAAATTCCTAACAGGAAACGGTACTGTCAAGCTCGGTCACGCTGCACTTGAACCTCCCTCTCCCCTGGGCTGGCATCTGGCCTTGCCTACCCCCAGACGCGCCCGGGAGCAGCCTCCTGCCTGCCGACACGACGGAGCCAAGCCCCGCGCCTGCTGGCCCACGCTGGTGCAGGAGTGGTGCTGGCGCCTGGCTGTCCCCACACCGGCCTCCCCAGGCCTGCTCCTGCTCGGTCACCCAGGAGCTTCCAGGCAAACAGGAGCCCAGCCTTCTGGGCCAGGACGTCTGCATGTGACTTGGGCCCTATTTCCACACCTGTCAGGTTAGGGTCACAGCGCTCGATGTATGATCTGGCACCCAACTACATCGTGACTCCCATCTCTGCCACGTGCCGGCTGTGAACCTCTCTGAACCTTTCCTCATCCGTGAAAATGCAGACACCCACCTGGCAGTCCTACCAGGAGGAACAGGTGAGGTGACGTGTATGAAGTACTTTCATCGTTGGCATGGCCCATGTTCCCTTTGCACTGACTTACTCATGAGTGTGTGACCAAATTCTAAACAATGAGACGTTAGGGGAGGTCTGCTTCTAAATAGGTAAAACCTTAAAAAGAGACACAGAAGAGACAACCACCTGCTAACACACACCTTATACTAGACACGGGATGCCTGGCGTGGTGGCAACCATACCGAAACCATGAGGCCTGACCCTAGCCCTAGCCGGTCATTGGGAGGAAGGGGCACACCAGGACAAACAGGCTTCGTAAGCAAGGAGGGACAAGCTGCTGGGGAGGCAACCTCCATGCAGGAAACCCACGCGGCCCTCTTGCTCCCTGCCGGCTTGATCTCCAATTCCATGATTCCAGGCCCCACCCCTCACCCCAAGAAGGGGAAGGGGGGCATAATTAAAGTGACTTTGAACTTGAAGAGGCAGCTCCCTTGGAATAAAGGTGCCATGACTCAACAGAGGCAGGAGAGCTGTCTGTTTAGTTACATATAGAAGGTTTAGGAGATCAGCACATTAACTACAATGACCCATCCTAAGTTTGATCCCAGGCGAGGCCGCCGGGGATCAAATACGAGAACCTCACTCCTCCCGGTGCCTCATCTCCTTGCCAGGCTTTTACTTTAACAGATCCTTGAACCCACACCCTAAAAAATCAATGGCGTTCTAGTTTGTTTTTCACCACCAACTCAACTTACTTTTAGAGCAGCTAGAAAATATAATTCTGAATCCAGTTCGGAAGGATTTTGGCAACCGATATTTTATGTCAAAGCACAAGAAATGACAAATCTGACAACGGAGGATCAAAAACAGGCTTGTTTTACTTACACACAGAACAACTTATTTACACCCCTGGATGTGGACTATGTACATAGCAATACAGGAGGCATTTGCTCCCACGGTGGGTGCTGTATAAATTAAGATCATAAATATGAGGACAAGCCCCACTCGAGGACACAAAACCTTTACTCCAAGACTGTTCAGGGACCCCCCTCCCTCCCTCCACACTGACAGGACCATGACACCCCAGGGAGCCCGAGGGACCGCCACACAGCAGGGGTCTGGGGCGGGTGGGGGGCAGCCCCACAGGCAGCAACAGAGACGCCACCACGAACGAGACGCAGGCCCTTCACCGACAATTTCATGCGACACTCACCGTTGCTCCTCTCACTTCTAACTTACTAGAGTCAGGAAAATGGCTTTTACAAAAACAGCGTTGCTTTAATCACTGGCAACATATTAAACACCATGCTTGATCCCAACCCAAGCTTTCCCAAGGGGAGGGCGCGATGGCTTGGGGCTCTGCTGCTGCCTGCCCCCCACACCGCCAGCCCCTACGTCCAGCCTGTCCAGCCCAGGAGCCTGGGAACCCCAGACTCCAGGCACTTCCCACCTCAACTGACAGGGCAGCCCCAACCTTGGGACCGCTGGCACGGGTCCCCAAGCTCCATGATCTGTACTTTGAATTCGAGTAACTTTTGGTGCTTACATTCTTTCTTCAGCTTCACAGGGCAGGAAAAATGCACAACTGCCCAGCGTCACCTCCAATAGGGTGGCTAAGGGGACATACAGAGGAGGTGGGGCTTTCGCCCCAAACCCCAACGCTGCCACGCCACGTGCAGGCACAAGAGAGGTTTAGAGCCCCTGGGGCAGGGCCTCGGCCCAAGCCCAGCACCCAGACCAGAGATGGGGCCTAGTGGTGGTCAGGGGACCAGCAGGGAGCCTGCAAAGCGCGTGGCAAGTCAGAGCTATTCAGCTATGAGCCCCCGGGGGCTGCGGGCTCAAGCCGCACAGGCCGCTGATACCTCCAGAGGCATGGGGACTGGAAGCCTGAGATGAGGTCACCCACAGGGTCAGAGGCTTTGGGGTGACCCCAGACTGCTACCAGGGCCACTCTCCTGGCAGCAATTAGTTGTCCCACTGGATGGTGCCCAGGACACTCCCCTCCACAGAAAATCAAACTCATGTGGACACAGGCACTCCCAGCCCAGAGGGCGCCCGAGATGGGGCAGCATCCTGGGACACCCCAGCTCAGGAGGGACCTGAGGCAAACGGGGATGAAGCTCATCAGCCCAAGGACACGGCGACCTGCTGACCGGCTTTAGGAGGAGCAAGTTTTCCTTTCTCTTCCATCAAATTAAAGTGGACAGGCCTGGAAAGGCACCCACGCCGCAGCCAGGCCGGACCGGGCCCTTGGGAAAGCCCTTCCTGACAGACGGGACATCAGCTGCGGGCGGCCTCGCGGGGCTGCTGTGGCGAACCGCGAGCGGCTGCGTCCCGGGCCGGACCGGGCGCCCGGGAGGTGGCGCCACACGACGCGCTGTTAAAGCGCGCGGACAGCAGCCACAGGACAGTCCCATGCAGCCCCGAAAGGCTGCTCCCGCCGGAATGCGGTGTCCGGGACCAGGACGCCGGTCAGTGAGAGCCGAGGGCAGCACAGTTCGTCCCCCACGACGCCGGGCGGAAAAGGCGCGTGTCCCCAGGCAGCTGCGTTGGTGTGCTCCGGACCCCGCAGCGGCCCGGACCGGTGTGAGAGCTTCCTGTCGCGAGCAGAGGGAGTAGCACCATGAGAAGGGACACGAGCCGCGCCGCATGCTCCGGCCTCAGTCACGGGGGGAGCGGAGGACGCAGGCCGCGAGGGCCGAGGCTAGGCCTCGGCGGCAGGGGGGCTCCGGCTCAGCTCCTTGATGCCACACAGGATCCTCTTCATGTGACCCACCTTGGTCACTCCGAGGTCCTGCAACGAGAACACAGCCGCCCTGACGCCGGGCCGAGCGACACTGGACACAGACGAAGGTGGAAACGGTAGGAATGGCGACACGAGACGGAAACGACATACGAGCGACAGCATGCAGACGCCCGCCGCGTCCCTCCTGTGAACCGTCACTGAAGGGAAGAGAAGGGGACACTGAACAAGATGAAAACCAAATGCAGGCCTGCCACCAAGTGGGCCAAGTGCCCCGAGAGCCAGTGCCCGGGGCACAGCCAGGCTCCAGGAGCTCAGGCCACCAGAGATGGGCACGTCACTGCCTTTCCTGTCCCTCTCTCGAGGTGGCGTGAGGTGCTGGCCCACTAAGGGCATGGAATGCACCAGAGGAGCCACCACGTGCCCAAGAGCTACCAGAGGGAACCCCAATGGGCCGGTCCCCCCATCATGGCAGAGCTCGGCAGCCTGACTCATCAGCGTAGGGCCACGCCCCCAAGCCTGCATCAAACCGCTCCATGCCCAGCGTAGGGCCACGCCCCCCACGTCTGCGTCAAACCGCTCCATGTCCAGGGTAGGGCCACGCCCCCCACGTCTGCGTCAAACCGCTCGCTATCCAGTCGGCTGAGAAAAGCGAGGCCCCCACATGTGCCCAGGCCTTTTCTGGCTGTGATGGGTGGAGACATCACTGCGGGGGCAGGGGTGGCCTCCTGGCCACCATCACACGTTACCCCGGATCACGCACAAAGGTCTACGAACCGTGGAGAAGCCTGATGCTGGGACATGGCCACGTTGGGGGAGGGGACAGAGCCGGAGCCACGGGGAAGCCCAGGTGTGGGTCCCTGGGAGGTGCTGTGGAAGTACCTTGAGGTCCCTCCGCTCCAGGTGCAGGAGCTCGGAGCCCCGGATGTCGTGCCGTGTGAAGATGTCCTTATACTCACAGAGACTAAGATGCTCCAGCCAGGCGGCAACCTCCTCCGTGCCCCAAAGATGAGCTGTCGGAGACGGAGACGCGAGCGTGGTCAGGGCCCAGGGCCAGGCAGGCGGCAGCCAGCACCCCAAAACGCCCACATGCCCCAGCAGCCAGGACCCCGAGATGCCAGCAGCAGGCGCCCGCCACCCAGCCACAGGCACTGCCCGAGCTGTTCAGAGCGCGGCAGGCGGGCCGCCCGCTCTCGGAAGCGAGCTGCGCAGGGGCTGCCGTCTGTTCCTGCCGGGCGGCCATCTGCCTTCAAGGCATTCCGTGTCCCCGGAGTGCAGAGCAGCAGACCCAAGGGGGACGGAGCTGACTGTACCGCTGAAGCCAGCTCCCCTCCACCTGAGGGTTCATGTCACTTTGTGCCACGGCAGGAAGGGAGACAGTCATTTCATGTGGTCAGAGCCACCACCATTGAAAAAAATCCAATTTCTAGACAAACAGAAGAAAAATCAAAAGGAGCTACCCTGATTGGCAGCCAACACCCCCAAAGGGCTGCCCGGCACCGAGTGCTAGGGACACCTGTGCTCAGGGCCAGTCCTTTGGACAGAGATTTTAAGCCCCAATTTGATGACCCAAAGGCAAAACGTCCCTTAGTGTCATTATCTATCGATTTCACCACCCACAATAGCTGGTGGCCCAGGTTCCGGGGGGCCTTGATCAATGAACCGATTACACTGGAATCAGCAGCCCCTCGGAGGAAGGAGGCCTGAGTGTGAGCTCCGTGTCTCTGTCTTGTCACCTCTGCTGTCCTCCTCCCCATCTCACTCCCCCAATCTAGGGCAGGTAGGTGGCTCTGTGGCCTGTCACCCAGCATCTGCATGGGGAATAAGTTCAGGGCCAGGAGTGACAACGGTCAGCAGCCAGCACAAGGTAGGAGGGCGAGGCTCAGCTCTGCGGCTACAGACGGCCGGCTCAGTGAAGGCCACAACCGGGGTCACGGCCCAGGGACTCCGCGCGATGAGCCACAAGACCCAGGGGGAGAGCAGAGATCGGGGGGCGGTACCCGGGGCTCCCAGGCTGCTGTGAGCTTCTCTGTTCTTGTTGTTTTTCTCCTTCTTGAACTTGGTCACCAGGCGGAATTTCCCGCTGCGGCTGCGTTTGGAAAGATCCAATGTCACATTCTGTGGTGGAAGGCGAGAAACATGAGAATCAGACCCCAAGCCACCAGGGCCTGAGTCTCATCTCTGTCGGAGAGGTGGCCGGGGCTTGGGAAAATGTGCTTTGTTCCAAATTTACTTGTGTTTTTCCTCAATTTTCAGTCTTGTATCTATTTTTAATGCCTTTTAAAACAGCTTTCACAGTAACCACTGTGTATCTTCATATTGTTTCATAACGTGCATTTCTCATGTAATTAAAAAGCTTTGTAAATACTTAAATATCGGTGCCGTTACAGAAGAATACGATCAAGTAATTCAGCCAACCCTCCTGGTGTCACGTGTGCCACCTCTGAGGACCAGCGTAACAAGCATTTTTCTAAATGAGCTTTTTCTGCGCTTGGCACTTTCCTCGGACTTAGTCCTCGAGGCAGAATCTCTGAGGAAGGGGAACATGGGTGGCATGGGGACACTATCCCGGGGTGGCCATCTCCCCACAGAGACCTCCAGGGGCCTGGCAGAGCCAACACTGCCCCAGCGTCGCCTGGACTGTCCTGCCTGACTGGTCTCTGACCCCTCCTGTGTGTACGGCTTGTGTCCGTGCAGCACCCTGCCACGTTCACAAATAAAGCTTAGTTTCCTCATTTTCCAGGTGTGCCGAGTTCTTCCTGCCCCAGCGTCCTGTCTCCCGACGTCCCCACACTGACCTGTGGCTTTGTAACACGCTTTCAGATCTGACAAGGACAGCTGGTCACACTGAAAACACACTCCCCACCGGGAACACGCTGCCGTGCCGCCCCAGTGTCCCTGCCGTGTCCCCACGTGCCCTTCCCGGGCGCCTCCCTGGACTTATCACGAACTTTACGTTTTTAAGTTTTCCACCACAAAAGTGACCTCTGGCAACGACATTTTCTCATTCATCACTGTCAGCACTCAAGAAACATTTTTACAAACTTCTTATATTTGGCAACATCATTGATGATCGGTTCTAACAGCTGGTCTGTTAAAGACCTGGAGCTCCAGGCGACCATCACAGCCACCTGTCCCCTCGCTCCTCGGCACTTCCTGCAGGAGGGGGCGGCCGCCGGGGGAGGCGGAATCCTGTTAATCTAGACAGAATCCTATTCCGGATTTCACAATTTACTTTTACTTTTTTAAATGCGTACATGAGCACTAAACTTCCAACTTTTAATATGGATATTTTGATCCAATCATAAGATGAGGAGATTAGTACAATGGGGGTGACTATCGTGTTATCTTACTTTGTCTCCCTGCCTTATAACATAAACTTCAGATATAAACACTTCAGTAAGCAACTCTAAAAGAACACTCTTTTTAAAACATAATCACGGCACCGTGTCACGCTGACGCCACTAAGAATCCATTACATCTAGAAAATTCATTTGTGTGCGATCTCTCCGACTCCTGTTAAGGTTTATCCTCATGGCTGCTTTGTTTGAATCAGGCCCCTACCGAGGTCCACAAGTGACAACTCGGCTCCTGTGGCTCTCAGTCTCTCCCTGCCCTCTTCGTTCCTCTGTAGAGAAACCAGCTGTCCTGCGGGAAGCCGACCTGGCTCCCTGTGCTGCAGCTGGCCCCATCCTCCCTCCTCCCTGCCCCCTCTGGAGCCGCGGAGGCTGGGAACACGGACAAGTAGGCAGGAGGATGTCACTGGAAGAGCCTACCCCTCCCCGCTAGCTGTTCCCATCCATCCTCCACCCACCCAAAGCCAGTGTCCCCCAAGGGATGTGAAATAGCCTTTTAACCCTTCTGTACTTTCCAGCTGAAATCCTTTTAAAAAGAATTTCTTTCATCAACTATTTGATTTAAAGAAACGATTTGTGTGAACCTACTGATAACACTAAATTCTGGAATCAATGCTCTACTTTTAAAAAATGAACTGTGAGCGTTCTGGAGATCTGCTTCAGGACAACGTGAAAACGCCTGACCTGACGAAGGCAGTAAATCTTACGTGTTTTACCACAATTTAAAAAACTGAACTGGGACAATGTCCACCGTTTTCTAGCTTTGATGTGGTTCCTTATATATGAAAATTACACATTCCTTGACATGTTTTCTTTGGAGGTAATATTTTTTCAAACTGTTACATGACTATTGTTTTTTAAATGTCCTCAGATTCCAATTTGTATAATTTGTTTTTCCTGAAAAAAATCAAGTTTCATCAACATTTTAAAATGCATTAGCATTTCTTTGAATACAAAATTTTCTTATTGTTACATTCCCTTTATCACTTCATTTTCATTTTTTTATTATTTATTTTACTTTCCAAGAACCAGCTCATAGATTTGTTACCTTTTTTGTGTTTCCAAAAATATGATTTTCCTATTTTCACACGAGTAGAAACGCGGCCCTGTCCCCTCTGCACTTCCTTTCGCCCTTTGCACTCCACCCCCCACCCCCAGGGGGAGACTGCAAGGTGGCAAGGGCCAGCAGAGAGCCTGGCGTCCCCTGACCTCCAGGGGTACCTGCTGCCATTTCTGGCCTTAGGCTCTACCGGGTGAAAAGAGTCCCAGTGTCTTCTGGTTTCTGATTTTGAACCTGAACCTGCTCTTAGCACCCATCCTATTCCCCACCTCCTAACACCTGTGCTGCCCACCAGCCCACTCCTGGGAACCCAAATGGGACCCTCAGGCCAGACACCCAGGAAGGACTTGTGCTCATGAGTGCGTGTTTCTATGCTGCCTATATGGCTTGTGGTGACACTTGTTTTGAGAGCATTTTTAGGTTTAAAGCACTGGAGCCATGACCCCTGTGACACGGGGATCTGACACTCCCAAACAAGCTGGGTTGGTTGGTCACCAGGCACCAGGCTGCGAGCCTCCCGCAGCAGCAGCTGCTACGCTGCCCATCAACCACAGAAAACCCCCAGCCGCCGCTGCGTGGAGGAAGAAGCTGCCGCTGTGGGTGCGGCAGGCATGGGAGTGCAGGGCCGCCACTGACCACAGGCACGATTCCCGCCGTGAGTCCGTGTCTGAGGTTTCCTCGAGCCTCAGAAACGTGCTGCTCAAACTGCTCTGAGCCTTAAAAGCTCAGAGTCCACAGGGGACTGGGATTTTAATGAAACACAATAAAATAACTTACTAGAAAAGTGAAACCAAAATACAAGCTGTCAATTGCTTACAAGTTTCTAAGCGCTTCCTCTCCGCTTCTATAGTGAGGAGTCTCCTATCAGTAGTGCAGGTCTAGGACACGATCGGCCTGTGAAAAGGTCCCACGGGCAACACAAAAGAAAGCACGTTCTCTCTTTACAGAGTATAACGTTCTCTCTGCAGAGGAACGGCATGTGTAGGAGTGCATATACGCGTCCTACACGTACACGCAAATTCTTTCCACTTCCTTCTGTTCGGATGCTGTGATACGGCCACTTTGCTTGATTCATCGTGGACACTGGTGATGGCTCGCGTGACAATTTGGTTTCTGACACTTTCATTTCAAAAAGTTCTTGCTTTAAACATTTTATGCATGTAAACGCAAAATAAAATTGGGGAGGGGGATAATTACGAAAAGAATAGTCAACAAGTAAATATCCCCAAACAACTACAGGGGACAGAATTGTGTCAGAAGCACAGACTCATCAATCAAAAGGGAGAAATTAAAAGAAACAAAAAAGTGGGACAAATAGAAAGCACAAACTATGATAAAAATATGTCTAAGTGTATCAGTAATCACTGATAATATAAACAATTGTAAATAGACTGAATCTCCAATTAAAACAGAATACCAAAATGGATAAAAATCCAGCATTTAGCACTATGCTATTCATGAGAGAGACACTCCAAATAAAGCTTGAAAGTACACACATGAAAAAAATATACCAAATAAGTAAACTTGAAAAGAAAAAAAACTACTAAAGGTCTTTGCATAATGATAAAACTATATGCACCCAATAACTTAGCCTCAAAATACAAAAAGCAAAGATACACAAAATCAAAGATAAACTGAGACATCTATATTCACGGCCAGAGAGTTCAAAAGTAATTGATAAAGCAAGAAAACAAAAAATAAATATTATTATTTTACAAATATAAAGTGATTCACTTTTTATCATTTGTTGTATTAACTATGCAATTTCATGACAATACTGTTACTTTGGAATTTACTGTTTTCTTGAAATGGTTTATTTTTAATCTTTCTGTGTTATAAGTTTTTATTGGGGATATGGAGGAGAAAACTGGGCTCTTTTTTAATACAATCTGAGAATTTGCTTTTAAGAGAAGAATCTACACATTTCTTGTTATTTTCATGTTGTTAGCTACATCTTTACTAGTCCCTTATTTTTTTTTACAATGTAATTTTTGTTTCTGTCTTTTGTAGTGATTTGGAAAGGCATAAATCCTTTCAATTACCAGAAACTACCTTTAAGTTTTTCAAAAACATTACTGATTCTCCATTTTCCTAATTATCAAAGTCAAGAACATTTTAGCCTGCTACCACTTTCAGAGGAGTAATTTAATGGCTTTCGTTTCTCTGTCCTTGTCATCTCTTCACAGCTCACTGTCCACCTCACAGGCTTTGAAAATTTCATCAGGAATTACGGGGCTACGTTGTTACAACTGTTGAAAATGTTTTACACATCATTTTACCAATTTTCTTTTAAATCAAAGTATTATCATATTTATAATTAACTATTTAACCAACTGTAACAAGCTTGGCCTTTTCTACCAAAATGCCCTCATTCTTAGGTCGCTGAGTGCTGCTGCCTGGCGGGCTGGACGGCCACGAGTCAGCTTTCCACACGTGTGTGTCTGTCAGCGGCCGCCTGCATACGCAGAGGAGGGTACACTGGACAGCAGGCGCACCTCCTCTGTCCCCTTACCCCACAGCTGACAACACATTCTCTCTCACACACCAAGCTGGCAGCAGGGGCACCCAACCTTCCGGGTCTAGCAGTTCATCCTGTGAGATGTATTGTCACCCTAAGGTGAACATTTCTCCTGGTTCGCCCTGTTCTATTCCTGAGAGGAAGGCAGACTAGGGCTCGCCTTTGTCCAGACGCTGCCCATGAAAACCAAGCACCTGACAAGCGCCTCTCCCGGGCTCCACCTGCCTGCCCTCCTGCTGCCGACCAGAAGTGGAGCAATGTGCCCAGGCTCCGATCTGTCCCAGCTGCAGCACCTGTGGCAGACTGGGGTCTCTAAGCACATGGCAAGGAAAAGTGTGACTGTGAGTCAAACACACCAACTCTGTCCCTGTCAAAAATAAACCTCCCAGAGGCTGCTGCTTATCTGATCAGTGTCCCTCCAGTGGGACGGGGGGTGGGCCCAGCCTTCTCCCTATCCATCTCCTGGTTAGCCCGCCGCTCTGCCTCCAAGGGCAACAGGTGCCCCAGTCATCAAGGTCGTTCTCGATACCAACTCCCAGCTCCGTCCTCTTGCCAGCCGCTCCCGCCTTCAAGGCGTTTTGACAGACAAGCCCGGAGAAGCCCTAACGGGGGCTGCAAGGCCCACACATCCTAACCCACAGCCGCACACAGCACACTGAAGGGAGAGCCACTGAGTCCAGGGACGCCCACACTGAAGCCCCGTGACTCACGTACCTCTTCGTCACTGGGCTCCGTGGGCTGGCACAGCCAGGGAGCGTCCGCCAGCTTCCTGAGCTGCTGGTCCATCTCGGCGAGAGCGGCCCCCAGCCGCTCCTTCTGAGGGGGGTCCAGCTGCTGCTCCAGCAGGAGGAAAGAGGGACGCTGGTCACAAGAGCGAGGAGCCGGGTGACAGCTCATTCCTGGGCCAGCGTGAGGTCTGCCCCAGGAGAGTGCTTATGAAAACCTCCGAGGAAACAGAGTCACAGAGCGCTGGCAAAGGGACCCCGCTAAGCAGCATCACGTGACAGGATTAAACTCTCCTGTCGTAAATAATGGAGCAGACCAAGCCTGCCTGAAAATCCCACCGGCGGGCCTGACGCTTCGCCTGCTTCCTTGGGACCCCTGTCAGAGGGAGAGGGGACAGCCCCACCCGCGGGCGCCACGTACAGAAGGTGCTGTCAGGAGCCACGACAGCAGCTGTACCGCTCTGGGACAGCACGGTGTCGTTAGGGAGAGGAGAGGGTATGAAAACGAGACCTCTGGGCGAGTCCCCGGCTGTGATTCTGAGCCTGTCACGCCACCTCCTTGCCCTCCACGTCCTCAGTTTGTAACACATGAAGGTGGCCAGGCCCTCGGGCCTCTCCCTGGGCTAGCTGCCGTGACTCGGGCCCACCACGCCTCCCTGGGGCCACCAACTCAGCCAGGCTGGCAGGGCCGCCGGCCAGCAAGGCCGCAGGCCGCCGGCGCCCCACCGCGACGCCTACGGGCTCTGTCTGCAGGGACAGAGGCATGCGTGTCCACGGGCCTCCGAAGTGCTGCAGGTGACGTGGTCGCCACATGCCCCGGTCACGTGGCCCGAGGCCCCGCCCACAACGGGCCAGGCTTCCTGAGGCCGGGGACTCTGCGCCCGGTCGCCCACCCCGCAGGCGCCCACGCCCCGCTCACCAGGGCCACCCTCCCGGCCAGCAGCAGCTCCGTCTCACTGCGCAGAGCCCTGAAGTTGTTGACCATGTCCAGGACACCGCTGCCGGTCAGCCCCTGCGGGAACCAGAACAGACACCCTGTAGCAGGCCCGCGGGCTCCCGCGCAGCGGGCAGGGCCGGAAGGGCGCAGGCACCTCGGCGGTCCTGGGCTTGCTGTACACGCGGTCCATGGCCTTGGAGCTGGCGTTGACGGCGTGGGCGAGCTCCTGCTCCATGTCCCGGTGGGACTGCGCGATCTCCCGGATGCTGGAGAGGGACAAACAGGGCGCCCGTGAGGGCCGAGGGCGGGCGCTGCAGTGGCACCTCGTGGGCACGCAAGTCCAGGGTCTGCCCGGAGGACCCCCCGGGGCCCCGGCCTGGCCATAATGGCCAGCACAGAACGACCTTGCCGATCATTGCTTGACAAGCGGCAGACAGAGGTCTCACACGAGAAACCCGACGTCCAAATCCAGGTCTCTCCAGGAATTCAACCAGGGAAGAAAATGCCCCAAACAAGATGCCTTGTGAAACGGCAGCTGGTCAACACCATTTGCAGGTCTGCACGGGGAGACCCTGGACCCTTCCCGCAAAGGGACAGTGCCCGCCCTGCTCTGTAAGTAGGACGAGGGAACCTGCCTCTGAGGGGGACAATCCTGGTTACAAACGGCTCAGACCCCAGGACACAGCCCCAGGCACCAGCCCCGTGCCCGAGGGACACCCTGGGGGCAGAGGGCGAGCACACGTCAGGGGAGCGCGGTGGGCGGAGCTGGTGTAGAGGACAACCTGTCCGGAGTCTCAGGAAAACGGGGGGCTGTTGGCAGACTTTAAACAAAGCAGTGCACGGCAAGTCCACCTTCCCAGCAGACCACTGGGGCTGCCACAGGTTTTCAGGGGACAGGCGTGAAGACAGCAGGCACCCAGAGCCTGCTGCACGGCAAGGATCTGGACCAGTGCTTACGACGTAAGGTAACGGGGGAGGAACCGGCTGGAGGCCCAGGGTGCAGGGGTGGCGCCAGCCACCTGAGATGGAGAACACAAGCACAGGACGCGCCACCAGGGACGGACCCAGAGCCAGAAGGGACACGCTGAACCAGAAATGCCTGTGGGGGACCCAGGACAGCTGACGAGCTACAGCTGACGCCTGGGGAAAGGGCGTGAGAAGGGCCGGCAGTGCTCCGGGCGAGGGCGGAGGGGGACACGGGGGGGCAGCAGCACGGAGAGACGGTCAGGGGCACCGGGCCAGCGTGCACCATCAGGGCGGGAAGTGAGGCAGGGAGATGAAGTACAGGTGACAGACCCAGACAGTGGCTGCAGTCGCTGGATGAGGCGACTGAGAGGGCACAGGTCACCAGGCTGAAGCGACCTTTCCAGTGAGAGGTGCACGGCGCAGATGCACTGGGTGGGGGTGGAGAACGGACGGGGGCCAGAGCGGTGACCGCTGCACTGGAGGGCCACAGCGGCTCAGAGGCTGAGGGAAAGGAGACGCCTTCAGCGCTGCCCCCCCCTTGGGAACAGCGTGGAGCAGGGAGGGGACCGTCCCGAGGAACCCGGGGTTGGTGTCCGGATCCGGGAGCTGGCTCTGAAGATGCCTGTGGGTTTTAAGCTCCCATCTACGTAAACTCCGAGCAGGCCCTAGACGGCCAGCGGGAACGAACCGAAGCCACGGCAAGCAGACCGACCGGCACTGAGGTTCGGGGGCGCCGACCGCCGGAGGGAGACCAGAGCCCACCTGTGGATGAGGGCTCCCGCCGCCTGCCCGAACTGGTCCATCTGGGCGGCCTCCTCTTCGGACAGGGTCTCCGCGTGCAGCGAGAAGGACGGCGGGCGGGGCAGCTCGCACTTCTGCTTGTCCTCCCAGGACTTCAGGGTGCTCTCGAACGCCTAGGGCGCAGAACCGGCGTTGCCCATCCGCCGCTCTCGAGAGGAGCGCGGCTGACAGCAACCGTCCCGACCGGGCACCGGCAGGCCGACAGCTGGGAAGGGGGACACGACTCTTCCCTGCCCTCGGGAGGGGGACGGGTCCAGGAATTATTGCCCATTGGCTTAATTCTCATGTCTAAAAAAATGTAATTCTTGGAACGAAACATTAAAATCTCGAGGTCTCGTGGAGCGAGGGGCCAGGCGTTTGTTCCGCTTACCCTGTCTCTGGTGAGCATCTGCGCCCGGTTCTTGTGAACGATCCGGATGTATCCTGGGGGCTGGACCCAGGCCTCTCCGTCCACCTGCACGGGCACGCCCTCGTCCCCCAGGATGGAAATCTTCACCGTGCGGCACTGAGCAAACAGCGGGCTGTTACTTGTGCACCGAGCTGAGCCGGATGGCACCGTCTCGGCGCTGCGGCCTTCCTGCCCCACGCGCCCCAGCAACGCTGGCCGACCTCGGGGGCGATGCCACCCCCCGGCAGACCCTGCGGTCAGAGCATCCTGTCCAGCATCCCCCAGCCCCACTGTCCCCTCGCCCAGTACTGCATCTGTGATCACGGGGAGGAGACACAGGTGATCAGACACGAGTGCCAGGCCCATGGTGGGGACTCGTGGCTTCCAAGAGCTGCTGGGTCCCTGGGCACATGTGAATACGCCCAGAACAACCAGTGAGTGGTTAATGACGGGCTGCTCTTCAACAAAAAAAATGCTGACAAAAAGTTAAAATTGAAATTAAGCAGCCTACTGTGGGAACAGAGTGGTGTGGCAAGGAATGGATGACACGGCCCGAGGTTTGGGCCAGCCAGTGCGTCAGCCCCTCCCCATGTCTGCGTGCGAAACGGCACTGCCCTCCCCAGCCCCACGGGCAGACGCGTCCTCCCGACCCGTCACCAGGAGGAAGGGAGCTCCCTCCCACACCTTCTCCACAGGCCACATGCGCTCAGCCTCCGTCCCCAAGCTCAGGCGCGGTCTCAGGCCAGGCCTGTCTCATCGCATCCCACCCCAGCAAGAGGGGGCAGGGCACAGTGACACCCACAGAGAAAGTCGGGGCAGGGGGCTCAGGCAGGGTACAAGTTGGCCTCAGTTTTTAAACTATTTTTAACTGTCAAATAAGCAGATACAAAGGGGCTCTGGACCAACTCAGAGGCCGGGCCGGCAGCCTGGGGGCGCACCCAGTCTCCTGGCCCCGTGCACCAGGGTGCATTCGTCGGGGAGGGCAAAGTCTCGAGACTGGCTCTGGCCGGCCCTGCAACTCCAAACTGTGTAAGCCAGACTGAGCCGGGTCCCACCCACCTCCAGTACCTGGGCAATCCGGTGATGCTGCAGCTTAATGACCCGAGAGACAGCCATCTGCATACTGCCGAACACGGCCACCACCTCCAAGATCTTATCATCAAACGAGGGAGCTGCAAAAGTCTGAAGGGGCCGGCGTCAGAGCTGACTTCGCCAACTCCCCGAGCACGCCCCCACTCACCTGCCCCTGGGGTTCCTCCTCTGTACAAAGACATAATGCTGGTGTGACCCCCAAGAGGCTGTTACGAGGGCTGTTAGTGCAACTGCAGAGGCAGAACAGCAGCCGGCACACAGTAGGTGTGCAGTCGCTGCTAACCGCTTTTACTAGCGCCTACGTACAAAAGATGCCACAGCCCTGGTTCACCTACCAGTGCCTCCCACAGTTCTCAGCATACATCCGAAGCTCCCCACAGCTGACACGGCCACAAGAGAGCCCCACGCTCTCCACACCCCACCCTCTGCACACCACCTGCCGGGGGGACCGTCCCCCCCACACCACACCGTCTGGCCACTAAGCCTCCCAGCCACGGCTCCTCCTGCCTGGAACAGCCTCCCCCACCCCACCGTCCCCATATTCCACCTGACTTGGCCAACCCTGGTCATCCTTCAGGTCTCAACACTGATGGCCCCTCCTCCTAGAAGCCTTCCCAGATCATCCCAAGTCGGGATGGGGCCCAGCCTCTGCATTACACCTGTGCCTCTGACCACATCTGTTCAGCCTGGCCTTCCTTCTCATGAACAGGGGCCCCCACCTGTCTTGTTCTCCACTGTACCTCCAGTGCCAGCACAAGGGAGGTGTCCCTCCATCTCTCTGCATCACTAACAGAGCACCCCAAGTGTCAATGCCCTATTGGGGCCCAAAGTGGCTTAAAGCCCTTGTAGGGGCCGCCTCTCTAATTACCCTCCTCGTCACCCAGCATCCCCAAGCCCACGTCACCCAGCACCCCCATACATACATCATCTTCTTTGGTGCCCCCCCAGAAGTTGGTCCCTCCGGCATAGCTGGGAATGTTGAGAACAGCAATTCCCTGGAGACTGGGGAGTGGGATGGGCCGCCCGTCACACTGAGCAACAGAGACGCATGACAAGGAGAGAGAAGAGAGAGGCAGGGCATCAACCAGTCCTTCTCCACCGGCGACCGTCCCCAGAGCTGAGGCGGCCACGGCCAGTGGCTGGGCTCCCGCCGAGGGGACAAAAGGCTGGGCAGCCCCCGGGAGAAGGGCTACCAGGAGACCAGCGACGCCCTGGACCGCTGGCAATGGCGGGAGGCCGTCCTGCTCACCTCCAGCAGGACCTTCTGCTCCAGGTTCTTGTAGGTTCTGTGTAGCAGCTCCTTGGTTCCGAGAACCCCATACCACATCATGTTCTTGGTTCGACTCCTAGAGACGGAAAGCAAAGAACTGACGCGGGCTGTGGCTCTCCCTACAGCCGGCTACGGTTGCTGCTGCCAAGTGTGGGAGTGGCATCTGGTCAAATGGGCCAGACTGTGCAACTCCTTGCAGCAGTGACACCTCCAGGAAGGACGTGTCCCTGTATGCATCTACGTAAGACGTGCATAAATGTATCTACTGACAGGAAATTCCGCTAGAAAGTAACGTTTCCCAAGTAATCGTACCCTGAAAAGAAAAAAACATTACAGAACCTCACCAAAATTTTATCAATCATGACTTTCCATAAAATTGTGCTTACCATAGAACACTAGGAAAGTACAGAAAAGGACAAAGAAGAAAGTGCTCTTCCGTGTCTGCGTGTGCTGATGGCAAATGCTGATGTGTGTTTTCTTAGTCTTTGCTAGGCATGTGATTTACAGGTGAAATAACCAGTCCACAGTCTGACCCGCACTGTCCACTTTGCCCCGCACAGAGCGGCTGCCTGGCGGATGTTTCCGTACATCACTTAGCAAAGTGAATCTCTCTGACCGGACGTGGCTTGTTCCCACTCTGAGCTCTATAAATTACACTGCACTGACCCCCTTGCCAACGTTCCCAATCACCTCTTTGAGACAGATCTGTAGAAAGGGAATTCTTCTAGGCAGGCTCTTCAAAGGTCTCGATGCAAACTCAAGGAAGGTTACACTAGGGGCCAAAGTTCTAAAAATGTGTCACGCACAGCCTGTTCCTCACCTATTTTACCCTGCTAAATTATGTCCATTTTAATGCCTTTTTTCATTATTTTTGGGCTCACGAGAAACTCTGATTTGGGCTCACCACCACGTGCCGTGTGCCAGGACGTCCCGGGACACCTCCGCGCTGTCCCCTGTCACATAAAGCCCCAGGGCGCAGAGGTGTTTGAGTCCTTGAGCATGGTTTTATTTTCCCACAAACGTCCAACTACACAAAATGTGGGTGACTCCTCGGGTGTGCAACTCCCTCCTACCCAGACTCCCAGAGGCGTCCCTCCATGAGAGCGGCACCACGCAGGGCACACGGCAGGTCTGTGGGCTCTCCGGCCAGGCACCCCAACCCCAGCATTGACGGCTCTTCTCTGCCCAAACTGCACACAGCTCCCGTCCCCTCTCTCAGAAGGTCACGGCCCAACAGGCTCTTCCTCTGGGTGGCGGCTGCAGAATGGGAGGCGGGCACACCTGCCCTGCTCCCACAGAAGAAGGGGGTTTCTACCTCAGCTGGGAGGAAAGCTCCCCATTTCTTCCTTCCTATGCCCAGGCCAGGGGGAGCAGAGATGGTAACTCAAGGGAAGAACCTGAACATCCCAGGGAAAGCCTACAGGACCCCACGTGAACACCTTCCTGTGGAGCGGGGTCCCCGTGGGTCCTGACCCCGCTGGGGGAACAGCCCGCCGACGACACTGGCGACTCTGCCACAGGCACAGCACACTTCACATCACCTGCCCCTTCACAGTGTCACCAGACCCGCAACCACCTAGGAGACTCTCCAATCGACCAGTCGCTCGTTTTCTCACACCGAATTTGCCCCAAACTGACTGACACTAGGAGACTCCTCCTCCAGGCTGGCTTTTTGGGCTTCCACCCGCTCCCCCTACATCCGTGGAGGCACCTCCGCCTTCCGACACAGCACTCAGGCTCGTCTCTCTTCTGCCTTAGCACTGCATGTACCCTTCCACCCAGACTCCAGAAATTACCTTGCCCTCCAGAGGAGAAATAAGAAAGACGTGGAGGACAGGTGTGCTGACAGGCATCACCCACCTGCACTTCTCCGGGTGTTCGTCACGCTTGTTGTTGAAGTCCAGGGATATCTTTGCGTCCAGGCCGATGCCAAAGTAATTGTTCATGACACACTTCTCTGTGTAGTACTCTCTGCAAAGGAGGTTCAGAGCAATTAAAACCACCTGCTTGGCCCTCTGACTTCACAGCCTCCCAACCTCCAAGCACTCCTTCCTGAGGGCAAAACTCATCGTTAGTTTGGGGTTTGTTTTTTCTTTTTGATAACAACTTTATTGAGACTTAATGAACATACCATATAAATTATCCACTCAAAATGTACAATGCAACGATAATTAATGCATTCACGGAGCCACAGAACTGGCACTACAGTCGATTTAAAAACATTTTATCACTCCCAAAAGAAAGCTTTTAGCTGTCAGCTCCAACCCCTCCCCGGGGCCTGGCAACCACCAATCCGCTTCCTGTCTCTATGGCTCTGCCTCTTCTGGGCACTGAACAGGAATGGGATCACGCTGTGGGGTCTTTGTGTCGGTCCCCTTCACTGAGCATAGCTTTTTAAGGTTCATCTGTGTTCAGCACTTCACCGCAGTGTGGGGGTACCCCACTTTATCCATTATCGTTAACATTCGTACACACACTTTAGCGTAAACGTGTGTTTCGCTTCTCTCAGGCACGTCCCAGGAGGGGAGGTGCTGGGCCATGTGGGAACTTGCGGTCTGAGGACCGGCCACGCTGTTTCCCACAGCACTGCTGTCTCATGCTCCCACCAGCAAGAGCAACCTCATGACTCCACGGCCCACAGACTCACAGAGACCTGAACTCAATGTCAAAACGACCCTCAAACATCCCCAGA
The DNA here is from genome assembly GCA_028627145.1 of Eidolon dupreanum. Lineage (NCBI taxonomy): Eukaryota > Metazoa > Chordata > Mammalia > Chiroptera > Pteropodidae > Eidolon > Eidolon dupreanum. The sequence goes on along the minus strand of CM053503.1, from coordinate 165,130,036 downwards.
CCCAACGAAACAGCCTCCGGATTTGAAAACGCCCATCCCAGCCCCATGGCGATAACAGTCCCCTCTCCCGTGTCCACTGCTCTAAGACTCATTTCATTCCGGCTTCTCGCCATGTCCAGCCGACAGCCTTGCCCTCCTGCTGTGGAGCCAAATGCCCACTGTCATGGCCACAGGGGTCACAGCTGGGGCTCTGCAAACCCTGGCTCCCCTCAGGGCAGGTAGGGAAAGGCAGCAGCCCCTGGCCTCTACACAGCGGAAGCGGCAAGGAGAAGGTGTGTTCCTGCTGCTCCTAGTGGAAATTCCCATGGAAACTCAACAGGGTGGGGGCGCAGGGCTCTGGCTTGGCCCAGAACCCCACTATCCTTTAGGTGAGCAGGCTCCCACAGCCTGAACTGAGAAGTGATCACCTCATGCACACTTCTATGAAACACCTAATCCGAGCTCCTAAGAGCTGGGTAACAACAAAGCTCTAGGAAGAAACTATTTTCTGGACTGAAGATGACGTGTTGTCCAGTATTTATAGGTTCTGGGGAAAGAGAGCGGTCCAAGCCGGAAAACGGCATGGGGACAGAGGGAGGAGAGCCAGGCACGGGCCCTGGAGGAGGCGTGCGGGGTCTGGGAAGTACGTGGCAGACGGGCGGCCGTGGGAGGCCATCGCAGGCAAAGCTGAGGAGGTGCTGGGTGACGGGCACAGCACACCACCCTGGGTGAAGGCGAGAGAGTGGCTTCTGTCCCCCGAGTGGAGCAGCTCACACTGTCTGAAGAGGAGCAGAAGAAAAGAGAGCGAGAGCCACAGCCTCAGACAGAGCCTCTGCGAACTCGGGTGAACGGAACAGACAAAATGGCGAGGTCAGGGCCCGGTGGGCACGGCTCACGGAAGGGTGCGGCTCTGGCCTTTTTAAGGAAACCACCTCAGGAGGGGTCCAGAACGGAGCCCAGATGGCCCGGGGGCGGGGAGCAGCCTGGCAGGCAGCAGCATCAGGTCCCGGAGGGGACGCCGAGGTGCGGGGCAGGCCTGCGCCTGGCAGCAGGTGTCTGGAACGAGGCCACGCGCTGGCAAACCGGCCCAGCAGAGCTGCCACATCGCAGACTTTCATTCCGCTTCCCCAAAGCCCAGTTTCGGTAAACGGTACGCTTCTCTCTGTTACCCTGCCCCACGCCAGACGCGTGGTGGGCAACTGCTAACCAACGGCCACCGGTCCCTGGCTGCCCGGGACTTGCCGTCAGACAGCAGGAAGGAAAACCTAGAAGAGCGGGTTTTCAGAATCGCGCGCGTGTGCAGCGGCCTCTGTGCGCACGGAGCCCCCGGCGCCGCCGGAGCGGCCCTCCCCGCCCGTCGGAACCTCCCAGTGTCAGCCTGCGGATCGCGAGCAGGAGCTTCCAGCCCAGGAACCGGACTCCGCGGCACCAGCGGGGGCGCAGACTGCACGGGAAAGCAGCAGGTGGCAAAGGGAGACGGAAGGTTCAGGAAGAGGCGCCAACATGGGGCCCGCCGAGGTTACTGAAGAACAATTCAGCAGTGACAATGAAGAAACTGCAAAGTTAGTTCCCAGTGGGAGTCTCTGAACCGCCTGCAAGCTCAGAACGTGAAGTCTGCTCAGCAGACGCTGACTCGTGGCGGCTGCAGGGCCCTGGGGATGGGCTCGGACGGCCAGGCCCCTCGCAGGGAGCCTCCGGCCGCACTCGGCTGGGGTTCCACAGCCCCGGGGCTCTCCCTGTCGGCTGACATCGCCTAGCCAACGGCTCAGGAGTTTCTCTAATTCGAATCAGTTTTCTATGCTCTGGCATTTTTTTTAACAATGTGCCCCCTCGGTGTACCCCATACTCACAGGTTTTCTGGTTCAGAGTTGAAGGGATCGGCATTAATCAATAAGCGACTGATGACTGATCCTCCAGGCAAGGAACCGGACATCCCAGCCCGAACGTCTGTGAGGGGGACAACGGAGGACACACACTTGTCAGGAGCTGAGCTGAGAGCAGCTCATGTCTCTGAGGCTGACGGACACAACCCTCAGAACACTCTAACTAGAGGTTTCCAAAATAACATATTAATGTGTCCAAATTTTGACAATTAACAGCCTCAGGTCGAAAATCACTATCATCGACACATATTCATGGAACAAAAATAAACACACAGAGTGGTAGAAATCAACACTTATGAAACACGTATAAAACAAAAACGAAAACAAAACACTTAGTTCCCTTTAAACGTAAGAAACTCCATCAAAACGACTTCTTTGCACAACCAGTCTTGAAAGTCCAGCCTTGCAGCTTAGAAGGCAAAATTCACGAGAAATAACCAGTAAGGAACACTCACGTGGCCAGAACCTTCATGCTATTTGCACAGGTTTAAAAATTTTAAATCAAACACAAGGCAGAAACGTAGCTCTACTTCTGACCCTTCTGCCAATCCATCCTTTCCAGTAATATCTTTTTCACTAATTAACCAAAGATTTCTCCTTAGCCTCACTTCCAAAGAGCTTCTGGAATTTTCTTTCTTTTCAGTTGAGATTCACTGGCACTTGCCAAACCACTTACAGGAGCAGACGGTGTGCCTAAGGGGCCTCAGGAACCCACCTGAAGCTGCTCAGGGGAGTCTCACTGGCGATTTCAACCCCCGTACTAGTCCTTCCTTTGAAGACTCACAGTACTGTCACCCCCGCTCCCCTGGGCAAGCGGAAGAAACGACAGGACTTGCCCCCACCCCATCCAGCAGGGAAAGGAAAGTGGACTGGGCCCAGCTCTCCTGGTAGCTAGCTGTGCTCCTCCTGTGACCATGCTGGAAATGGCAAGATGACCCCACAGCACAGTCCCCGTCACTGCCAGCCCCCCCCACTTTCCACTCAAGGTAACTCCTGTTTGTCCTTCAGCACCCAGCTCAAGTGTCGCCTGCTCCATGCCACTGTCACAGAGCCCTAGGTGGTGATTTGGGCGGGTGCTGTCTGCCCTTTGTAATAAACAAGGGCACTTTCCACACCATGGTCTAACTTCACAATTCCGTCTAGCTCCCCATCCTATAACTTTTTGAGGATAGAGACCCAGTCCCATTCATTCCCACAGACCCAGTACTGGGCAAAGCGACAGGCCCTGGACCTCACTGGTCTGCAGGTTAGGGCCCTGACACCCTCTCGCAGACACACTCGGCCACGGTCAACCCTGGCCCACCTAGGGGTGGGGACACTCACTTGGAAACAGGATCTTCGTGTTCAGTGCTGGCAGGCCGTCCCGATTTCCTGACTGGGGAGGAAGAGACGCAGAACTGCCCAGTGACAAACTTCCTTTACTTATCAGCTTCTCACATGGTGATCTAGACACTATAAAAGCAGAATAAAACCATAAGGTAATCCAAAATAGAGCACAACTGATTACTAGAAAAATGCCAGGTGGAAGGGCCAAGGGCAGTGAGGAACGGTTACATGCCACCAGCCAGCCCTAGGTAAGGTGGCGCGAGATAAAGAAAGAGGCCCAGAGAGAGAGAAACAAGGAGGGGACAGAGGGAAGCGGGTCTGGATACTCTCTAGAGCAGGGGTCCCCATCCCCTGGGCTGTGGACCAGTACTGGTCCATGGCCTGTAAGGAACTGGGCCACACAGCAGGTGAGTGGTGGGCTAGTGAGCGAAGCTTGGTCTGTATTTGCAGCCGCTCCCCAGTGCTAGCATCACCGCCTCAGCTCCGCCTCGGATCATCATGCGTTAAGATTCTCATAAGAGCAGCGGTCCCTGGTGCCAAAAAGGTTGGGGACCGCTGATCTAAAGGGTGACAAAGGCACCAAGGGGGATACTGGGCAGGCGTGGAGGGGCTAAGTCCTAGTCCCTCGGAGGGCTGTGGAAGCCCATGCAGAGTCCAGCTCTGAGTAGCGATGACCATGGAGTAGACTCAGGGAGACACCTCTAGTGGCTTCTCCAGGCTCCAGAAGAGGAGGCCACAGAGGGCCAGTGGAGAGGACAACTGTCCACATCACAAGCCGAGCTGGGGCTGTTCCAGGAGGGCAGGGGTCCCCAGCAGACGGCCCGTGGGGCTGGGTGCTGCCCTGGCCGAAGCGCCCAGCGATGCGGCTCTGGCTGCAGTGAATTTCACATGCAGGCATTTGGCTGGTGGCAGCCAGGGGGCCCTGAGCCCTGAACTGGGACCCACAGGCACAGAGAGGACTCACAGGCCCTGAGCCCTGTTGGGTCTGGGGTGCACAGGCAGGTTCTGGGGAGAGCATGGTCCTAGGCAGCAAAGCTCCCCCCACACACACACACCTGCCACCAGACAAGCCGCATACAGTGGGCAGAACGGGTGGAGCAAAGAAAAGTCGTGTGTCCTGACTTCTGCACTGCCAAATGACCACAGCGATGACGAGGAAGCACCCTGAAACCTCCCTCGGCACGCTGAGTGGCGACAAGGCCCGACGGCGGCGCCGAGGGCCCCACGCCAGCCGCACGCTACCTTTGCGGAGGCTCCTGCACTTGGCCGCCCCGCAGCTCCCGCGCTGGCACACTCTGTCGTCCGGTTTCAGGTCTTTCTTCCCCTCCAACTCGGAGAGCCCCAAGACAATCCTCTCCTGCTCTTGGGTCTGGGCGTTCTGCTCGTCGACGGCTGTGCGAGGAGAGAGTTTGTGGCTCGGCCATGGGTGCCCCCACAGACGAGGCCAGGCTGACGCGGTCCCTGAGGAACACGCTCCTTTCATCTCCCGGCTGGGTGGCAGGGTCACCACACGTTAGGGCCCTTCCGGGGAGTGGGCCCCATCCAGGAACAGTTTCTTCACCATGCTCCCCAGGGGAGCCCACGTGAGGCACCTTCACACCAGCTGGGAAGGTCCCACCGGCTCTGCCTCCTCCTTTCCAGGGCCCCGGGGTGCTGCCCCAGTCAGCAGCGTCTCTACGTCACACACAAGCAGGTGAACATGAGGCAACGTCCCCAGCCCACGCTTAGGCGGGAAGAGCTGCTACATACCACGCAGTCCAGAGGTAAACCGGATAGGCTGGAAGTGGCCGGCACCTTGGCCTACACGCGGGTCCCTCTCTATCACCACACTGGGGAGAAGGGCATGCCCCGTGCCCGCCAGATAAAGCTCCCGCGTTACTAAGAGACCAGCCACCTTTTTCTGTGTGTTCTATGATCTGACGAATCGCCTTCTTCAGGCTGTTGGCTCTTAGCATGAGTTGTTCCCGAGGCCGGAACATCTGCGGCCGGGCTGGGCATGCCGACCCGACCGAGCGGTCCACTGTGGAGCCACAGCTGCTGCCCAGCCCGTCTCCGTCTTCTGCCTCCTCAGCGATGGTGGGCGGTGGGGTGGGCAGAGAGGACGAGGCCTGGGACTCGTCGTCCAAGGTCTTGAGTAGAGAATCCAGCTTCTCTTTCAGGACAGAGCACTAAACGAGAAACGAATGGAAGGAGATAGGGTGCCTCTCTGTCCTGACAGCCTCCCGCTCGGGTGCCCTGGGACAAACCTTCTTGGCCATGACCTCCGACTCCTCCGAGCCCTCAGTTGTCTTCTCGTAGGCCTTCCCCACTCGAGCCACGAAGTCCTTCACCGTCTCACAGAGCACTCTGTGGAAGCAAACGTGGAGGCACTTCTAGACACTTCTGCTGGGAAACCGGCATGCTGCATGGTGGACCCCGGCTCCCCCAAGGCCGCTGGCACTCACTTCGCCGATGAGATCACCACCGAGTGCTGGTCAGAGGTCAGGATTTTAGAAAGATGGGCCGCGACAGAGTCTTCATAGAAGAGAATCTGCTGTACCTACAATTATCCCACAATGGTCAGCCCACGCCCGTGAAGTCCTCGCCCACTCCCCCACCGGCCCCGCCCTAGCTCACTGCACTCGCCTATCTGAGACCCACGGAGCCATCTCAAAGATTTCAAAGGCTTCAGCAAGCTATGGACAAATGGATCTTTGCAAAAAAACAATGTGTCAATATCAACTTACAAACAGCTCATGCTTCTTTAGTCTGCGACTCACCAAGAGCAGCCTGTGCTAGGGACTGTCACCTTTAACCTGTGTCCACAGGCAGGGCTCCTTAACTTAGGGCTCCTTCACAGCAAGCACCGCATCTCTCTACCTGGGTGGGGACTGGCCTGGCCCTGCCCCTTCTCTCAAGCCAGCACCGCTGCCTGCTGAGATGGGAGCTGGGAGCGCCAACCACGCAAGGACTCCTCTCTAGGCTCCGCCCAGGGCTCGGAAACCTTACTGCAGGTTACAAAGTAACACCTGAGGCTTCGCACGCATGTTCTTCTTCTCTTAAAAGGCACAGACCGTTCTCTGCTCGCCAGCCATGTCACAGCAGGCCCGGGCAGATATGGCCTACGGGCCACAGTCTACTGACTGCTGCTCTAGCCCACTGTCCTTGAGCTTCCTGACAGGCGGCCAGCCCTTGGCAGAGTTCTGTCTCCTGCTCAACCAGCAGCCAGCTTGCCTGGTGGGAATGGGGACAGCTCTGTGCCCAGTACTGTGCTGTCGCAGGATAAAATGACGAAGGCAAAGTCCAGGCCCTTACAGAACTACTCGTAAAAGGAAAAAGGCTAACCGCTGAACTAGCACAGGCTAACTGTAAAGGGCAGTGACAGGGAGGACGGTGGGGCAGCAGCAGCTGCCGGGTCACTGAGGAGCCAGCCAACAGAGTGCACCGGAAAAGTAGGAAGTCCTAGGAGACCACCAGCACAAAGGACCCCAAATCTTGGTGATAGCCCAGGAAGGCCCCAGGTGACCTCAAAGCCAGGGGGAAGGGTTGGTGTCAGAGTCCACATAGCTCCAGCTTAACCTTGGGCTGACCCTGCACCCTTGCAGGTCCAACCTAGGGCAGGGCATGAGGGCATGCAGGGGGCAACCGGAAGTACCTCGGAACCCTCGCTGAAGTCCTCGGTGACGACGGTGGAAGAGGAGGTGGGCCGGGGTGGTTTGGTCTCGTAGGCCATGACGCTCCACCTGCACACACGAAGGCACCTCTTGGCAGCTGACTCCAGCAGCCGGGGTAGGCCTGGGACTTGACCTTACACAATTCTAACTATCTGTAAACCCTCTGTCTTGACTCCATGCCCCATAACTTGGCCTTCACTTTACTGAGAACAAATGTCACACCAACAGGGCAGTGTAGCTCCCCTGAAGGAGGTAAAGTGTATCCCAGAACCAGAGATCTGCAGCCCCTTGGCCAGCTGCCAGCTCACCCAGGGGAAATGCATTCCACAGGCACCAAAGGCACACACACCTCCCTCAAGAGGAGAAGAAATGGCAGGAGAACACAAGCGTTTTCAACACCACCAATTTACCACAGGCTAGGGTTGGTGGGATTTCAGACATGAGCTCAAACTAAAAGCAGCTCACTCAGGAAGAATCTGAAGGATTTTTAGACAGAGAACACATATCCAATTCTTAGATTCTTCTGGGAACAGGATATGGGAAAATCGGTTTGCTCACCTACAGACAAGGAGGGCTTTGCTGACAGGAGGTGGATACGGGCTGCAATGGCCAAAGGGGACAGAGCCACCTTCATAAGAGCCCCAGTGGGTCAGGGCTGGCCCCTGAGAAGACGTGACCACTGTGAGCAAGGTTTCTAACCTGTTCTGTTATCTTTCTCATAACCTTGATCGAAAGTTAAAAGACTACCAGAAAAAAAGAATTCCCACTGAGGTCAAATTTTCACAACTCTGCAGCGAGCCCACAGTTTGCAGGGACCCCGGGAAAGAACGCCCCATGGAGGCGACCTGTCTCAGCGCGCGTCCCCACTCACCTGTCCAGCATCTTGGTGCTGGCTCTTTCCAGCTTCTCCAGGATCTGCGGGAGCTGGGTGTCATCGTCACAGGCCGAGCCCCAGCCTAACACACGAGCCAGGTCGTTCCCTGTGCCGAGCGGCAGCACTCCCAGCTGACACTGACGGACAGAACGGGGAAGACACAGCATGCAACACCCTGCTGTTCACCGACAACAGTGGTGAGCTCGGCATGAGAGCCAGTCTACGGTGCAGGGCTGGCGCCCTGGCGGAGCTGTGAGGGGGCACAGGTGGCCTTTCTGACTCGACAGAGACGTCCTCCCTCTCTCACAGGCCCGCGTCGTGACGATGAATTGAGGACCTCTCTGACACATATTTCCCATTTTCACAGCCACGGCCACAGTCCTGTCCCTGTCAGGTGAGTGCCTGAAGCCCCTGAAAGAGCGCTCTGTGACTCCCCACCACCTGTCTGCACATCCACTGCCACATCGTACTCGCTGCTACCAAGTTCGTCTTCCAAAAACGTCACCAGTGCCGTATCCCTCCTCTAAAAACATCTTCGGTGGCTTCTAAGTCCCATCAAAACAGATACCAGGACATCCACAGTCTGGCCACCAAACCTGAGCATGCCCCAGGGACCCCCGACCGCTGCTCAGGCCCCGTCCCCTGGGAATTCCCAGCCCAGGGCCCCCCATGGAAAGCCCACCACACCAGGTCGGTGCTCAGGAAGCTCCCCAGACACTGGCTGCCCAAGCGAGTGCCCTCCACCTCCAATCCCGAGGCGGAGAGGGTCATGTGCAGGGAGGGTCACTGGTCCATCCTAAGCTCCGCACAGCCCAGGGCCACCTGCCTGGCCACACGAGGGAGGTCCCGCCACCATTCCAGGGACAGGAGGCTGGAGGGCGAGGACGAGGAAGCCCGAGCACCAGGCAGAGAGGTGACCGTCCTACCCAGAGCTCCATGGAGAGGCAGTGAGGAGGGGGTGAGTCAGAGAAGCAGAGGAGAAAGGAGGAGCCAACCTGGGGGCTCTGGGAAACTGCGTTGTGGAGTCTGGGCTTGATCCTAAAGCAAGGGGCCATGGGAAAGCTCAGAGGTGCTCAAGCAGAACGACCCATGGGACGGCCCCCAGGGAGGAGAGGGCAGACAGGAGGCCTGGGGAGCCTGGACACTTGGGGCGGCAGGCCTGAGCCCCACAGCTGACTGGAAACGAGGAGGGGGAGAGGGGAGAATCAACAACTGTGGGGGGGGGGTGCTATTCTCAGACTCAGAGGAGAGGAATGCAGAGGAAGGCAGTGCTGAGCTGTGGACTCCGGGCTGGAAATGGTAGGCCTGCAGCAGGAGCTGAGTGGCAGCCGGGAGGAAGGTGAGACCGCAGAGGGGGTGGGGCCCCAGGAAAGCCGGGGGGGGGGGGGG
>CM053503.1:165023585-165120432 GCA_028627145.1 Eidolon dupreanum | reverse complement strand
CCAGTGACAGGGGATCAAGTGGCACAGAAAAGCCGAAGGAGATAAGTGTTCATTGAACTCAGCTGAGGGGGTGAAATCGGTTTCCTGACTAGTGACAATGCACTTGTAGATTCCTGGCAAAGCCACTGGACCTGAGCGTAGTGCTCTAAGTTCACCACTAGGGAGCAGTATCTTCTTTCCTGAGCAAATGGCCTGGCTTGGGCTTGGGCTTAGGTCACGGTTCACCTTGGACAGCACTCAGGGGCCAGGGGCTGAATACTGACAGCAAGCAGTCTGCCCACCTACAAGGACCACTGACGCGAAGAGTAGGACGAGAATGCTAAGTCTATGAAAAATACTCTCCAGTCAGATCAAAGATTTGAAGAAAAAGTATAGCAAAAGCAAATGATAAACTAAGAAAAACATGACCAAGAAAGTTTATACCCTTAATATGACAATAATCCTTAGAAATTAACTTAAAAAAAAAAAAAAAACCTCAAAATCTAGACAGTAAACATAAACAAGGTGATTCATTTAAAAATTCACGGTTAAATGAGAAGTTTGACTTCACTAAAATTAAAAATAAAACATTCTGTCTACTTAATTGAGCAAAAAGGAAAAAGGTGGAACAATGGACGGTGTGTGGGAAAGGATGGTTTTTTTGGTAGCATCGGGAAATTAAACTGGTACGGCCCTGATGGAGCTCAGTGTGACAGGACAGATCACGGTCTAAATGTGGCTGCTCTGTGTGAGAACACAGGCGGGCGCGTGTGTGGTTTTCACCAGAGCAGTCCTTACAAAGCAACGTGAGCTGGCCCAGGGCCGGCCCAGCTCTGCCCAGTGTTAAGCCACCCCACAGACCCCCACTTACAGCCGTGGCATGACCACATGTGCCACAACGTGATCTTAAAAGTGCGATGACACTTTTAAGATCAGCATGGCACCACAAGCCCGTTTAAGTTAAGACTGCACCACACCACACACACGCTGACAGGCAGGTGTGAAGGGCGGTGGGTAATTACAGAGGGGGAAGGGGAGTGAGGGAACAGGGAGCGGACAATCAATGAATGATTTTTTATCTTTTTTTTAATGATCAGAAAATTCTATTTTTAATTTAATAGAGGAAAAATACCTAAGTCCAAGGGACCCTAACTCTGACTTGAAGTTCAAGTCTACACTGTCCCCTCCTCACCAGCAAGAGGCATCAGGCGGTAGATCATATCACTAACCAATGAGCAGGTGCAGAGGATGGCAGCCCCACCCAGACCTGCTCCTAACCTGGGACTTGCAGGGACCAGAATGTTCTTTCTGCAGCTCCTTTGTAGCTCCCTTTACTTCTAACTGTGAAGTTCCTATTCCTGTGTCACAGCCACAGCTCCAGGCGCCCTGATGCTATCTAGCCACCTGCTCTTTTGTCAGAGACCCTCACAGCCCCTTCCAGTAAGGGTGCTCCAAGCGGACAAGGAGCGTCGCCCGGGATAGCACGGCCTCTCTCTGACTGTGACATCGCTCTCCCTGGGCTGGGCCCCTCCACATCAGGTACCTGTTTGTGCAGATTGAGGCTGTCAATTTCAGAGAGGACCCAGCCGACACTGCCGTCCCCACCGCAGACCAGAATCCGAAAAGTATCAAACTTCTGGAATAAGCGTAAGCTGCAGAGAAAAAAAACATCGATGAAATGAGGCACATTCTAAAGGACAAATGATGTCCAGTTAGCCCTGGACCGAGGGCCCCTACCTGCGAACAGACCTCTCAGAGACAGAGCCCACATGGGCTTATTTAGCCTCAGCCACTGGGGCCCCCCACCCATGGCCTCTGCACCCCAACCGGCTCCCCCAGCCGCACGCTCAGCCAACAGCCCCACGTGTCACTCGGAAGCCCAGGCCACAGGATTCTGTTCATTACTTATCTGCCCCTCTGGGCCACTCCAACCTCCCAGGCATTGTGACCCACTCCACCTCCTTCCTGTGCTTATCACCTTGCCACCTGCATTCAGTGTCCCCCTCAGCACCCCCCACAGCCTTCTGCTCACTCCTCACCCTCTCCCTGAATGGCCTCATTCCATTCAGGAACCACACAGAAGACGCCAACGACCCCAAATGACCTAAGTGACGCAGAACAATGACCTCGAGGTCTTCCTGAAAGACAACACTTGCACTTGTCTACCAAACACGCCACTCAGATGTCGCATGGGGGTCTCCTTGTCCTAGGCTGCCTTCCTTGGAGAATGGCAGAGCCACCATCACCCAGTCACCAAGCCAGTCCCCACTGTCCCGAGTGCAGGCCACCACTGCATCTCTGATAATCGCTACCAGAGCCCCCTCCCTAACTCAGGTCTCCTGCAGGACCCTGCACTCCGGCCAGCAGCCTGATCTTCCCAAATCAAGTCTCGCCGAGCGCCTCACTGTAAGAAGTTACCTCTTGTTTCCAAGAAAGGCTCATACCTCTCGGCCAGCACCCACGCCCCTTCCTGGCCAGCAACCACTCACCCATCAGCCCAGCTGCTGCCGCTGCCATGGCCGCCCCACCATGTTCTCACCACTTTGCACACACGGCACCTCTGCCTAGAAGGTTCCCGACTTCTCTCACCACAACTCTTCTCAGATGCTGGCTCAGGGGAGAAACTGCGACACCCCCACCCACAGTTTAATTTATAAGCCCCTTCCCTGGGTTCCCACAGAATCTGCACAACTCCTTGTCAACGTGACAAATCACTGTCTCGTGACCGTGACTACCCGTGTGCCGCATCCCTGGCAGGCAGGGCCCCACCTTAATGGCCGTGCATCGAGCTGAGCCTGAGCCAGAGGAAGGTCTCAGGGGACAAAGGAGGCGAGTGACATGACCCAGAACTCGGGGGATAAACAGAGGTGAGGCTCTGAAGCGGCAAGGCTGTGTCTGACCTTCAGGTCGTGACAGAAATGGTCACGTTCCTCTGAGAACACTGACCTCCCTCAGGCCCCCTGCTCTCTGGAGAAGAGGCGACACGTGTGTCACGGCCAGGAATCGAGGGAATGAGGCGGCACCTCTAAGTGCTGTCGCAGCGGGGCGCGGTGGAGGCCGCTCCCCTGACGCGGGAATGCACGACAGCGACAGCCGGGGCGCCACGACGGGGCCGCCTGCGTCGTCTGGTCTCACACCCGACGCCCAGCACAAACGCGGGGTTTGCACGTGGCCACACGAACGCTCACTCTCAAGCTCCCTGCGCAAAGCCACTTCGCGGTGTCTGCTGGTGCCGTGTTGAACAATCCTGTTTGGGACAGCGTGACGAGGGCTGCCCAATCCCTCCGTTGGCCCATTTTTTGACTAAAAGAACTCCTTTGTGAACTCAGCAATGGAAGTGTTTCTGCACCTCTCTGCGGAATTCTGGGTGCTTCCTCTGAGGAAACAGGCTAGAGAGTGCCATCTGTGACTCTCCAGCAGTGACTTGCTGCTGGCGGGAAATCCCACGAGGACCCCGGGGACAGCGCTGCGTGGACGCTCCGCCTGGCGCCCAGGATGTCACAGCAGCCCCTGCGCCAAAAACACCACCCTAGGAACCTCTCAGGGAGAACACACCAGAATACAGGACCCGCAAGCACCTCCCGCTACGGACGTCCCACTGCGGACGTCCCAGCCGACGTCCCGCAGGAGCGAGGACGCAGCGGCGCATCCGCCGTGAACTGCTGCTTCCGGACCAGGAAGGAGCGCGTTCACAGGACAGAACGCACAGAAGCAACTGTTTTCCACAGACCTATAAAATCACAAAACTACAAAGTACACACGTCGGCTCTCCGGCTGGCTGGCTGAAGGTGTCACTACTCTGCCCCTACGCCAGCCCGGCACATCTCCACGTGTCACTCACTGCACCCACAAGCTGACTGGCCTCTTGTGCCCTCCAAAAGCTCTCTTTTGTCGGCCTCGCTGAAAGAAGGCTTCCTCGATAGAAACAGCGAGACGGGTCTGCAACTACTGACGTCAGAACACGTCCACGCTATCACACGCTGACACGCACACACAGCAGGCTGCACAACAGCAGGTAACGCACGACCACATCTGGCTCACAAGTGTGTGTGCGCACACCTGAAGGTCAGAGGAACACGCAGGGGCACGTCTGTGACTAGAATGTAGGGAGGGGACGACTCCCAAAAGACCACTTTATCTTCCTGTTCAATAATGTCTATATCTTTGAATCTTCTTTAACAAACATGCATCACCTTCAACTTTTTTAAAACTTCAAGAATGGTATATTTTACAAGCCTCCTACCCGAGGTGTGGGCCTCCATTCATGAGGTCGAAGACCTGGGCAGGATTCAGCAGCTGCTTGAATCTTCTGAGGAACTTCACGCCCTGGTTGTCCCCACTTTTTGAATTCACAAAGACCAATAAGGGGCTTGTGCAGGACGGAGGACATGTGGCCTTCCAAAAGCCTGGACGTGAGAATGGAAAAGGACAGGAGAAAATGTGGAAGCCACAAAGACACAAGGAGCAGTCTTAATCAGCTGGAGGTAATCCCTGGAGGACCTTCCACGGACAGGTACGCACGTGCCCAGGAACCCAGCGGGATTGACGGGCACACTGCCACGCGGCCACTCCCCACGCAAAAGCGCGTCCCCATCCAGGCTGGCTTCACGTTTACAAGGAGTCTAGAACGCCGTGCACCTCCCTGCTCCATCCTTCCCTCGCCCTCTGTCTGGAGGAGCTGACGTCCTCAGAGACACGTGCTGTCTCCTGCCTCTCCACCAATGCATCTCGACATTCATCAGATGCCACCTGGACGAGTGGCAGCAGGCATGGAACCGCATGCTAATTAGCGTCTGCGGGGAGGTGGACCCCAGCTGGTGAACATGGCTCCAACGGCTCACGTCAGATGGACGACGGTCTTAGGCTTGGTTCTGCCCACAGCCAGCTGCACCGATCCTTCGAGGAAGGCACCAGCCTCGAGTGCTAAGTATGCCCAGTGGCCACTGGGGCACCATCTGCCACCTGTGTACATAGCTCCTCTCCCCGCGACGGCTGGCCCTGACCTTTTCCCAATCACATCTCAAAATCACCAGCACAGCTAACGCTGGTGTGGGGGAGGGGAACGCACAGCGGGAGAAGCGGGAGAAAGGGGATAGGCCGGCGTGCGTGTGGCACCCACCGTCGGAATCGATGCTGTTGAGAGCCGTGGGAGGGATGACTGACACTTTACACAGGCCCAGCGGGCACCTGGTCAGTAAGGATTCCTTACACGCCGTGTGCACCTGGAAGGAGAGCCCACGGTCGCAAGGGGCCACGCCTCGCCCGCACACCCGCAGGACTCCCCGGCCGGGGCGAGGCCGCGGCGCTCGCTCACCATGGCCTTGCACCACAGGCAGCGCCAGTCCTGCAGGCGCAGCACGCTGCCGCAGGTCTTGTCGCACGCCGTGCACTTGGCGCTCACGGGCAGGTTTCCCTCCAGCCACTGGTGAGGCATGGCGACCTGCGGACCGAGTGGAGGCACACACTGGGGACGTCCCACACAGGCAGAGGGAAGGCAGGGTCTGCCCGGCGCTGCCCGCCCGCTGCTCCTGCCCGGGCCTGGCAGAGGCTCGCGCGGACCCCAAAGCACGGGGGGCCACTCCAAGTCGGGAGGAAGAGAACTGAGCGCGGGGCGGGAGGGAGAGTCTCTGGTCCCGGTGCCAGCAGTCCCTCTGCACCTACCCCATCCTCGTCCTCGATGATGTCCTTCCCAATGGAGGCCAGTGTGGTCCACTTGCAGTTATTGGTCGCACGCACAGCACACCGCTTGTGGGCCTTAAACTTGCACACTGTGAGAGAATAAACACACGAACCCTGAAGCCTCAATCGCGACAGCCACTTCCTGTGCTCGAAATGGCAGTCTGCAGAAATGCCCGGTCCCCGGGGAAAGCTGGAGCGAACACACAGCACCCCTGCTGTGAGCTCACTCCTGGGACACGCGCAGAGACCGACCACGGTGAGAACAGGACAGCAGGAGTCGGCAGACTTTCTGGAAAGGGCCAGAGAGCAACCAGCTCAGGCTTCACCGGCCACACATGGTCTCGGCCCCAACTACTCAAGCTGCACCTACAGCACAAGGGCCACCAGGGACCACGCTGCATACAGATGCTGAAATTTAACTGTCACGTGATTTTCTGTGTCACAAAGTAACTGTCTTCTGATTTTTTTCAACCATGTAAAAATGTGAAACCATTCTAAACCTCACAGGCCACATAAACACAGCAGGCGGGTGGAGTTCGGTCTGCGGGCCACATTTTGCCTTTCTTTGCTCCTGTGTAAACACTGGAGCCCTGTCCCCTAGGTCTGGAAGACAGACTTTAATCCATTTCTCCTCAATCCAGTTTACCCAAGAAAGGGTGTAAGTCCACTGGGGCTAACGGAGAGCTTCAAACTCCTTTCCCTCTGTGTCGTCTACATTTCCTCTCCACGTCTCCTTAAAACCGCCTCACTCTTCCTCTGCTCCACCACTATGAAAAGTAATTTATCAAAGACTCCTCAGCAGGCACAAAAATAGACAGGGGGCCACGGAAATCACTGTACTCCTGACTTGCGGTGACTACATTCGGGTTCCTCAGGCCGGGCCGCCTCCCCCAGCAGGATACCGCAGCCTCCGTACCTTCACAGGACAGGCCATGCGACGTGACCCCAGACAGCGCCTCGCGGCACACATTGCAATAGGTGGGCCTCGCGTGCGAGCAGGCGTACCAGTTGTGCATCCCTGAGAAGTGGTCCATGCTGTACTGCGTCGGCTAGGAGGAGGAAAAGACAGCCAAGACAGGGTGAGCCTCTGACAGCCTGGACGTGGTAACCTGAACGGAGCCAGCCAAGAATCGAGGGGAGTGGGGGGAGGGAACTCACTCCTGGGACAAAAGATGGTGTTGCGGCCCGATGGGCAGCCTTAATTTACAAGGAACATGCTGAGAAAGTGAGTTCCAGAGCATACGGTCCACGCATAGGAGAGACTCAGATGGCTGAATATTAAGGAGAGAGAGGACAAGAAGGGCTGTTTTTCTCTTTTACCTCAAAATGCTCCCTGTTCTGGACAGTCTTCAGAGCTGCGATCCAGTCTTCCATTTCTTTTCTGTTATCGGCACATAAGATGAGCTTCCTGCATGGAGTGATGACCTACAGGAAGGAACAACGGACATACTCAACGTGTCCAGAAACAGAGGACAGACACCAAGAGCCACAAAACACTGTAGGAACCTACTTTCACTACATGTGCTTTAGTGAAAAATAACTTTAGTTCAGATATTCGATTGAACAGAACATAAAAATGGTCATCGCTAGTCACTGAAAATCAAGAACCACCTCAAACCAAGACACAACCAAATTTAGTTTACACATTCACCCAAAATCAACCGACGTGGATATTTCTGAACTACTTAGTACTTAAACACAGTAATGAGCTGTAGGCAATTTTTTAAAAAGGAAAAGAAAACAGTAGTTATTGCTCCAAAGAGCTCACAAATTGACACCCAGCACTTATGGAGTTTAGGGAGGTTACCCTGGGAATACGGTGAGCACCTCACGTGTACCCTACAGAAATGCTCTATACAAAACCTCCTGACGTATGGCGACAGACTAACAAGCAGCTACTGCACACAGGGCCTGAGCAACTTAACTGGAAATGAGGTCCTGAGCCTGGTAATAGCCAGCAAATAAAAATTGTGTCCATAGCATATAAAAAGATTTCATAAATACAGAAAAAAAATCTTTCTCATAGAAAAAAGGCTATAAATTTATATTTCACAGAAAACAAAATGGCTAACAAATTATTTTTCACCAGCAGAAATTGTAAGGTTTTAAAAGATGATGATGCAGTGTTGGCAAACATATAGGAGAAAGAGTTTTCCCACAGTACCGATAGGAGGGGAACAGGGTATAAACTTTTCAGAGAAAAACTAGCCATGTCTATCAAAAGTTATAACCTATTTAATTCTGTTTTATAATGATAAAAATACCTACACTATTCCAAAGTCAACATTATGAAGTGAGGTACAGTCAGAAGTCTAGCCCTGTATCTGTCCCCTCCATCCTGGTCCCTCCCTTCCTCAGAGGTAGCTCTGAAAAAAAATAATACAGGTTTATCCCTCCATTTTTAAGATATATGCAAAAACATGTCTCCATTCATATCCCCCTTAAAACAGCGGCGCGCCTCAGATGCACTCCCCCACCGCTGCTTCTGCCTTCAGTTGTGTGTCCTGGCTGTCCCTCCTCGGCACACACAGTGTCCCTGGCTCTTTGTCACAGCCACACGGTGCTGCACAGTGCGGAGGCACCAGAGGCTAATCAACCGGTTCCCTGTTAATGGATCTGATGTTGCTGAAAAGCCTTTAGCATGTCACACAGTGCTGCAACGTACAGCCTTTACAAGGATCTTTTCATATTTACCAGCGTATTTGAGGACAAATTCCTTGAAGAACGACCCTGACAGAATAAAAGCATGTGTCATTTTGCTAGCTATCGCCAAATTCCCCTGCACAGGGGTTGTGCCATTTTACATTCCCACCAGCAGTGTCAGGAAAACGTCTGTTTCCCCAGGGATTCACCAATAAAATCTGTTATTTAACTTCTGGATTTCTGCCCATCTTATAGTTTTAATTTATATGAGGAAGATCCTATTTAAATGATTAGACTGAGCATGTTTCTGGCTCAGAAACTATGGAAACAGTGTTTTATAGATTCTCTCTTCAGTGATTTCCATAAACGACCTATAAAGTTTAATCACAGAAAAGGATAATTAGAACTGGGTCGCAAATGGAAGGCACTGTTCACTCTCGCGCAGCCGGGGTAACCGGGTAATGTGTGAAGGGGGCAGCTGGGTGCAGAAAGAGGCAAAGCCAGCAGAGGGTGAGGGAGGCCGGAAGACAGAACACAAGCCTGGGGAAGCCGAGTGCCCTCCTGAGGGCGTGAGGTGGGAGCCACTCCCTCTGATGCTCCGAGAGCACTGCCACAGCCCAAATCCCAGAAGTGACAATGCCACCCGCCCGGCAAATACATGCTGAGCTCTGCTCTAGACCTGGGTGAGACTCAGGGCCCGTGACAGGCAGGGCGCCGCCTCACATAGGGCTCTCGTGGGGGAGGCAGGCGCACAAGGAAGCAATTTCAGACACTGGCACGCGCCACGCAGACAAAGCGGGCTGTGTGCAGGCCGATGGGAGCAGGGCAGGCCCTGGGAGAGCCGGCAACTGCCAATGGCCTGGGGCTGCGGCTTAAGGAGTTCTCACCAGTAACTATAAAATCTCAGCAAACATTTCTCTATCATGCACTCTGGGGTGAGTTCTAATATTTGAACATTTTTATCAGTGTAAGAAATATAATTACAGAAAGATAATATACTTGCTTATACATAACTTGCAAGTTTTATTAAGAGTTATGCAATATGATATTTACAGAAGAGAACAATGAGATGTCTCATGTCCTGTTGCACTTTAGGTCTTGCTTCTACTACTCACATGATGACCTGTACAAGACGAAGTGTCCACATAATCCCAGATCTCAGCCACGGTGCCCGAGCAGGGGGAGCTCTGGGCCCCTCCATCTTAGTGTGCGAAGGAGGGGGTTACCACTGGGCAGCTAGCTAGAGTCAAAACTCTTATGTTGAAGATGGAGAGTTATTTAAATAAATGATCAATGATGTTGTTTCCTCAATCTGTACAATTACTGACAGGGAGTCAACACTGACCAACAGATAAATGTCCAAGAACCTGGTTTTCAGCCTTTTTCAGAAGCTCTTACTTGTGCCCGTTTGAAGCCTCACACAGGCCCGGGTCTGAACCACGTGGCCAATGACTGGTTGGGAACAGGGGCAGAGGGAGCCTCTGCCTTCATTTCTCTCCTGGAAAAAGGGGGATGATAAAAGCCACCTGACAGAGTTGTTATGGGATCAAATGTGACCCAACATGGAGAGGACCAAGCACAGGGTCCAACAAGCGTTCAGGACACGCCTCGGGGTCTGCGGCCCGGATGAGCTGTGTAACGTGGAGCTGCTGCCTCCTCTCCCAGCTCATCTGAAAACGGGGGCTATTCATGGGATGTCACCTCCTGGTGCTGTGAGGTTCAAGGCATAAACCACAGTGCTGAGAACCGCGCCCGCGTGTTCTCAGGTGAGCGGTGACCGCTGTCGCTCTCGGCGCTCCCTCGGGCCCTAGGTGCGGAGGTGAAGATAGCATCAGTTTGCTAGAAACGAAGCATGGCTCTTCCTTGCGGACATCATCTTCCTGATGCTGTTCTGGTGCCACATCCCAGATCATGAGAATCATCATGGAAGACTTATCAGTGTCTGCCTCTCTCCGATCACCCTCTGCCACTTTTGAGGGAGAATCCGTATTTCTCGGCTGCCCCCAGACTGCCATGACTCCCTCTCCTCAACTGGGCCTCCTGCGAGCTCCCAACAGCCACCTAGCCTGGGGGCCCCCCAGACTCAGGAGCAGTCCCGCATGGCCGGGACCGCATGTGGGACAGGTGGGGGTGGGGGCTGCCTCGGGAGGAAAGGAGAGTGGGAGGCTGTCTCCGAGGGAGACGTCTTGGACAGCACTTCCTATCCAATCCCTTGATTCTGGACAAGAGTGGGCAGGGAGGACCTAGGGGAGAAGCAGATGCTAGATGAGACCTCCCAGTTACTCCCTTGTTCCTACTCATCCCGTTCACCCAAGCACAAAGGCAGGATTCAGGGCAGTCACTCTAAGGAATAGTAAGAGTGTCTCTTTGTTTACACTGCAGCCAAGGAATGGCACAAAAAAGTTAGAACTATCCCCTAAATCTAGCCCTCACACAGCAAAAGCTTCAGAGACCAAAAGATGCTCTATATTTTTGAAGCAAATTTGCAAGGTAAGAAATGGCACACATAAATGAATCAACTTAAAAGGTAAATGCAAATTAAAAGTAGGGTAAAACAGTGAACATGACAGGACAAATCGGTGACATCAGAGATTCGGCGGGCCAGGACCCATGACTGGTATGAGCAGACTTGGTACCAAGGGAAGGGGCAGAGTACCACAGAGCAAGAGGGACAGCTACACAGAAACCCACCAACTCAAGAGAGAAAGCACATCCCAGACCTCAAAGTTGGAAGGATAAGAGACAGTGAAACAAAAAGGGAGAAAAAAACAGAAAAAATGGTGAAAGCGCTTCTCACATAATCCCCTAAAGCAAGCTGGAAGAGCAATACACAGATTTAAATGCTTAGACTCTTGCTGGAATTCTCCCAAAAGTAAAAGAATTTAAAAATCGATAAGAAATAAAGCAGACCAGCTAACAAAAAAAAATGAGTAAAAAACTTGAACAGTTATTTCACAACGAGCCAATAACGCACAGGAAAAGGTGCTGGACTGAGTCATCGGAGAGTAGAAATTAAGCCCAAGCGAGATTCAGCTTTCCCTGTGGCTGAACCGAAAAGACGGAGACAGCGTGTTGGTGAGGACGGGACAGCTGCACGCCCGGGCAGTGCTGGTGGGAGTGCAGCTTGGTGCAAGCACTTTGGAAAACAGGGAGGCTGATCCCATACTCACCCTACGGCCCCGGAAGTCCACCCACACAGCCAACGTGTGTCCCCCTCACCGAGACACAGGCAATGCTGCGGCACCAGCACTGACGTGCCTGCCCGGCACGCGGCCCAGCGCTGGGAGAGCGGACCAAGTGCAGCACATCAGTACGACGGAGTGACGCAGAGCAACGAGAAACCGCCACCACTGCCACCCGCAGTGACATGATGGAGTTCGTGACGCTGAGGCGAAAGGCGATGGAAGCGTGCCCACGAACGTCAGACACTGGCCGAGCTATGTTTGTTAAAAAGTGTTAGAAATGGATCTCAAACCTAAGAGGAAAAATGCTCAATCTTATTCATAAGATAAATGCAAATTAAAGCTATGAAACATCTTTTTTTTATCTACCAGATAGTGATCAATAGTTTGATAACATGTTCTGTTGACTCTAATACGTTGGGGTGTGAATTAATACAACTCCTATGGGGAACATTTGGTGAAATCTGGCAAACTTTAAAATACACATCTGTCTTAGCAACAGTGCATCTATAAATTTATCCTACAAGTACGTCTTGTGAGAACTGACACGCAGTTTATACGAGGTTGTTCATGGCAGCGTTCACTGTCAAGAAAAAAACTGGAAACAACTCAAATACTGATAAAACTAGACGGAGACTGCGTAAATTATGGAGCATTCCTGTAGTGAAACGCCACACGGCCACTAAAAAGACTGAAGCTACTTACTCTTCAAGCACTTATACAGAACACCCTCTAGGACAGCGGTCCCCAACTTTCTGGCACCAGGGACTGGTGCTCCTATGAGAATCTAATGCCTGAGGATCTGAAGTAGAGCTGAGGCAGTGATGCTAGTGCTGGGGAGCGGCTGCGGATACAGATGAAGCTTCCCTCGCTTACCCACCACTCACCTCCTGCTGTGCGGCCCAGTTCCTAACAGGCCATGGACCAGTACCAGTCTGCGGACCAGCACTGGTCTGCAGGTTGGGGACCCCTGCTCTAAGATATATAGTTAAGTGCTCAAAGCAAACTGCAGGAACAGAATGGGTGTAGAGGAAAAAGTAATACCTCTGAGGAGCTGAGAAACTGACTTTATAACTTTTCGTCCTTTTGATTTCTGTACCATGTACATGGATTATCTATTCAAGAGATAATTACTAAAAAACACAGAGCCTTAAGTTTAGAATATAAGTTAAAGATCAAAAAAAGAGCTTTAAAAGTTCTATCTGAAATAAGAACTTTTGCTTCCATCCTTTCAAATATGATCTTCCAGGAAATATGAAAAAAATGCCTAGACACTCCGAACGGGTCTATGACACCCAAGCCAGACACACACCTTCCGATGTCCTGGCGAGAATAAGCGGTGATCTTTGAGACTTCAGAGAGGAAAAGGAGACGTGCTGCAGACATGCGGAGGTGATGTTTAAGTGGAGGAGCAGACAGACTCCTGAATTAGACACCAGCTGATGTGACAGGCAGAGCAACGAAGAGGGTGTCAGATGCCAGTGACAGCCACCGCGGTGGGGCACTTAGTAGTCCTGGGAAACGTGCTGGGTGTTTATACCCATTTGCTTGTTTCGCTTTCTCCACAACTTAATGAAGTAGGAGCTGTCAAGGGAGGAAACTGAGGCCCACTGAGTACCTTGCCCAAAGTCTCACAGCCAATGAAGCAGGGGCCGGAAACCATGCAGGCTGGTTCCGGGCCAGGCTCCTGACCCGTACCCAAAAGCAGCTTCCCCCGGGTCCCTGGCAAGACGGCTGCATAAATAACGCCGGGACTGGCCGGGCCGAAGGCAGGGAAGGGACTGGCACTCACTAGGAGCTCGCCCAGGTGCACTCAGGACAAGCTGTTTCCTCTGTGGCAGAAACACGAGTTTGGAGGATCAGCACAAGGGCGACAGGGACAGCTCACAGAGTTATCTGACCGCTGCCCGACTCCCATACCAGGTTTCCCAAGAGCTCAGAACCAGAAGCTGAGGAATAAGGTCTGGTGGAGGTGATAAGGGCAGCTCATGATTCACCAGCAACACCCACCCAGTGATTCCTAATCGCAGACTTACATGTGCCTCTCATTTGTAAATGAGACCTTAGATGACAAAAGGCCAAGATCCTGGAAACTTTGTCATGCTGGAGCCACAAGCCAAATCAAACAACCTTAGCAGTGACAAAGGTGAGGCCCTGGGATGGCACAAAGGCCATGCCGAGCAGGCAGGGCAGACACGCAGCCGGGACTGGGAGCTGCTCACTCTCGTCTGAGTCCCAGATCCAAAAAATGATAAAAGTGACCAAGAAACTTCTGCTCCTGGGAAGACGGTCAGACGTGCCCTCCCCTAGTCTCCTGCTGAGTAAGCACAACTAGAACCCTCGCTGTTAGATGTGAACCAAATGCAAGCAGACTGAGGGCGGAGAGGACGAGGCAGACAGACTGGGGGCCCCAGTGCTGCGTTCTCGGGGTCTCTGTTTGCCCCAGACACCCAGGAGGTGGAGCCGAAGACGCTGCAGTCAGAAGCACCGATGGATACAGAAAGAAACGTGAAAGCCCTCCAAAGGCCTGCTCTCCAGCCACAGGGCCAGGAAAGGGCAGCCTCGCAAGACAGAAATCAATGGGAGAGCAGCCAATGACCACAGAGAAAACTGCAGCCCCCCACGCCCACCCTGCCAGGCTGTACTGGGTGCTCCTGCACCCCCCTGGGCGGTGTCCACCGAAGGCCAAGGAGAGAGTCATCCCTGCCAGCCACACCCCCACGGCGTCAGAGGACAGAGGCAAAAAAGCACAAGAAAAGGCATTCCACAGCATTCACCATTAAGCAAATGCTGATTGAAATCACAATTTAATGTTACTATACACTTACCTGGGGGTTAAAATAAAACCAGAGGATGCGAAGACACTGGCTCATTGCCGGTGAGCGCGCGGCACGGTGCAGCCGCTCTGCAAACAAACAGTCTGGCGATGTCTTTAAAACCCGAACATGCAACCACGAAGCAACCGGCAACTACACACTCGGACATTTATCCCAAAGAAGTGAAGGCTTATGTTCACGTGAAAACCTGCCCATGCACGTTCATAGCAGCTTTATTCGTAATCACCCCAAAGCGGGCAAGACCCAGGCGTCCTTCGGCGGCACAGGATTAAACGCACTGTGGCACGCCCGTCCTGTGCAAGGAACACGCTCAGGAATAAAAAGAAACACCGACCACACACGAGGACCTGGAGGGGCTCCGGGAAGACGTGCTGAGTGAGAAGCGCCAATCCCCGGAGGTTACACAGGGTGCGAAGCCATTTACAGAACATTCTTGAGATGACAAAATTACAGAAGTGGAGGGCAGATTAGTGGTCGCCGGGGAGGGGAGTGGGCGTGGCTATCAGAGGAAACCTGAGGATCCTGGTGCAGATGGAGCCGCCTGGACCTGGGCCGAGCTGGCTGTGCCAGGGCCGGCTTCCTGGTTATGAGGCTGCGCCACAATTTTGCAAGACATGAGTTACCTCTGGGGGAAACTTGGTAAAGAGCACCAAGGATCTCTGTTATCCTGTGTGACTCTACAATGACCTCAAAGGTTTAATTACAAATCAGTAACCGCCATCAAGGACATTTTCTAACACCGAGTGTGTTTAAATTGGGAGAGCTGGGACTCCAGGATAATCTTAAGGTCAAGAGCATCTGCGGTCTCACTCAGCACAAAGTCAGTGTAAGCTTCTCTCGGTAAAGTCCGTGCAGGTAGCACAAGCTCGTGAAACACCTGACTTGCCACGGAAACATGCGACACATCTTTGGCACATGTTCTCAAAGAAAACCAAATCCCCCCGGTTTGGCTAAGTCCAAGGACACACAGGGTCACGGTTCTGCTGTCGGGCTGCGACGCGTGGCCTGGAACTCGGACCCGCACAGGACAGAGCACCAGAAACGGCAGGATGCGCGTTCACGCACGGTGCCTCCCGTCGCCATGACTGCAGGTTCTGCCATCACACAGCACTGCGCTTCTGGGTGGGCCACCCCCGTGCCCCGCTTGACAGCAGGTGCAACCGGAAATGCTGCCAAGATCAGCTTCCTCCCCAGCTCCAGACCCACAGACCCCACGGCCTACCAGACAGGCCCCTCAGGGGCCGCTCGCACACCTAGACACGTCCTCGTGTGGACTGCTCCCCACCCCGGAGGCCACCGTCTGCTGGACCATACCCTCACCTTCACCTCCTACACGTATGAGTAGAGAAAGTACTAAAGACACACAAACGAATGATAACGCCAAGCTCGGAATGGGGGTGACCCCTGCGGAGCAAGGGCAGGAGGGGAATGGGACAGACAAGGGGGGACAGAGGCGTACCCATGGTGTTCCTTTCTCAGGCTGGGAAGTACACACTGTTGTTCATTATGTTACTTTTTGAATGCCTGAAATATTTAATGATTTTTTTAAATGTTAAATGTTTTGGCACAAAAATATGATAAAACACCCAAGCCAGAACTAGACACACACATGGTACATCTTGTATTTACAGTTTATTGTATTTATATATACACGTATACACACATGTACAGTATGTATAGCTTGTTGTACTACGTAAGTTTGTCATTTGCCTTCTATTTGTAGTTAGCCTTACAGAAGGGAATGGGTCAGCCTGAAGCCACGCCAGCAGACAGATTCTGCTAGTAGAACCGAGGGAAACCGCGGGAGCCAACGCTTGGTGTTCACGCATGCGTTCATTCACTCGGCACACACATCGCCCTCCTCCAGGCTCTCCCGTGGCAGGACACACACCCAGCAGGCTCTGCCGGCTGCCATGCATTTTGTGGCAGACACAACTGTGCCTAATTTGCCTCTCAAATTTCTCATCCTGGAGTAGATTCCTGAATGCTAAGGAGCTGGCTGAGTGTGTGAAAATAAGGCGGATGCTTTATGAAGGAAGGAAGGGGGAGGTAATGGCTGGACCACTCGGAAGGAAGCTTTTAGAGACGAATGAAAAACCCTCTCTCCCAACACACCTCCTCCCCTGAAATCACTGGGGTGATAGCCAGCAGAGGCCAACACCGAAACCTGGAAACCTCCTTTCTAAGGATCCTCAAAGCACACAGAGATATGTGTCCTGCTGCTCAAAGGACAAGCCAGCTCAATAAGCCTCAGTGAGGGTACACGTGTGTGGCAGAGAGGGGTTGTACACAGCACAACGGTTACAACAGACTGAGAGCCACAGGTGCAAATGACTCATCTCTCTAGCCTCAGCTTCTCAACCTGCAAGACGGGTATCAGTGCCTGCCCTTCAGGTCACTCCTAGGATGAAGCGCACAGGTCATTATTGCTGCCAGCAGTGGAAGCTGTCACCTGCTGTCTTCCAGGGTAGCACAGGTCAGGGCATAAGAGATGACACATACGAGAGCAAACGGTTGGCTCTCCAGATGCTCCTGCAGTGAGATGACACAGTCACAGCAGACACCTGGGCTTAGGTGGGACAAGGAGCAGTCCATGTAGGCATCTGGTCAGCACCTGCCTGAAGCTTCATCAGAAAGTCACCACTTCTACAGCAGTGTAAATAGGGAGCGAGCGCTCCACCTGGGCAAGTTACATCCGGGCTCCACCATGCTGGTTCTGGAGATCGGGGGTGAAATTTCTCTAGTGACAAAGCTCAGACAACGAGAATTCATCACGGAGCAGCTCACCCAGCCTGCAGGCTTTCCGGATGGCCACGTAGAGACCAAGGATGTTTCTAGCATGTGAGTGAATTCACAGCACCAAACCTATGGTTTTAAAAATCCCAGCCTTCCACTTGTAAGAGATACAAAAGTCAGCCCTCTAGAGACGCTGACGAGACATAACGTACGATTCCTTTCACTCACTTCATTTGCGAGGCTTGGTCTAGCGTCCTCTCCACAGTTTCCCAGGCCGTTCGCCACCTCTCACACTTTCTAGCTGCTCGAAATGTGCCAGAATCGAAACGGCCCAGCAAAAACAAAAACCTGAGTTTAAAATCGATAAACAAGAGCCCATGGACCACCAAAGCAGACCAGAGACACTGGACAACAATCCAGTCCCACGCAGGTCACCCACTGACCAAATGAGGGACAAAGGGACAGGACAGGATCAGGAACCTGAAAACGCTCTCCTAAATATAGCTCCCCGGCCTGCGGGGCATGGAAAGGTGACCAAGAGCAAGCATCTGGCAGGCTCGGTGACTTCTGTCACTTCCTGTTACTCACGGCCTGCTTGTTCAGACGCCGCCCGGAATGCTGGACCTCTGCCTGGGGATCCCTACCTTGAAGCCCCCTGAGACACAGACTATTCAAAACAGCTGGATGTGCGTGGACAACGGACTTCCTCATGGAGTGCCATATGAAACACAAAAACAGACACCAAGCCAACAAGCCCCTGGAGGTCCCTGTGCAAAAGCTGCCCCGGGATGCAGGTCCAGACCTCTGGGCACTCAGCTCTGCCTGCTGCCTGACCCCCAGAGGGGAGCCCAGGCCCGAGCAGCTGAGGGGACACCTCACCTCCAGTCTCGGGGCAGCTCTGAGGGCAAATGGGTGGGTCACCACCGCCATAGCTATCGACCTGCCCGGGGGCCCAGAGCCATAGTGAAAGCCAAGGACCTGCTGCCCCGCCCTGCCCCACCTGCCAACCCTCCTGAGGGCACCTACAGGCCATCAGGAACGCAGAACTCCGAGGCAGGGAGCAAAGCCAACTGGGCCAGAGGCTAAAATCACATACAATCTAACAGAAGACAGATTTTTAAAAAGGAACAAAAAGTAAATAAAATGAAGCAAAAAGTAAAATACCTAAAACTGAAATGTGACAAACATGTGGGTCATTCATCGATTCGGTATTTCAACAGTGCCTGTCCTGAGGGGACATGGGGGAGATGCAGAGAGCCCCCGGGGGGGGGGGGGTGAGACCCTCAGGTGTGGAGATGGAGCCCCAGAGGGCATTTCCCCAAGGGCAGGCAGGAAACAGGAAATCATGCAGAAAGCAAAATACAAACAAAACCTAGCATGTTTCCAAGGGCAAAACATTAGAAATAACTAAAATCTTCCAAAACTGGGGAATGGTGAAATAAATTATGACACGATGATACAATGGGATGCCTCACAGCCAATTTTTTAAAGGACGATGAGAATCCATATTTATGGACACAGAGTTCATAAGGTAACAAATTTTAAAAGTTACAAATCTGTATGTGTATAACTGATCCCACTGTTTGTAAAACTAAACTTACTAATATGCATAGAAAAACACTCATAAAATTATCTGTCTATACCAGGGTTTTTCTACCTCAGCACTACTGACATTTTGGGCCAAATAATTCTTTGTTGTCCCCACAACATTGCAGGACGTTGAGCAGCAGCCTGGAGATGCCAGCAGCATGCGCTCCGACCTCCCACGTCCCTCCCAGATGTCACAACCCAAAACATCTCTGACTGCCGAACGTCCCCATGGGCTGGCCTCACTTCTCCGCCCCCTCATCCCGCCCATGTTTGAAAACCACGGGTCTCTCTAATAGTGTTTATAACTAGGATTTCAGGGATAAGACTTCGGAGTGTTTTTTGTTTGTTTGGGTTATGAGTTACTTATTCATTAACAAACATGTTATCTGTATTTCAAAAAGAGAATTTAAAAAAATCTTAGCATTGGTAAAACATTACGAGTGTTTTTGCTATAAGGGAATATCTGAGTTGTTGCACACCTTCACATTCTATAAAAGTACATAATAAAAATGACAAATGTCACGAAAAAGGATGAGCTGAGCTGACCACTCAAAACCTATGCAACTTTGTAACCAAACAACAAACAATAGCAATTCTAATAAAAACACTAGGATATAAGGAAATGCTACAGTAAATATTGAACTTTATCTTCTAAAAACGTGAAGAAGCCTGATGGATGGGAGTCGCTACAGCTGAGTTATGGAGCTCTGTGCAAAATGCACAAAGATCCAGGACACCATAAGCAAGTCCAAGGCAGAGCCCTGAAGGCATCCGGCCCAGGGCTGTGCTCCCCCAACCCCAGGCAGCCTGGCCCTGCAGCTGGTGATCTAGTGATCTAGTGGTCTCTGGGCCAGCGTGCTTTGTTAGGGAAACACACCGCAGCAGCAGGACTCGCTGTATCTGCCCTTGGCTACCGCACAGAGAACGATGGGCTCCGACTCACTAGCTCGAACACCTCGGGTTACTACTAGGGTCCCAGGGATCACGAAATCTAAATCAAAAGACCCTGGCAGTGGGTCTTGAAGGGACACGGGATGGAGAGAGCGGGGCACTCTTAAACCTGGCCTCCACCATGCTGTCATAACTTATCCGTTTTCCTCTGGCAGGGCTTAGGGCAAACCTGCATACACCCGAGTCCCTTAGAGTTAACGAGTATCCATACAGAAGAGGGGAAGGGAGGGGTTATGACCTCTGCAGCCCGAGGTCAGCCATGCGCTTTTCTGACCACTGAAGGTCAAGGTGATGCGGTGCTAAGACACCCCAGAGCAAAGTGGCCCAGCGGAAGAACGCCTGCGCCTGCGTCTGCTGACTGGGCGGTGCCCTGCCTCAGCGGTGCCCACCCTGGGGGCAGTCCTGGGCACGCCTGTACTGGTGAGCCGCTCTCAAGGCTGCCAGCGTGCCCAACGCTCCAGTGGTCAAGGAGACCACAGA
This sequence comes from Eidolon dupreanum, assembly GCA_028627145.1. Taxonomy (NCBI): domain Eukaryota; kingdom Metazoa; phylum Chordata; class Mammalia; order Chiroptera; family Pteropodidae; genus Eidolon; species Eidolon dupreanum. The sequence continues at coordinate 165,100,355 of CM053503.1, read as the reverse complement.
CCAGCTACCAGGCAGCACGCTGTGCAGCCAGAAAACAGACGAAATGTCCACGGGGAAAGAGGTTTACAAAGAATTTATGAAAGGGCACATTTATATTACAGGAACAAACACGGGAGGGAGGGAGGCTGATTTAAAGGACAGGACACACAGCCTGGAAAAGTCCAAGTTTACCTTTCAGGAGGTAGAACTGAGGGATTTTTTTCTTTTCCTTCTAGTGTTCTGTATTTTCTAAATTTTCTATGGTAAAACGTGTTTTTAAATCTATCCTTTTTTTCCCCTACAAAATCGACATCTGGGACAAACTACTACTAGCTGCCTACACAACCGGCATTTCCCCTTCTTCCTTCCAAACCGACCCTGCGCTCCAGATGGTCTCCGGTGAGGCCGGGCTGACACGGCGCACTTCCCAGCACCGCTGCAGCTGGCGCATCCCCGAGGGTTCCCTGGAACACTCTGAGAGGATGGAGCAGCGGTGGCCAGCCCCGCCCGGCCCACCTCCTCCCCGTGGCTCCCAAAGCAGGCACCTACCCCCATGAGGGGGCCCTGGGAGGGAAGCCTGGGCAGATTCTAGTGGCCCAACGCTGCTGGCCTCGGGCCTTTTCAAGGAGAAACAAATCTCTACCGTTTTTAAGCCACTGTCACCAGGGTTTTCTGTTAAACACCCCAAACCTCATCTTAATTGAGACGCCATCCTCATCTCACAGAAGAAAACAGAGGCACAGAAATTGAGTCTGGTTTACCTTCCACTCCAGGTAAACAACCTGACTTACTTAGATAAGAACCAAAAACTCTCAACTCAAATGGGCAGCAGCGCCAAGGGCGCCTGCTAACGGCACGGCTGAAGTAACAATGCCACAAACCAAACCTGTGGACCGAAGTCAGCGCTGAATGCACTGCGGCCTGCCACTTGCTCTTTGAATACAGTGCTGCTGGAGCACGGCTTCCTTACACAGTGTCCTGGCTGCTGCACACGGCCTGAGAGACCCCAGAGCCCACCAGGCCAGAGCCATCAGGCCGTCTACAGAGGTTTGCTGCTCACCTCTGACGTAAGGCACCGGCCATACACGTCTCAGAGGAGCACAAAGGCAATGAGACGTGGCTGCCGCACTAGAGAGGGCATCTGCTCCTTGGCTCTGCTTCCGGCTCCACAAAGGAGGGGTCTCCATTCCATTCCCAGGGGATCCCTGACTGTCTGGCAGGTAGTACATGCTCAATAAATACTCACAGATTGGAATACTTCCCATTTATAAGGGTCACCTCTGAAAACTGGGTATGTATACTTACCTTACTACGCAATTTAGAATGAAAAACCTCACAAAAGTGAAAAGCAATCATACATACTACAATCATATATACTTCACATAACTCCCCTTTATATACCCCTATTTCACAGGGAATATTTCAACGTAGTCTACCCTGTGGTCTGAGGGTTCCCACGTTCTCCAACTTCACTGTGATTCGGTCTGGGAGCCAAACTGGGATCACGCCTGACCCACGCTGAGGCCACACTGCTACCTGGGCAAGGGTGCTCTCGAGGTTTGCTCCCAGAAAAGAACCAGGCCAGCAGAAGCAGAATCTGAGGTGTGGGTCCTTGCAGCCCCTTACTGCTGCTCCCTCAGGCAGGGACCTGGTGGTGAGATGGCCTCGGCCCCCCCAGGTGAGCCACCATGCGAGATGAAAGGGCAGTCATCTCCTCTCCCCAGAACTAAGTCTAAGGAAGAGTATCTCCAGACATGTTACTGTCGCATTAAAAAACACACCACGTCGTGAAGGTTTTCATATTCGACGGCTGTGAAGCCAAGCTACAGGAGGAGACAAGGATGTCTGGATCTGAGCCCTTTCTCTTCAGATCACAGCTGTCACATGGCTCTACTCAGGTTTAGCCAGAGAGTGAGGTCACCGACTCCCCCATGTGCCCGTAACTGGACGACCATTTGTTCTACCTGTTTCACACACTGAGGAATGGACGCCCAGAGAGAAGGACAGGGGACTCCCCAAGGCCGCACTGCTTGTAGGAGGCAGAGCAGAGGCCTGAAGACAGTGGCCAACTTTTATGCCCAGGGCACAGTGGTCCCTGGAGCCCCTCTTCGAAGGACGGAGTGCCTGCCCAAGGACACACACAGTGTGGGGGGCCGTGAGTGCCAGCACATGCACGCAGCATGGGAGGCCGTGTCGTTCAAATCTCGACCCGGGAAGGAGACTGGACCATTGAGGAGCACAGCTGTGGTCCTCAGCTCTCAGCTCTGACGAGGGGGCACGGGATCCCCTACCCGGCCTGTGCAGCTGCTGCAGGTGCACAAAGACCCAGCCACTAGGATGTGACATGGGGTGGGGGGGAGATGGGCGCTAGACCCCACCCCAGATGCTGGTGACCTGAACAGGGTACAGAGCCACAGTGGTCACGTCCTCTCAGAGATGTCCAGTCCACATCGGCCGGTCTTCTAGCTCCCCGGGTGACTAATGTACTCAGTCAGGGCTGTCATTGGTAAGTGACGCAGGAAAGGGGGTCTCAGAGCACATTCCTACTCAAGCTAGTGGGCCACACTCAAGGTCACTGCCTTTCTGGATAACCCTTTTCATCTACAAACACCCCCTCCAAGCCTCATTTTATCCCTGTCCTCTGACCAGGGCATTCCTGTATTCCATTGGCATTTCAAGTATATTTCAAAAAAAGAAAAGAAGTCATTCCAAGCACAGGAGTTAACATTTTAAAGAACTAAAACAGAACAGACTGTACATTTTTTTACCCTTGGCAAGCCCTTGACTACGAGGGTCTGTCTACCAAGGCTGTAGACAAATCAGCAGATACCTGAACAGCCACAGTGGGAGGCCATGGCAAGTGGGTCGGCCAAGGCCAGCTGGCCTGACTTAGGAGCCACCTCCCTTTGTCACAGCTATGACACAGCTATGACAGTCCCATTTGGATGGAGAAGACAAAAAAAGTTCTCCCACAGACGGCAAGAGACAGAGACACAGCAACAACAAACCAATTAATCCAACAAATATTTACAGAATGCCCACTCTGTGCTAGGCGCGGCTCTGGGGTGCCAGGATGAAGGGACAGTCAACGAGCTCCAGGACACCCCTTCTCTCATGACGTTGACCCTTCTCCAACAAACAGAAAGTGATATGTAAAATGTCGAAGCAGACATAAACAAAAAATCTGAAGACCTGATTTCATTAAAAATTTTAATTTATTATCAAAAACCTTCCCCCGAAAAACTCTACACTCATACAGTTTCATCAGTAAATATGAGCAAAATTTTGAGAAATAACATCAAACTTTAATAGAAAATAGAGAGGGGAACCATAACCCTCCCTATTTTGTGATGCTAGTTTACATGTTTTATGAAGCCAGTTTAACCTAAGTACCAAAATGTGATCAAGACAAAAGAAAAAAATTAAAGATCAATATCTTTCACGGATATAGATGCAAAAATCCTTAACAAAATAACAGCAAACTGAATCCAATAATAAATAAAAGAATAATACATCATGAGGAAATAGGGTTGTCTCGGGAATGCAAGGTTGGTCTAACATTTGAAAGTCAACCAATTTAATGTGCCCTTTTAACAAAATAAAGGAGAAAAACCATATGATCACTTCAATAAATGCGAAAAAGTATCTGATAAAGATTCAACACCCATTCATAATAAAAATTCTCAGCAAACAAGAAAATCCTCAAACTGATAAAGAGTACCTACAAAAAGCTGAATTGAAAAGCTGAATTGTTTCCTATTAAGATGGGAAGAAACGAAAGGATTACTGCTTTCACGACTTCTATCCAACGTGGTACAGGCAGACCAAGCTTTTGCAAAGAGGCAAGAAAAATAAAAGGCATTTGGTTCAGAAAAAAGTAAGGCCATCCCTACTTGCAGATGCTATGACTATTTATGTAAAACTTTCTGGGGAATCTACAAAACAACTACTAGAACTAATAAGTTATTTTCCAAGGTCACAAAATCCATTTTATTTTTATATGTTTGCAGTAAACACCTGGAAAATAACTTCTTTAAATTTCATTTAACAGGAAAAAAACTATATAAGAATGATTCTAACAAACAACATTAATGACATCTACATTGAAAACTACAAAACTGTGCTGAGAGAAATTTCAAAAGAGCTAAATAAATACCGAGACAAATCATGTTCATGGGAAAATTCAATGTTATTAAGATTTCAATTCTCTACAAACTGATTTATAGATTCAATGCAATTCCAATCAAGATTCTAGGAGGCCTTTTTTTGTAAAAAATGACAAGGTAATTTTAAAATTCCTATGAAAATATTGAAGACTTACAATAATCAAATAAAGTTTAAGAAAGAACAAAGTTAAGAGGACTTGCCCTGTCTGATCTCAACGCTTACTGTTAAGTTACAGTAATTAAGAAAGTGTGGTATTAGGGTAAGTGTACACACAGAAGAAAGTCCGGAAGTAGACTCACAAATATATGGCTAACTAACTTGTGACAAAGGTGTCAAGGTAATTCGATGGAGAAAGGAAAGTCTCTTCAACAAAGGCCGGAATCTTTCAATCATTGAAAGACTAGAAAAACTGAACATCCATATAAAAAAAAATGAATATGAATTCATACCTCACATTACACACAAAAATTAACTGTACAACAATCATAATCCTAACTGCAAAACTTAAAACTATAAAACTTCCAGAAGAAGCTGAGGTAGAAAAAAGTTTCTTGGATAGAACACAAGAAGCATGAACCATAAAGAAAAACATTGATAATTTCAATTTCACCAAAAACTCTGTTCTTCTAAAGATGCTATTTAAGAAAAAAGAAATAAAAAGGCAAGCCACAGACTTGGAAAAACGTTCACAACACATATATCAGAGAACTTATATCCAGAATATGTAAAGAATTCTTACGATTCAACAATTTAAAGACAAACAATTCAATACAAAAATGGACAAATGATTCTACCACATCCTTCACAAAAGAAGAAAGACAAATGGCCAATAAGTACATGAAAAAATGCTGATGTCATTTGTCATCAGGGAAATGGAAATTAAAACCACAATGAGCTACCACTACATATCTATTAGGGCACGTAAAATAAAAGGTCACACAGGGTGTGTGAACTGGCAGTGCCCTGGACACCAAGTGCTGGTGAGGGCGGAGCCACTGGAACTCACACACTGCTGGTGGAAATGCCAAGTTCCCAGCACTTCGGAAAAAGTCGAGCAGTTTCTTAAAAAGTGAAGCGTATGCCTACTTATATGACCCAGCGACTGACTCTGCTACTAGGTAGTCCTACTCTCGGGAAATGAAAACATACATCCACACAAAGGCTTGTATGTGAGTGCTCATGGCAGCTTTATTTGAAAGAGCTCAAAACTAGAAGCAGCTCAAATACCTACCAACAGGTAAATGGATCAACAAATTGTGGAAAGGGAATATATTACTGATATACTTGACATGGAAAATTTCAAAATCATTATGCTGAGCCAAAGAAGCCAGATATTTTTTAAAAAGAAGGAAAAAAAGACATACTACCATTATTCAATTTATGTAGAATTCTAAAAAATGCAAACTCATCTACAAAGACAGAAAACAGACCCATGTTTGCCTGGGACAGATGCAGAGAGAGGACAGATGGCCAGCAAACTTTCAGGGTGACAGAAATGTCTGCCGTCCTGACTGTGGTGACAGTTTCAGCAGGTAGGTGTGGGTGGGTATGTGTGTGTGAACTTATCAAGCCGTACACTTTAAATAGTGCAGTTCACTGTACAGCAATTACGCCTCAGTTAAGTTATAAAAATATTTCTGATGTTAGCATATCTTAGTGCACTGGAACATTCTTTAAAGGACAGGGTGAACTTTTCTCTGAATATCTAGGGTGACCCTGCAATTTATCTCCAGGAAACTTGTGCAAGTCAAAGGGAGTGCTAAACACCATTACCGGTGTCAGCTCGCCTCCAACAGGGTGTGCGCACAGGCGGTGCTACGGCTCTGCGAACAGCAAACGCCGCTCCATCCGTGCTGCGATTAGAGGCTTCTTGCATAAAACAAACCATAAAGTTCATTCTTCAGGAGCCAGAGCCAGAGCTGGCAACAGCCTCAAGGATCGGCTACGCCTGGGGCCCCGTTTCCCAGACAAGGATGTGGTCCTGGTTTTCCGTGCCGGCGGCAGGGCAGTTGTCAAATCTCCTGCCCCAAGGCCAGTGTCCCTCCAACCCTTGCATGGGACAGACAGGGACCACCCTCACTTCTATTTCCAAATGTCTAATTACCCTGATCCACCCTCTTCAGACCTTTGCAGCCAGTGAAGGCTGCAGAGAGGGCGGCACCCCGACACCAACCACTCCGCCAGCACGTGCCCCAGCAGGGATGGACAGCACTCCCATTGGGGCGCTCCCGCCTTATCTGGGCACGCTGTGCTGGGCTGAGGTCTTTAAGTCTTAGCTAAACATCCTGTAGGGATCTGGTCCAGCAGCTCCCATAGTCCTCCCCCAGTCGGAAAAAAAGAAAAAGAAAAAAAAGGCTGGCGGGGCGGGGGGGGTGTCATATGTTTCATCTTTGAGTTTATATTACAAACCAGGTGCTTCAGCTGCGGGGGGCGGGGGGGACAGGAGCGAGCTGAGTCACAAACAGCAGGGCCTCCACGCCACAGCACAGGATACCATCTTACTCTGATTTGTTTCAAGGAAATAAAAAGATCGCACTCCAAAGTACCAGGTCATTCTGGGACAGAATGACACCCTTATCTGACAGAATGACACCATTTTCCTCAACTTTCAAGGAAAACACCAGACAGGCGGGACGTGGCTCAGTCACATCCCTGGTGCATTTGCCAAAGAATACTGGGTAAAGAAGGACTGAAACTGCTCACTTCCTAGACACCCAAAGAAAAACCTCAACCCAATCCATGCGCCTTCTCCACTTTTTCTTTTTTTCAAAGAACTCTTTATAAAAGTACTTTAGTCAAACTATAGTCTCTCAACTGTCCATTTTTATTTGTTTTTGTTTCCTCTGTCATCTGGAAAAAAGACCACTGGAAGCGTGAACAATTAAAACACACACAAACAGCACTGAGAAAACAGCTTAGACTTCGCAAATTTCCCTACTCAATAATGACACACAGCCAGACAAGTAAGAGTGTCTGCTCCCATCCCCAATTCTAAATATACTTCACAGACACAATTGGTTCCACCGCTCACCAGCCAGGCTGCCAGCAGCAGACAAGTGTCCTCTCTCCGCCTGCCTGGAACAGCTGTAGACCCAAACCCCACGTGCTCACGTGGAGTCCCTGGCTCTTCAGACCACCTGTGCCACAGAAGCAGGTGCTGCCTTCAGCAAAACCCCACGCTTGGCAAACACACAGCCACCAATCTGGCCCAATGCCTGCTTCTTGAAACTGAGAACAGAGTGGATTATAAAGCATGGAATTCACTGGATTAACTTCCTTCTGCAGCTGCCCTTCCGGTCCTGCTCCACCGTCCAGGGCGTGTTAACAATCGCAGCATTTAATGCACTGAGCAGCTAAGAGCCAGGTGCTTGCCCCGCCACCGCGGGCGAAGTAGTGCTGCCCACACCGTGCCGATGGGGGCGCAAAGCCCCAGGTGTTAAGAACGGCCCCATGGCTGACAGCTGGCACGGCCAGGAAGGACCTCAGGTCAGGTTCTCCTAGAGCCCAGCGTGTAAGCAGGCACCGGTGGGCTCGCCCGTGGCAGGGAGCCCACATGGCAGGTGTCGTCCTGACGGGGGCTTCCACCTGGCACGGCTTCCAGCACAGGACGACTGCGGGGCAGCCCGACCCATGGGTATGACTCTCCCCACGCCAGATCCGGCCCAGCGATCACAGAAAGTGGGGACAGTTTTTCCATGCAAGGAAATTTGCCAGTTATATATATAGCTTTTCCTCTCTCTGAGCCAAAGTGACTGGCGTAGGGGTTTTGTCCAGGAAATATCTGAGCTCCAAACAAGCCGAGAAGGAAGACTGATGTTGAAATCTGGATAAAGGTCACGGTTCCTCACCAAGGAGCGGCCCTGCCCACCCCTCAGGCCGATATCTGCTGGGAACAGCTGAGAAACTCAGGCCCACAGACTCACCCTACGCTGGCCTACTAAGGGCTGTCGTTCATCTAACAGACGCGAGTGCCAAGCAGACAAGATTTAAAACAACTAGAAATATTACTTAAGCCACTACAGGGCTTCCTCTTTATTTAGAATTATCAAGCTGTAACTGATAAACACAGAAAAAAGAAATAAAATGTAAAGGAAAACCAAATGTGATTAAATGCAAAGGCATTTTTATATTTTTAATCATATTTGGTTTTCTTTACATTTTATTTTTCCTGTGTTCAGCAGCTGTTGCTTGATTACCTCTTCAGGATAAAAACGCTCTGAGATATCTACTCTGCAGCTGCTATTTTTTAACACTGTCTAGAAACTGACCTCTCATCCGAAACCCTTTGGAATCTCTATAAATCAGAATAACTGCTGAGTGTTAGCAAGCTGAACCCTATTACTTTCCCAGTGGCAGTGAGGAGTGGCGGTGGAGATATAAACCAGGCAACATTTAGAGGGCACTTTTTGCCAGCCTATGAGATGGATTCAGCATTATTCCCATTTCACAGACAAGGAAACAGAGTCCTGGAAAGATGAAGTATCTTGCTTTAAGTCACACAGCTGACAAAGAAAGCCATTTTTATAATATGCCTCACGAAACTTCTAGATACCATATTTCAACAACATTACTTGGGGAAAATTATAAATACAGACATGAAAAATCACTCTTCTGTATGGTGCAGTTATTCTGACATGGCGTTTGAGGGTAAGCATTAGGATGATGCTGGAGTGAAGCTGGCTAGACCTCTATCCCAAGAGCCATGTGACTAAGCAGAAGTGTCACATCACACTTTGGGGAAGTCAGGCAAGATCTCAATAAGGTATTTTGCAGAAGCAGCCCTCTAAACACATATATCTTACATGAGATTGTAACTCGCATTCAAGTAACACTGAAATGTATATGTGTGTATGTACACACGCACACACACACACACACACACACCCCTTTTGTGTGCCATGGATCCCTTTGGGTAGTCTTGTGAGGCCTATACACCCCTTCCTAGAATGTCTTTAAATGCAGAAAATGAAATACTTCGGATTGCAATGGAAACCAATTTTCATAAAATATAGTCATTATCTACAGCCCCTTTGGAAAGTGGAGAGGATTCTATGAACCTAAAAACCCCTGCCAAGCAACACACTTTCTTCTCTCCTCCCCCTTCCCCATCTCCCAGAAGATACGGCAGTGACTGGCACTCAGGCAGCCAACCTGGACCAGGAGAACCAAATCCCTGAAGGACCCAGAGGATCCTGTGGAACTGGCATACTGACCAAGGACTGTCTTCTTCTGTGTGGATGAGCAAAATTTTAATAAGTGTTCACGGCGTTCTTATTCTAGCATTTTTTCCTACAAGCAGATGTAGTGGGCTGAATGATGACCTCCAAGAAGACACGCTCACGTTGTAATTCACAGAACCTGTGCATATGAGCTTATTTGGAAAATGGGGTCTTTGCAGATGTAATTAAATACCTTGAGAGGAAATCATCCTAGATTATCTGGGTGAGCCCTAAATCAATGACATGTGTCACTGACAAGCGACAGAAGACACAGGAGGAGGAGGCGGCCATGTGAATATGGAGACAGAGACTGGAGTGACACAACCACAACCACAGAGCCTCCGGACTCTGAAGGAGGCAAGAAAGAGAACCTCCCCACAGGCCTAGGGGAGCGCGGCCCTGCCAACACCTGGAGTTCAGATTTCTGACCTCCAGAAGTGCGAAAAGGAATCTCTGCTGTTCTAAGCCACGTGGCAATTTGTCACAGCAGCCCCAGGAAACCAACAGAGCGGTCAACCTTATTTCTAACAGACGCATCTTTATGATAGATTTTTAAAACATTAGATACTAAGAATTGAATATAAACTCCCTTTTGTTATACAGCGTTGAACACAGTGTCATGCAGAAACAGCCTTTTAAACATGTATGTCCTAAACGTAATCATCACCCAGTTTATACTTTATGTATGTTCAATCCTCACTTACTTGGCCAATCCATATTTTTGAAATTTAAAAATACACCCAGGGCCTGTCCTTCACTGCATTTTGTTCTTATATGATGTCAGCAAGCATTCACTCCTGGCTTTCTGCCCTCTGCCCAGGCTCTTTCTGCTCCCAGCCCCCTTACCCTTCACCCCAGCATGTTCCGATTCCTGCACTGTCCTTCTCCAGGCCATGTCACCCAGGGACAGATGTGCTGGCCAACTTTCTGCTCACGTTTCTTCCTCCACCAGCTCAGTCACTTACACCAGGGTCCCTGGATCTGTCCAATTCCTCATCATCAAACCGAGCCCAGTCCCCTCCACGCCTTTATTACCAGTGACATGCTCACCAGAGATTCTGAGGGTTTAGGACACATTAAAAATCCAATTAAGATCCATATAAATAATGTCAGCAGAAGCTGGAACACAGAAGTACTCATGCCCAAAAATGAAGCTATAAACCAGAACCAAACCCAAATCAAATGGAGAAAGAAATTTTATCTTCTCAACCCCAAGGGCAGGCGACAGAGGTGAAAAGGGATGCAACAGGAGCCCAGGCTGCCCTCTCCGGGAAAACTGTACCCTCTCCTGGGCAAGGGGGCTTGGCGTGGGAGCTGCCGTGCAGGGGAGACCACACTCACCTTCCCAATATCCCTCCTGTGACCTAAGATGCTCACTCCAGCAATGGCTTCCACAGGGAAAACGAAAAACATGCTCAGTCCCCAATACTTCAAGAATGAGTAAATAAAGTTTAAATGATCATTTATGACACATCTATCTGCACAACGAATCATATGTAATGATAAAAGTGATCACAAGAGACTCATCATGTGGAAATGCTTATGATGAAATAATAAAGCCAAAATATAAAATTACAGATACACTGATGTGTGTATAACACATGTAAAATTTAATGTCTGCCTACAAAAAAAAGTCTGACAGGAACATGAAGAAAGGAAACAGCTGCTGAGCTACTGTGGGATCTTTTTCTTTTGTATCTTAAATTTCCTCTAAAATCACTATTATGATCTAAACGCTTGGGGGCTCCGGTACCTGGGTGGCACTCTCTGATGGTCTGTCACACAAATGAGGAGCCTGGATACTAGTCTCTGATCGTGGCTGACATATTGCACATGCTGTTCTCTCTGCAGGAGACCCATCCCCCACGTCCAGCTCCCATGTCCCCTTCTAGAAGCTTCCACTACCCAGGCCGACCGAGATGCTTCTCTCACTACTCTCACAGTATTTTGTACCTTCTTCATTATACTTGTCACAGGGCACTGTAATTATTTCTCTTCATGCCCAGCAGGCTGTGAGAAGTCCCTGAGCGCAGGGAACGTCTTTTCCACCTCTGTCCACCCTCAAGCATCCAGTAGAGGGTTTGCCACAACCCGGGATTGTTAAAGAAGAAACAACAAGTCCTTCTAAAACATGCATTTTTTTTCCGATTAGTTTCTGCTTGACTTCAGCAATCAGGTTGCCAGCAGAAAGCCATATTTATTAAATTATTCCTATATTCTCCAGAGGTGAAGAAGAAGGTTTTCAAGCCGTCGAACTTGCTGGAAACACACACGGAGCAAGGAAGCCAGCCCCTCCCGAAGGCGCTCAGCAGAACCCAGAAACATGCAGTCCTGGCACGCTCCCCTGCCCTGCTCACTCCAGGGCTCAAGGCACCGGAAGTGGCAGCAGGTGCTACAGTCACTTCTGCCTGGGCGGAAGGGCTCCAGGGAGTGAAACTTCCACCAAGAGCCACCGTCCTCCGCAGGTGACATGGGTGTGACTATCTCGCAATCCCCAGGTGCTCTGGGCTCCTTGCCCTCTGAGGGACAGAGGCCAGGACATGGGCCACGGTGCAGCCCACACCTGCCTGCACCGGCCTGGGCCTGCTTCCCACTGTCCATCAGGAGCACCTGTGTCACCCTCAGCTTCACAAAACTGAATCCGGCTGATCCTGCCTCCCTTAAAAGGGACAGCGCCTCTGACACTGGCCATCATGCTGTCACCCTCTGAGGTACCTAAAACTGGCAGGGGCTGGCGACAGGCTCCTGGCGAAGGGGGCGAGCACGGGAGCCGCCTGAGCCCCACCCTGCACGACCTGCTAGACTGCCCTGTGCACAGCTGCCTTCTGGAAGCATCTCCCACCCACTGCTCAGTACCACCGTTTTCAACACGACACAGTCAGTGAACTCCCGAGTCAGGCAAAACAAAGAACAGCTGGGAAGGAGGAGAAGGGCGTTCAACTGCCTGCAACGCCCCGCTCTGCATCCAGCCTCTCCCTCCAGCCTTCCCCATCTCTCACCTGGCCACGGCAAAGGCACCTGTCACCTCCTCACACGCATTCTGGCCACTTCTTCCCTGCAGATTCAGTCTCCAGCAGCAGCCAGACTCATAGCAAAAACCCACTGTTACCCCCCCCACCCCTGCTTTAAAAACCGTAATGGCTTCTCAACACAAATTCCCCGCAGCCTAGAAAATGCTCCCCACTCCAACCTCTGCCCCGCTGACAGGAACCGCTTCCACCCCAGATGCGTGGCATTGCTGGTCACGGTGCCTCCTCAGCCGTGGGAAGGACCCCCCGACCCCCATGTCCCCCAGCTATTTCCTTCAGAGCCTGCTGTTCCTGCGACAGCTCATGACTCGCCTCCCCCACGTACCACACAGTGTGTCAAGGAAGGTCTGGCCCACAAGAGCATCCTGCCGCGTGCAATCAGTGAGAGGCGGTGGGCCCAAGCCATCCTGGGGCCAGTGGTGACCAAGTCACTCTTTGACAAAGGTTTATGAGCACCTACTGTGTGCTGGCACTTGGGGAAAGCAGTGAACAAAACAGATGGAATGCCTTGCTCTCACGCATCACGTATTACAGCATTATAACAAAAAAAAAAAACACAAAATCGAACAGACGCAGAGAGTGACCCCCAGGGAGGGTGGTGGGGGTGGGGGGCAGGGTGAGCACGAGGCGGGGCTGTGCCCCACTGCTTCCGTTTCTGCTGCATTTCAAAATTTGCAATAATAATGACGGAGGGGATGACATTTCATCAAGTCTGTATTAAAACAGGACATGGGTTAAAAATGATGAAAACACTGACTTGGAGGAATAAGTAAATAAAAGCCCTGAACTCTAACGACCTGCCATTCCTGCCTCTCTCTACCGCTCCAGGTGGCCACAGGCTGAGGGAAGGCTGGAAAGAAGCCGGCACAGGACTTGAAGACTATGACTGAAATCACTAAGAAAGATGAACAGATTGGGGGTGGGGTGGAATCCAAAGTCAATGAAAACATTCAGAAACCCAAGAGAAAACGAAGGCGCTCAAAGGAAAATCCTTCCCTGAGGCAGGGGTACGACTACATTCGACAGAAAGCATTTTAAAAATGTTTTCCCCATCAAACAAGAATAAGCCAAAATAAAAACAAAGTAAAAAGGACAGGAAAACTATGCTGGAATACTGGTAAATGCAATAAAAACAAAATTAAAACTTTAACAAATAGAGAAAACCAACATAATAATGCAGAAGAAGATGACAGACACGGAAGATAAAGAACCCTTCGCCCACGGTCCCACAGCCCCTAGCCCCCCGTTCTCTGTAATTGCTTTAACCAGCCTGCTGCTCTGGGGCAGAACCCTTGACCGTCACCCGCCTCACCCCAGGCTGGGCTGATGGCACCACCTGCCTGCCCAGCGTCAGCCCCACCCTGCTCTGAACCAGAAGCCACCCTCTCCAATCACATCCCACACACCCTCCGCAACACACCTGGGGTAAAACATCCCAACACTGCACATCTGGGAATGTCACCAAATGGAACTATTCGATGGCATTACAGGCTAAGTCCCGAGCCCCTTCCGTGGCCGTCTGTGGTCTCCGCTCCAGCCTCGGCCGCGGCACGGCCCTTCTTTCACTTCTCACAGTCACGCCACTCCCCCGTCACAGGGCCTTGTGCATGCTGGCCCCTCCACCGCCCCATTCCGAAGTACCTATAGACACAAGACACTCATGCACGAACACGAACACAGCCACACCTGCCCACGTCTTCACATGGCAGTCGTCCCTGCCCCTCCCCCAGAGCAGTGGGGGTGGGGAGCTCCTGATACGATATGCCCCGCGCAGCCGTCCTTCCGGTCGCCTGTCTCAGCCTGTAATTCTAGCTTTCTGTGGGCTTCACTGAGCCCCCACTAGAACACAAGCTTGGCGAGGAACAGCCTCTCTCCACTGGAACTTTCGCGCTGGGCATGGTGCTGGGCCCGAGAGAGGCACTCAACAGATACATGCTGAAGCAATAAACAAACAAACAAGCGAAGTACACAAAGTACAAGACAAAGCGCAGGAATCAGAATTATAGGGAAAAGAAAGGAAAAAAATAAAACCTTTATCAAAGCTGGAAAGCTAAAATGAGGGCCTGAAGAGAGCAAGTTCACTACGCACCAGACAAACTAGGAAGCAAAACCCAGTGTCACACGTGGCGAAGGGAATCCTGCGAGGTTTAGGGCAGAAAGGTACATGTATCTTCGCAGACTGGCTCCAGACGCCTCCCCCGCAACACCGCGTGGAGAGCTGTGTGCGGCTGGAGCTACCTGCGGACAGATACCGTATCTGACTCATCTGTGGAAAGCAGAACGGTTTACATTATTTTTCTTCCTTGCTCTTCAGTCCTTTTGTTTTCATTGATTTGCTGGGAACAACTGAATAGCTGGTGAAAACAAGCACTGAGTAGCACGTTCTATGTGACTAAACACTGGTACAAGCCTGACTGAAAAAGGGGCATTGCCATTTGGGCTGGCTATAAGCAGATACAGCATCAGAAAATGTATGAACTATAAATGGGTAAAAAAGGGCAATTTAATTCAAACCATTAACAAATATAAATGCAAACAGGACGTATACTGCTCACAAAAATGCAAGACAGAAAAGAGGTACCAAGGAAGCGTTGAATCAAGAAAGAACAATAAAGGTGGCCACAAAACACAGGTCAGACAGACAAAATCCTGACAAGCAGAAAGTGCCTAATGTTCACTACCACAAGCAAAGTGTTCCACGCTGATATAAAACAAAATTCTACTAACATACTGCTTAGAAGGGTTAACTATAAACAAAGAAAAACTGTAGATAAACGTGAGGGTAAAAGAGGGAAGAAAGCATGTCGATTAAATTCTGAATAAAGGGGAAAAAAGTACAGCAATATTAATATCAGACAGTACAGTTAGTAGCAAAGACTATTCACTGCAAAAATGATGTTACTTTATTAATAAATGATTATTCAATAATGAGGGTATTAACATTTATGCACTTAAAAGAGCATCAAAAATGGGGAGGGTGAAAACTGTTAGAAACACGAGACTCAAATGACAAATATAATTGTCATAAAAGAAATTAACTCCTCATTATCAGGCAGATTTTTTAAAGAATCATAAAAAAACCTGAGCAACAAATTTCATAAGCTGTGATAAAGATTAAACTTCATTCCCGATGGCAAATACATTATCTTTCAGGTGAGTGGTATCTAATGTCTCTCACATTTTATGAGTGATCTTAATGTCGGATACTTACAAGACTGTAAGAGCGACTAGATACAGGAAAAATTAAACCACGGACAACTGCTGATTCATAAGTGGAAGCCAAAGAGGCTAACCAGAGCTTTTGGCAATCCCATAGGACTGGTGGAAAGAAAAAAAACAAAAATTCAGAGCCAAACAGAGAATAAGTACCTCACATTTCAGCTGAGAGTGCTTAAGCAGTATCTCACAGAAACAGCAAGTTCAAATACACCAGCCAGTCAGAAAAGTAAACGCACATTCAGTCAGGTGTATCACAGACTCTGCTGCCTCGCTTACCTGCCCGACACAAAGTAAATCCTCTCTGAGGGAAGCCATCATCACCCTGAGCCTAACATCATCTTGACAATTCTTCCAACAATGTCTGTCAACAAAAATTAACAGGAGTACCAGGAGGAAAGACTACAGGAAAAAAAGCCAAGAGAAAAACCAGACAATAGAAAAAGACACAGAGAGGAATAAGATATACTAAGTTTTCAGACATAGATTTTAAAATAAATACATTTAATATGGGGACTTTGGCAAGAAACTAGAAACTTTTTTAAAAGCAAAGATTCTAAGCTGAAATATACAATAATGGACATTTAAATCTCAATAGATTTAACAACAAATAAGAAAGACCTGAAGAACTTCAGAAAAAAAGATAGTAATAATAAAACAACCAGAGTAAAAAGATTTGAAAATATTTTTTAAAGAGTATAAGAAACGTATGGAAGACTGTGAAAAGATCTAACCAACCAGTCCTAGAATAAGAGAGAAAGATTAATGGATAGAGGCAATACTTAGAGATGATAACCAAGACTTTTCCAAAACTGACAACAGAAGGGACATACTTAAATCCACAAATTTCACAAGTGCTAGAAACACTAAGCAAGATAAATATAAAAAATCGTATCTGGAAAAATCAGAGTAAAACAGCTCAATGCCGAAAAAGAAAAAGAAATCTTAAAAGTAGTGGTGAGGGAGTCTATTGCCATCCCAGGAGCAATAATAAGAGTGATAAGTTACTTTTAATAGAAATAATGGAAGCTATAATACAATGGAGTGACATTTTTAGGTTACTGGAAAATAAAAATTAATTGCCAAGCTAGAATTGTGTAACAAGCAAAAAAGCCTTCGAAAGGTGAAATTAAAGGTATTTTCAAACAAAAATAGAAATCTATACTACAGAAATATTGGAGAAAGTTTTTCAGACAAAAATATTACCCCAAATGGATCTGAGAAATACAGAAAGAAATGAAGAGCAAAAGAAAGTATATATATCCATTATAAATCTAAATTACTAATAATGTCCTACAAATTTCAAAGATATGTAAAATATAAAATATACAACAAACCAGCAGAAAGGCAAGAGGTGAGTACAGAGTTTATTTTAAAGTAACACAAATTAATTGTAATTTCAACTATAATTTCAATAGCAATGAAGAGTATAGAGTTTAAATGCTTTAACACCCTTACATTGTCTGAGACACTCTAAAAGTACTAATCTACATTAGAATTTAAGTTAAGGGTGTATTTTGTAATCTGTAAAATATCCTCTATGAAATAAGCTAAAAGAGAAGGGAAAATGAAATAATCACAATCCATTTAAGAAGGTGTGAAAAAATATAAAATGTGAAACAAAGAGAAAACAAGTAATAATATGTTAAATTTATACCTAAGTACAAGAGTATCAAACCAAATATAAGTTAAATATAATCCAGTCGAAGACATAATCCAATTAAACAGGACAATTTTAAACCACACAACTATATGCTGCTTACAAGAGTCACACATTAAATATAAAGGTTGAAAGTAAAAAGATGGAAATTTACCATTACTTACAATACAATAACTAGCCAAAACAAAGCTACTGTAGCTACAGTAACTTTAAAGAGAAAAAAAATTAAGATATCAAAGGTTATTTCATAATAAAAGGGTCAATTTTATAAGAATATAAAATAATTCTAAATCTGTATGGACTTAATAACTCTCCAAATATAAGAAGCAAAAATTAGCAAAATGAAAACAAAAACCAGTAAGCCCACAAATCATAAATTTTAATAAATCTCAATAACTAATAGGACAAGCAGAAAAACAAACTGTAGGTTATAGAAGATTTGAGAAACATGACTAATCCGTCCTAGTCAACTGCGTTCAAGAACGACCTAATCCAAGTTCTGCTCAAATGCTCATGGAACCTTTATAAAAACCGATGGGTCATAAAGTCTCAATAATTCCCAAGGGCTGAAATCACAGAGTATGTTCTCTGGTCACAGTAAAATTAAGGTGAAACTCAGTAACAATACCACCAGAAAAAATTCCCAAGTGCCATGAAATTAGGAAATACATCAAACAGAAACAGACACAAAAGAATATACGTGTGAGTCCATTTACAAGAAATACCTAAAACAGTCAAAACTCATCCACAGGACTGAAGTCAGGACAGTGGTTACATTTTGAGGGGTGGGGAGGTAGGTAGTGACCTGGAGAGACCATAAGGGGAGCCTCCTGGGACTTGGATGTGTGTCATCACTTGATCTGAGCAGTGATTACACATCAAGATCTGTACTTATATTTATGCACTTGTTGGTATGGAAGTCTTATTTCAATTTAAAAATTTATTTAAAATATAGAAAGTTTCAGTAAAAAAGAAATGCTGCTTTAACAAACCCTTTTGAAAAGTTTGATAGTAAAAATATACCTTCAGCTCAAATCTGTAAATTTTGTGATCAGGCTGAAAATACTTTTAGAACACATTAGATAATGGAAAGAAAAGAAATATAAAAGAAAAAGAAGAAGCATCTTTACTTGGTAACCTCAGCCCACTGTTACGTAATCTAGTTAAAAAAAAAAAAAAGAGAAACCACTAAAACTATTACAGTCATGGGGGTGGGGGTGGAAGAGAGAATTTTGAAGCCTACAAATACAGTGCTGACTATCTGAAAGCACATGAAAAAAATAAATTCATAAAGAAATACAAATGGCAATGGACTGTGAGAAATGTTTGACCTCACTTTGATAGTGGAAGAAACACAGTAAAACAAATTACCATTTTTAAATATCAAAGTGGCAAAGAGTCTAAAATGTTGACACATGGTGTTTATAAAAAGACAGAAAAAAGCACTTTCATCAAGTCTCGTTGATGTAAGTTCTATGGGCAATATGGCAATGATACACGCCAAGTCTTAGTTCTTGTAGATTAGTACTAACATGTTTAATCATCAAAAACATGCAATTTCACGGTAATGCAGAGGCTGGAACACGAAGCTGGCCACTCACTTTTCCGCTTCAGGCCGCTGTGTTTTGGCCTTCAAGGGGGTGGCCCCACTCGAAGGTGAGAACAGGGACACTGCCGGCCGCCACTCCGCCCCTCAGGACTCTAAAGGCGGCGTCCCCGTCCCGAGCTTCCGCCCAGCTTCACTTCGTTCTGAAGAACCGGAAGACCAGCAGACCCCTCTCCAGTAACTGAGCCTTGCTTCTGCCACTTCTTCCACTCAGCCTGTCCGAAAAGCTCTCCTCTCCCCAAAATAACCCCACTCATCTCCCTCAGAAGTCCCTTGTCCTCCCATCCTTACTCCTTTACTGTACAGTCCTCTGGCCATTTGGGGGAGTCTTTTCTCACATGGAGTGAGTTTACTCATGATTCTCCAGCTACAGAAGGTTCCCATCTGCTGGCTGATTCACGACAGCAGCTTTCACTGACTGGCTTGTTGAATCAGGCAGGTGATTTTAGTAGGTGCTATGGAGTCTGGACATCACTACTGGAATAGCTGTAAAACCAAACGGGATAATGCAGGAAGGGAAGTGGCTGCTGGGCAAATTCATTCATTCATTCATTCATGCACTCATTATCTCATGCACTCCCTGAGCACCCGTGCCGCCTTCCAGAGGACACAGCAGACTGACTCTGCACACAGATTCCTGCAGTTCTCTGTAAGCTAAGTGGCAGGTTGAGAGTTCAGACAGTAAACACTGAAGTGGCAGGGGGTTAGAAATGGGACAGATCATTAAGTATGAATTCTAGGCAAAGAAAATACTTGTCTCACCGACAGCCCCAGTGCTTGGAACTTACTCCTAATGGAAGTATGACTGGGAAAACTGGAGACCAAATCCTTCCCATTTGTCCCCATATTCCATACACCAGGGATCCATACATCGCAGATTACTCATGGGATGACTTCTACATCTGGGAACATTTCTGGAGAACCTCAACATGAACCTTTCCCTTGTCCTTTCAGCATGTCCTCAAATGGAAGGCAATTTTAAAGCACTGACCAACTAGAAAGTAAGTGTCACAGAATCAGTGCCTCTGCCCCGAGGCTGGGCATCACCCATGACCGCCTGGCTGGAATGGCGTGCCAGGGGCCTCCCACGCAGGACACGCTCCGCATCTGGAGGCCAAGTACCTGGCACTCTGAACACAATTACCAGGGAGACAACATACAAACCAGCGTTCATTCTCAGATCAGGCTACAAAGCTCCACAGTAACTGGCATAGTACTGAAAGCACACGTAGTGCCATGCCATTTTTCCATAATATTCTCATTATACACAATTCCCATATAACTCACCCTTTTAAAGTAGACAATTCAGTGGTGTTTAGTTTATTCGCCGGCATCTAATTTTAGAACATTCTGTCACCTCCCCCCAAAATCCTGTGCCCTTTCGCTGGCACTCCTTCCCCCCAGCCCTTACAAACACTGATCTACTCTCCTCCGTCCCTGCACATTTTGCCTATTGTGGCGTTCTATACAAATGCAATCGTAAAGTGTGTGGCCTTCTGAATGGCTCCCTTCATTCAGCATGTTTTCAAGGCTCATCCAAGTTGTAATGGATATCAATACCTCATTTATTTTTCAAAAGCCTTTTAAAAGTTTATATTTTCTACCTCAAATGGAATTCCATTTCTCAGAATTATACAAGGGAAATAATCAGAAATGCACAAAAGGATTTGTGTACAATTGTACATCACAATATTTACGATGGGAAAAAATGGAATGTTCAATATAGGAACTGAATAAACTTATACCTCTATATGACAGACTACTATACAACATTAATAGACAAGAAGAGAAAAAGGTCATTGTTAAGTGAAGAAAGAAGACTAAAACTGTATTTTTTAAAATGTATTTGGTAGGAATGACCTAAACCAAAATATATTACTAGGTATATCTGGGTAATAGGAATATGGATGGTTTTAACTTTCCTATTCATATTTACATACTTCGAATTTTTCTTCAACAATGAATGACCAAAAAAGTCATGTCTTTAAAAACATTTTTCTACTGGGAGAAAAAACAACTCTGTCATGTGAACAGAAGGGCACTCAGAGTCTCTCATGTTTTCATTTTATATATATATATATATGTATGTATATGTATATATATATATGATATATGAAAATAGGAATAAGCTAATCAATAAGCTTATTAAAAAGTTACGAACACAGAAAAAAGACAAACATAAAGCAGAAATCGAATTAGGCACCAAATAAATGGAACTGATCATTAATCCAAGAACTGGTTACCTTAAAAAAAAATAAATAAGAGTTTAAGAAATCTGACAAGAAAAACAAATAAAATTAGAAATGCAAAAGGAAATCTAAGCAGAGACATAGATGCTTAAAGTATAAATAAACAGGAGCTACTAAATTTGAAGGTGTGGAATAGTGGGAAAGTAAATTACAAAAATGGACTAAGGAAGTGAAAAGCTCAAATGATCAAAAAGCAAGTATAAATCTTTTAGGCTTTTTCATAGCCTTACCTCCCTGAAAAGGCTTTACGACATTATTTAAAGTAATTTCCCTCAAACTCTCAAGAAACAATAGACTCTAAAGCTATATAAATGTTCCAGAACACACAGAATCGTGGAAAATTATTAAATGAATTTCATGGGGCTAGTTTAACTTTGAAATCAAAACACAACAAAGGCTACCTCCTATCCCAAAGAAAAGCACACACATGGATGGGAAAATTCTAAATCCAAAATTTGGTTGTAAAATTCAAAACTGCCAAGAAAAATTTATTAAGAAATGTACAAATACCTAAAACCAAACTTGTCATCTAAATTAACGCTCAAAACACTTCAATGAAATTCAACACCTATTCCTATTAAAAACCCTAAAATCCACATATCAAAGAATAACCATTTACATGGCTTAGGAGTCTCTCCCAGCCACTAAGTGAATAAAATTCATGGAGAAAAAGTAAAACACATTCTAAGTAAAATGAAGAATAAAAGAAGAGCGCATCAGGAAACTGACTAATTCGGTTTCACGAAGCAAAGCCAAGAACGGTTAGCTACGTCAAAACAAAATAAGTAGAAATTTAAAGAGAGAAAGGAAAATCCCATTCGTATCAGCAACATCAACAATCAATCCATAATAAATAAATAAAACCTGAAAGTATCTGAAACTAACACTGACTCAAAATATCAGGTCCTAAACATGAAGAAAATTACCCACCTTGACTGTTATAAAAGAACTGAAAAAATTAGGGAGCATGCTTTATTTCCAGATGAGATAGCTTAATATAAAGAAAGAATATTTTTAAATACTCTATTCCTGATATTAGAGTCATATCTTATACGAGCAGGTTCTAAAGTCAGCCCCTGAAGCCAAAATTGTAAAGTCGTACAAGAAATGCTATGTAGCTATTAGGAAATATGATGAACATTCAGATCAATCAACATGGGCAAATGATCACCATATATCGTCTAGAGAAAAAAAAAGAAGTGTAAACACAAAAGGATCACTGGATCACTATGATCTCCTGGTATATGTGGGTGAAGATATAGATATTTAGAAATAAATACAGAGAATGAGCAATTGGCTACTTCTGTGCTGAGGTCATGTGATTTTATGCATTTAGAACTTTTGCAGAAAGTACATGTAACTTTTATAAACTGGGAAAGGGGTCAGTTTAAAAGTAAAAAAAAAAAAGGAAAGACATCAAAAATATCAACATTCTATGTTATGAGGTGGCTGAATTATGGCCGTTTTTAAATTGCTTCCACATACTTTTCTATATTTTCCAAATTTCCAATAATTATAAAAAACAAAACTCTGTGCAAAATCATTAGAGAGATGTAAACTACACACATTAAAATTTTCATTTGGATCCTCTCTGTTCTTTTGTGCTTACACATGCCAAATTCTCAGTTATTCTCCAACCACAGTATTATTTTCAGCATTAAATTTGAAATTTACAAGGGATCGTTCCCATCAGAGAGAAAGGATGGAAAAGTCTGAACCGCTCACATGTTTGTTCAAATTAAAAAGGAAAATCAGACGTGGAGAAGAACCGGAAAAGGTGTACATCCAGAGTCCTACCGTAAAACTGTTGTTGACGTTTTTCGTGCTGGATTCGGCCACGCTGGCATCTGTCAGGTCCACCTCATCGAATATGATCGACTGCAGAGACACAGGGACCGCGGTCAGCGTGGGGCTAAGGCAGGTGCGTTCCTGAGCCCCGGCCCCAGGCAGCCCCCCACTCTCCTGGACCCCAGTCAAGCCCCCACAGACGCCCAGGGCCCTGACACTGGAGGCCTGCTGACTAAATGAATGCCCTCTGCATCTAACAAAGAGCGCAGAGCTACAGGTATGGCTCCATGACCTTTTTTGAACTCAGGGAGTTCAGTGTCATTGAATTAGTGGAGAAAATAATAACAGCGCTGCGATTTTGTATTTATTTTCTGGAAGACCGGTGTTTCACTTTTACTTGTGAAATCTGTCTCCAGATGGAATGCACCTGAGAGAGCAGGGGTCCATTCTCAGAATCCTCTGTCCACTGGCTTTAATTTCCCGAGATAGCACACATTTGGGGAAGGGTCCCTGCTAAAATAAATGATTCTAGGGGAAAAGAGACCGACCTAAATAGAAGAAATTGGCTGGGAAAGAAAACAAGGGAGCAAAGTGGAAGGAATCTAGTCCTAGAGAGAGACAGTCAGGCTCCAGAAGAAGGGCTGGGAATAAGACAGGGAACCCACCACCACCACCACCACCACCATTTTCCTCTCCTCTCTCTCCTAAATACCTCCATCACAGTCCCCACCTCCTCTGTTTACCTTACTGGTCCCTCTAACAGGACTCCATCCGGAATCCCTGGAGGAAATACTAAAACTTAGAAAAGTGACTCAGCCTTTGAACTAACTTCCCCCTCCAACCCCTCACCCACACAGAATTAAAACAACTATAAGGGTTTGTTTGTTTGTTTTTAAATGAGAAACGTTTAGAATTGTTTCTTTAAAAAGTTGCTCTGTTCAATTTCAAATTTTGATGCACTCTCTAGAGAGACATCTCAGAATGCAAATAATTCAGATTCGAGATTCTTTTTAGTCCCCAAAGATCAGTATTGACAGCAATACTGATACAAAAATATTGGTGTTTGGAATGCCAAAACCCAGCTTCGCAAACACACTAGTTTGCACTGTGCAACATCACACCCGCTGAAACATGGCGCGACTCAGCGGCTTCCCCTGGCTCCTCCACTGGCATCTGCCGGGTGAGTCTAGTCCTACATACAAGGTGGAACACAGAACGAAGGATCGCAGCTAGAAAGCCCGGAGATGCAGCACTGCTGGTCACACAGCAAGAAGCCCAGAACATTCCAGGACTGATCTCTGAACTCATTTAGTTACATATATTAAACACCTACAGTGTTTTAAATGCCGATTATATCTCAATAAAGTGTTTTAAAAAGACATTTTAGTCCATAATAAGAGATTTGCAAGCCTGTGACCCCCAATCTTTCTGAAAGAAAGATCTCCAGCTATCACATGGCTATCTCTGTGGCATTTTCTCCTCCCCCACTGGTGACATGTGGCATTAAAGAAAAAGAAAAGAAAATCCATGTTTATAAGAAATAAGACACGCCCGAGATAAGTAACACCAGCACCCTGGAAGATGAGGGGACTCGCTGGAAACGAGCGCTCGGGGTGGAGGTTTGTCTGGAGGAGGACCCCACACCCAACCTCCCCCTGCAGTTCCCCGGATGTGTCTCCCCGCCGGTTCCGGCCCTGCACCTCACCTTTGCCGTCTTCGCATAGTACAGCGTTCGCCCGCGAAGCTTGAAGTACCTCCTTTTGGATCGCTGGAATGAGCTGTTCTGTTTGCTCAGCACCCCCTCTTTGATGACGGTCTGAAACCACAGGAACGGGGTCATGAGCATGTGTGTCCACCGCGCCCTGCGCTCGTCTCCCCAAGCCGCACACACACACTGACGTCTGCTGCGCTGGAGTCCAGCGGGACGCCGCCTGACAGATATCCTCACACCCTCCCCAGCCCCTGACCCACCGGCAGGCCAAGCCTGCTGCCGGGGGAGGGCGAACACAGCACTCTCCAGGGCAAAGGCGTGCCTCAGCGGAGGGGTGTCAGAGGCCCAAGGTGCGCCCTGACCATGCCCTAGGGAACAGCAGAAGGGGACATGTGGGCTGGAGGAGCACAGCAGGCCGCCCGGGTCAGTGCATTCTCCAGTTCCAGCGTCTGGTATTTTTCAGCTATTCTTGGCCCTGTCCCCGTGCTCTCTGGCCTCCTGCCATTTCTCAGGACCCTATTGCCAGAACTGTTGACGGAGGCTGCTGTGGGGTTCAGCGCAGCTCCAGGCCTGCGCCCCACTCCGCCCTCACCCCATGCACAGGTCGGCCCATGCGTCTGCCCACAATGAGTGAACTGTCACAGCCAAAGTCACGAAAACTCATCTCATCCTGCAAATCTGACCAGTCCACCACGAAAGAGGGGTTCTCTTAAGAGAATCAAGAGGGGGACTGTAGCCCCCTCACCCTGGTTCAATGAAAGCCAAGAACGGGGCATGGCTTCCCCTGGCGCGGTTTCCCCTCACGTGGTGACCCGGGTGCTGGACACCTAATGAGTCAGGGGAGCCCCAGCGACCACTCAGAAGTTAAATGCTCCAGGAACTATCTGATCATTAGACACGCAGAACCACATGGGGCACTAATACAGTCAAAACGAACAAGCAAGATACATGAAGCAAGGGCCGCTCTCAGAATCTGCTTGGTTATATCTCACCCCACCTAACAGAAACGTCCATTCTACACGCAGTCTCATCATGGAATGGACGTACAATGTCCAAAAGTTTTGTTCAAGGACAAGAATATTGGTTCAGAGAAGCTTTTGTTTAATTGCTAATCCCATATAGCTTTGCACTTTTAAGAAACTTTTTTTTTCAAAGTATCTTCACAAAGCACTTGAACATCTGTGGCCATTTACGATGACATAAGATGAAACCAGACACAGAAGCCTGCCATCACCCAAAAGCATCAGAAAGCAAGGGCAGAGCCCCCGAGTCGTCTGGCCCCTGCACTAGCCTGGTCCTTACCGGAGACACAGCAGCACTTGGGGTGCAATGTTACTCCAGGGAATGCTGAAGAAAGCCTCCCCCCCCACCCCCCACACACACACCTGGCCATGCAGCAGGACCCCCACCTAATCAGCACAGCAGGCCTGGGCATCCTGGGGATGCCGTGAGCGTCCCCCTATCCTAACCCCACCACAGGATGCCCCCTCTGTGAGCCTCCTGGGCAGTGCGGGACTACGCATGCCAGCTCACAGCCACCGGCCAGGCGTGATGGTATCTGTGTCGCAGGACCGGCCTCACAGTACAAACAGCAACGTTCTCCAACTCCAGAGGGAACCCAGGAAGACAACTACCGAGGAACCCAGCTATTGGTTCTGTGATGTGCACCTGCGCCCTGACTTCCCAGGAGGCCACCCACCTGCTCTCCCGGGTCATTGCGAGCACCAGGAGAAGAGAGGAACACAACATTACCTAGCGATCAAGGGAAGAGAGACCAGCTACAGTCACAGAGTCTGAAACCTCCATCCGTAATTGCAAAAAGACTCTGGCTTTTCAGAAGTGCAGGACCACGCGCTGGACCAGATGAGGCTGATCCCAGGCAGAGAGAAAGCCCCAATCTCCAAGCCCAATGGCTCCAGAGAGAAACCGGCCTGCCATAGGAAAAAACTCCCAGGCTGTTTCCTAACACTCTTTGCAGACCCAAGTACACACAGTGACGTTCATTTCCATGTGCTCTCAAAGACACAGGACAGCCCACAGCAGTGCAGACCCACGGACGCCTACACCCCACGCCGGGGGAGCCTTTCTGCTCCTGACCCCACGGGACGCGCTCACAGGCACAGGGCCCCTCCTCGCCCACGCGCCGTCCTTACCTCTGCAGGGGAACTCATCATGTCCATCTCTCTCCTAAATGCAAATTAAAAAAAAAAAAAAAAAAGGACACCACCGACAGGCTCAGACCCAGAAAAGTTATAGTAAGTTATCTTTAAAGGAAGAAAGCTAAAAATAATAAAACGAAAACATTAAAAAGAAACCACAAAGGATAAATGCTAATGTATTTTTTCTTGCGCCTCCCGCTATACATCTCAGAACACATAAAAGAAAAGCAAAATTAACACACAATCCACTCCACCACACACGTTCAGAAAGCGGATGAGAGCCGACCGTGGGCTACCCAAGGAGAGCTGCTGTTCTATTTATAGAACGAGAGCGCTCAGAAAAAGACTCTGGTGGGTTTTAGCGGAAAAGGCTGGGGAAGAGATAAAAACCAGTATTTCTTTGAAGCTTTCTCAGAAACTGCATTTCTTCTGATTCACTGCTCATGAATACTATAGATATGTTGCAGAATATTTTTAAACACTCAGTCAAAAGCAGTGAACTAAAAGTGGTCAAGAAAAATAAAATAACACTCCCAAATAATCTGCTGTTTTGCATTTGGCAGCCTGCAACTGGCACCCACAGGAAATGCTGCTCAGCTGGCAGGGCCCCTCCTCACGCCCCAGGGAGCAGAGCAGCAGAGCCGAACTCCCAGACCCCAGGCACCGCTCCCTCAGGGCATGCTGGGCAGCCAGGCTCTCAGAATCCTTTTGTCAAATCCTTTGCACAAGAGGCTATTCTGTCCTTCAAGCAATCTAGAGAACCTCCATTATCATCAGGGACAAGAAAGGGCAGATTTGTGACACACAGAGGCACTGACAATGAGAGTGTGGCAAGGGAGCGCTCGCTGGGCCACCTCCAAACAGGAAGCAAATCCCCCAGCTGGACTCCAAGGCTGAAACACAGCCAAGCATTTAGCCTGAGCCTAAGTGTGGCCCTAGGTGCCACCGCCACCCACTGACCGGGCACAGCCCAGACCACCTGGTCACCTGCTGCAGGGGAAGCGCAGGTCACTTAGTCACCTGCCTCAGGAACAAAGAGCTGAGGAAGGCAGCTCTGGAAATGCCCCTAAAAGAGGCCAGAGAACAGTCTCATGAGCCCTGGTCAAACCCACCCAGCGTCCTCGGTCTCTGAGGGGCTGCGTGTGTGCCCAGTCATGGAGTGAGGACACCCCCTCTCTGGAAAGGCAATGGGAGCCCCCCCACACACACACACTCCCTCCACAGACACAGCCACAGCACTGGCTCTGAGGGCCACAGGGACAGCTCAGACCTGGGGAGGGCGGAGGACACGGGCACCAAGAAGGGAGGAAGTTTCCCGAGACGGAAGGCTTCGTCACAGAGCAGGTCTCAGAGGACGAGGAGGGTTCTGAGCGGGCCAGGCAGAGGGGCCTGAAACCCTCGGAGGTTGCACAGGGCCAGGGAGGGACAGGTCCAGATCACTGACAGCGGGCCTGGGGGTCACAAGGACCCCAAATAAAGGGTGGCATCTCCCGATGCACACTTTAGAAAGATGATTTTGGCCACAGTGTGAAGAAGTGGGGGAAGGGTGAAACTGGAGGCAAGCAGAACATTCCAGAAACTTTTAAGAGGGCAGCCAGCGACAAAGAGTGTCTGAGAGGATGGGGACATGACGCAGACATGAGAATGTTAGGGAAGAGGACCCAAAACAGACCAGGCAGGGAGGAGACAGGACAGAAACCCAGGACAGCAGGGGGCCTCGCGGGGGAGGATGGGGGCTTCACGCTGGACTTGCTCACTCCGGGGCTTGAGGACGCCAGGGGAGTGCAGTGGAGAGCCGGCTGCAGGTATGTGGTTGGCGTGTAAGAAAGAGTTTAACCGGGAGATGCCTCAATGCAGTCCCTCATGGACAAGGAATGGGATGAAAGGAGACTCGGGGACCTGACCAGGAACCCCGGGACACCAACATCGGGTAAAGAGAGGTGGCAGGAGTCCGAGAAGGAGGATGACAAGAGAGGGAGCAGACGAGGAAGCACTGGAAAGACCCCTTCTATGTCTAATGCGATGGGAGGTCGTGAGTGGGGAGGGGCCAGAGAAGGACCTGCCGGGCACAAGTCATGGCCCGAAGCAAGGCACAGCCAGATCGAAGTGCACTGAATGGGTTTCGGACTTGCACGCTTCTGAACTTTTTACAAACGTGGAATCAGACTGCACTTGCTGCACTCTAACTTCCTGTTTCTTTCCGTCATGCTACACTGTCAGTGCCCTTCCATATTAGTAAACATGTTTTTGTCAGCCAGAGCATTTCACTGTACTGATGTGTGTACATCAATCAACTCACTCCGCTGCTGGAACATTTAGACTGCTTCCTGTCAACACTATCAACAATGCTTCAAAGAATATTGCTATAACGAAATCTCTGCACATCCTTAGCTACTCCTCAGAGCAAATTATTAGAAGTAAAATTTAGGGATCAAAGGTAGCCCAGAAAAAGATACTTGCAGATTTAAAATAGAGAAATGTGGCAGCATCACAGGCCAGGGGAACCATGAGACCTGTCAGTGAATGGGGCTGACACATGGGTTATCTGAGGAGAAAACGCAACGGGTCCCCTTCCCTCACACACCACGGAGAGAAGTCACTTCCAGGAGGACTACAGATTCAAACGAAAGGCAAAACTTGAAAAGTTTCAGCAGACGATACAGGAGAATTTCTTTATGACTTTGGGATCGGGAAAAGCTTCTTAAATAGGTTTAAAAAGTACTGCACATAAACTATAAGACTCCTAAAGCCAACTATATTCCAACTGAGAATTTCTGTTCACCAGCCACTTTAACAAAGAAAGGGAAGGAAAAAAGCCACGTTCTGGGAGAAGATACATGAGATACTGCTGACAGCCAGAGCCAGCATCCAGAAAATTCTAAGAACCCCTGCAAAAGCATATAACAAAGAAACTACCACAAGGAAAACTGGCAGAAGGCATGACCCCGGAATCAGTAAAATGGTAACTAAAAGATGTGGAGCCACAGGGGGCTTGATGAAAAGAAGCCCTGAGGGTGGGTGACACCCCGAGCTCTGCTGGGTGGCTGGGTGCACACATGTACGGCTTATTACTCACGTCACGACTTATGTTTAGGCTGTGTGCCTTATTTAGTAAAAAAATAAAGGGAAAAACAAAGTTAGCCAATAAAAGGATAGAAGTAAAATCTCAGGCAGAGCTTTGCTGATGCTACCGGCATCTCTGCACTTCAGGGCGGGAGCTTCCACCCTCCCTGACCACCGCCTGCAGGAGGTGCTGCAGGTGGGCCGGGGGATAAAAGAGTGAAAATCTAGTCAAACAGTCGCTTCTGCTATCTATTCGTCCTTAAACTTTAGTCCCTCAACAAAAAACTACATAAACCTATGTTAGGCAACACCATTAAAAATTCACAAAATCTAAATAAAAGTAGGGATAGCGGCATAAAAAGTTACTATGCAAAAGAACTATTAAAATATTTCAGTAGAAAACAGCTAGTAAAACTTATTACCTTAAATTTGCATAGCACTTTTCAGGAGCATTTTCATATCTATTTGTCTTAACAGAACAAACACTTGTGGTCTATGAGACACACTAATGTTCCAACTCACAAATAAGAAAACTGGTTGCCAAGAGTAACATGTTCAAGGTTAAACAGCTCATCACAAACCACAAGAGAAATGTCAGCCCTTCTTACTCTTCTCTCGAACCTTCTTCCATGGTTTATAGTTTATGAATACCTTAATTCATAAAGAGAAAAACATAAGAAAATAATTTGTTCACAAAACGTAAAGCATATTCAAAGCATATTCAAAAAAGTACTGATTATTTTAAACACTCAGTACCTACCATACGAGCCATTTTTACCTTTTAATCCTCATACTGACTTTGGAGATTTGTAGTAATATTCCCATTTTACAGATTAGGAAACTGAGAGGCAGAAAAATTAAGTAACTCGCACAAGGCTACACTGCTAGTAAATGGAAGACTGGATTCACACCTAGGATCTAGAAAGCCACACCACAAATATTTTTTGGTGAAATAAAACCAGTATAGCTCTGACTTAAATCAATTAGACAAAGGTAAATTCCCTCATCTATTAAAAACAGCACTCACTCATTCATCCTGATTCAGGGTTACCAGCACATTACTGACAACCTTCATGCCACCTGATTATCACACCCCATCAAGAGCTGAGGCAGTCTGCACACCTAGGGGCACATCTGCATGCTGCACACAGTAGGTCTTCACAGCACACAGATAACTGCTCTGGCAGAGAATTCCTCTCAACTCTACAAAGCCAGGCCCTACAAAATGACACCAAGGTGCCCCACGGGAGGTTGTCCTTAAAGACCCCAAAACACTAACTCATAGGACGAGGACTGCCTTTCTTTCCTTACCAATCACGTGAACTCGGTCTCTTCTGCCACTACCCTGGTCGCCTCCTTCAGTGCCATCAAGGTTAAAGCAACCATATCCCAAAGCCCCTGTGTCACTGAAGGTTCCACTGAGAGGAGAGGAGCGAAGGACGGCAGAAAAGCCTAAAAGTGGCCCCAAAATATATGCCCAAGTCCCCAGGAGAGCTGGTCCTAGACCTGCCCCTCACTTGGCGCTCACGGCCCCCTTCCCTAAATTGGGGGACACATCTATGACTGCGGTGTGGCCCGCGGACTCCCTCCCCGCCTTGCTAGCACAGTGTCAATGCTGAGTGGGCTGGCAGCACCCACACGGCCAGTCATCACACCCCGAGCCCCACCTCCAGTCCTGGCCACACGATCCAGTCTCTGTCGGGGACCTACACGGAGGTCCTGCTGGGGGCGTGGGGGGCTGCCTCACCGGCGTGGGGGGACACACGTGGCTCCGACTCCCGTTTCCCCTTCCTTCTTGCCCTGAGTGCACACACCGGGGCTAGAGCCGTGGCAGCCACGGCGAGGCCACGAGGCGGCGCGCCAGCAGCCTGCAGTTGGTGAGGCCGAGAGGCAGGAAGTGTGGGCCCCGCAGTGTCACTGGCCCGCCAGATGCCCTGCTGTCTCACAAAGGCGGGTTGGCCGAGCTGGCCCCTGCGTGGTCACCACCAACGGCTGTCATCAAGGCAACACTCGTCCCCACTACACACACAGCTGGCGTCCCAGGGTCTAAGGGCTTCCCACAGACGACCCCACTTCATCTACACAACACCCCTAAGGGAGGCGGGGTATAAACACTCCCATTTCACGGGAATATGGGCAAGGAGATGAAAGACAGGCTCAGCGTTTGGGGGGCGGCTAACTCTGTACCAGGACTCAGCACCCACTTAAGAAGACACTGAGGTACAGGGAGAACCCACAGCTGCAGGGAAGGGATGGAGGTGGGGTTTGAACCCAGGTCTGTCTGATTTCAACTCTCTCCATGCTTCATTATGAAGTGAAAAAAAAATGCATGCTTGAGGAAAGGTTTTCATTTTTTGTGTGTTTTTATAAGTTAAGCGAGACAGACTATAGCCCTAACTAATCCTCCTGCTTTTCTGGAGTGAACATATGAACCAATGTGCCTGTTATCAAGGCAACACCCATCCCCACTACACACACGGTGGGCAAACCTGAGCCACTGGCAGCAGGAGCGGCGTCCCAAATACACGACCGCTGTGGTTCGGTTAAGACACCCAAGAGTCACCTGGCTTCTGTGAGCCTACACAGTAAAATCCACCTCCCTGCAGACCGTGGAATGAAATGCACTGTTTCAACAAATATTTATTGAACACTTAAGTGCAAGCACTGCTGGGAATATGATGACGAAAGAGGGGGGACCCTTGACCTTTAATAAAACTGCGTGCTGGTAGAGGGATACTTTCACAAAGCAAAAAGTACCATAAGAATGTGCTTTAAATGCTCAGAAAAAGAGTGGGGCTGGGGGACAGGACAGAGGAAAGAGGAAAGACACGAAGCTGACGACTGTTTAGACTGGGTGATTCATTCAACTCCTCTCCCAACTTTTGTGTACGTTAGGAAATTTCCATTACAGAGGTAGACAGGGTGCTTTGGAAACCAGAAAGTGAATGAAACACACCAGAGGTTTAAATACAAGGCCTAAAGCTGCTACTTCTTGGGCTGAAAGCAGCCTCTCCCCTACACCACAGTTTCTTGGCCCGTCCATTCCACCTCGGGGGTGCTGTACAGTGGAAAACACCCGAGAAACTGCTCGTACACAACAAAGTGCCAAACAAACGTAACGCGGTGTCATAACCATCATTATGGTCATGGGCACACACTCAAAGCACTGTCCCCTGCCCATCTGCAGATATCAGGTGGAAATAAAGTCCTGTGTTCAACAGCCCGACTAGAGGCCACCGTGTGTACTGGAGGATTTCTCTTTCTCCACTCAAGAGCACTCAGAATCCAGACACTGCTAACACCTGCCACTAACATCCTGAGATAACATCCTTCCGGTGTGTTTTCAGGGTGTAAAGAAAAGTGGGTTAGAACATACAAATTTTTAATAACCCAGGTTTCTAAACAATATGTGACTAGATCTGTTTTCATTTGTTTTGTTTCTCTATAGTCTATTTCTTAATATTCAAATGCTTTAGGGCCGTGACATAATTATGAACATAGCTGAGTAGTTTCAAGCTAAAATATCTTATTTATACCAAGACCTTGAACTCCCTGCTTAGATAAGTTTAGATTTATTTTCAACACAGGAGTTAAAAGTTTAGGGGAACGTAACTAAGATGTTCCACAGAATGTACTCATTTACTAGGATACCATGAAATTTAAATCCTGTTTTTACAAGTCACACCCTTCCGTATATCTGGCTCCTTGCATTTAACCTGCTTTGATTGGACATTTGGAACTGTCCCCACTGTTCTGGGACAGACTCTCCATCTTCTGCAGCTAGAGAGAGCACAGCACCCTAAACCACTGGTTCAAGACGGCCACTCTCACTGTCAGGGGCCTTCAACGGAAGGGCGGCACATTATGCTTTCGTTTTAGTTAATAACGCTCATTTTGGAAAATGCAGAAAAGTAGAAATAAAAACAATCCAAATCGTACCACCGAGCACAATCCCTGGTAACAGGCTGGACACTCCGTAGGTCTTACTCCCCGCGCACGCTCTGCACACAGCCTCCACGGCATTCTGTAACTCGACACCTCTCCGTTTCCCCAACACCGCAGAGCATTGCCTTCCTCCGTCACCCACCTAGCTCTGCCACTTCCCAGCTGTGTGGCTTGGTGCTGCTGGGAGCCTGGGCCACCCAAAGCAGCTGTCACGCAGCTGTGGAGGTGAGGTAGGACCATCTGTGCGCGGTGCAGGACCAGCACAAAACAGATGTCAGCTCCTGTCACTACCTCACCAAGTCACTGAACTGGAATGCTTCCAGGTTTGCAACTTTTTATATTTAATGGTACAGTAAACAGTTGTCAATTATGCTTTTCATGTTTAAGGCTATTATAAAGTTGTACAACTCGACAACAAAAAGATAATTCAATTTAAAAATGGCTGAAGGACTGGAATAGAGACATCTCCAAAGTTATACGAATGGCCAACAAGCACATGGCAAGATGCTCAACATCATTAGTCATTAAGAAAATGCAATATCATGAGATACCACTCATACCCACCAGGATGGCCAAAATAAATAAATAACACAGAAAAAAAACAAGCTCTGGCAAGTGTGGAAAATCTGAACCCTTACACACTGCTGTTGCAAATGTGAAATGGTGCAGCCATTGTGGAAAACAGTTTGGAGCTTCCTCAATAAAATAAACACTGAATTACCTAGCAATTCCACTCCCTGGGCAAATACCCAAAAGAACTGAAAGCAGGCATTCAAATAATAACTCATTCAAAGCAGCTCTATTCACAATAGAAAAAGGGTAGAAGCAAGTCAAATATACACCAAAGATGAATGGATAAACAAAATGTGGTATATCCATACAATAGAATATTATTCGGCCATGAAAAGGAATGAAATACCGATACATGCTACAAAATGGACGAACCTCAAACACATGCTGAGAGATGCCAGACACAAAAGGCCATATACTGTATGATTCCATTTATATGAAATGTCCAGGACAGGCAGATCTGTCAATCTGTGGTTGCCAGGGGCTGGGGAGGAGGAGGGAATGAGAAGTGACTACTTAATGGAGATAAAAAAGTTCTGGAACTAAACAGCGGTAATGTTTACAAAACATTGTTAATGTATTTAATACCACTGATTTGCACATTTTAAATGGCAAAAATACTAAATTTTTTTAAAAAGAAATGGAAAGAGAGTGGCCCTGTTCCATCTTGCCACGAGGACAAAGTGTCGCTCATCCTGGAGCCTGGGGTATGCCTCATTCCCATAGGGCCAGAGGAGCGGGCTCAAGAAAACCACCAACCCTGGTACCCTTGACCTTCAGATGCAAAAGAGCAGAGCCAACCAGAAGTGGGTGGCAGGTGACCCCAAACAATCCCATCCTCAGACCGGGTTGGCGGGGAGAGCCTACCCAGAGCAGGGGAGGCATAGCACTGCATTGTGCTGTGGGACAGCCAGGCACACGTGGGACAGCCAAGCATGGCTAACGGCAGTTCGAACCTACCGGCCAGCAAACACCATTCAAAGATTAATAAATCAAAACAAAAAAGTGGAGACGGGAGGATGAAGACATACCACAAAGCACATGCACATGTCTGAAATTATCACAGAAAACGGAAGACCATTTTAGAAAATACGTGCCTCTTGTTGTAAGATTACAGGAAGACACTGCCTATGTTAAAAAATTAAAAATAAAATTTTTAAAGGACAGGGGAGCACCAAAACGAGAATAAGATGAAATTAAGACAAGCTAAGACACTGGATGATATTCATATACCATAATTAGAAAAGGAAGTAAAAATCATCACACTTTGGAATTAAAATCCACGTGGAAGGGGCTAAAGGGAAAAACGTACACTGCAGAAAACGTCACTGGTGGTAAAACTGAGACACTCACAGAATGCTGTGGGATAGAGCAGGAGGAGAAAACAGAGAGAGTGGACAGTGGCAAAGGGCAGATTATCTAATCCACAAATAGTAATAAGAACCGCCTAAACGGAACACTAAATAAATGGAGATGCAAAAACCAGAGGGAGAGGAGACCAAAAGCTTTCCAACTCATTTTTACACAGCCCAAAAAAGGAAAGCAAAGAAAAACCTGCCAGCCTGATGTGCTGAAGTCACCGAGCGCTGCCAGCCCCTGGCACAGGAGGGAGAAGGGCAGGGTCGCACATGGGCCCTGGGCCGGCCACCTCAGCCACAGGACGCAAGCTGTCCCCTCTGCCCAGCAATGCCACCTCTGGGCTCCATCCAGATTAAAAGACTGTGACACAGCAAGCAAGTGCTCAAAGACCAAAGAGCCAGCTTCAAGGGGCTCTGAGGGGAAATGGGGACAATGTGAGCATCAAAAAGTGTCTAGAACTAACTGCAGAACACTGTGTAAAAACAGTCATGAACCCACAGTGAAACCCACGGGGGCAGGGAGCACGCAGGGACATTTGCCTCCACTGGGTACTTTTCTACGAAATCTTTGCTTTGAAAATTGGTAATTAAATTGAAAGAATCCAGCAATTACCCTGACATTTTAGGAGGAACTGCAGTCCTCCCCAGTTGAGGTGGGAAGAATTCACAGAATACCAACATGGGCATGTGAAGATGACAGAGAGGGGATCTCCACTTTACCAACTCTTGGTGAAACTCATTCAGGCAAGTGTCATGGACAAATGCTGAAAAACATCTGGTAAAAAGTTGTTGCGGAAAGAGCATTTGCACAGTGCCCAGGACTCACCTCACAGATTATTCCCGAACTGCAGAGGGAAACCCACATTTCTAATGGAAAAATCTAGCATCTCCACATAAACCAGATAACACAGCATAGGGGACAGCCCGACAGGACACGGAGCACCTCGAAACTAGATTTGCCCAAAATAGCCATCCACAGAATCAAGTTTTCAAATCTCTCAGTTTATAGCAAACAGAGAATGAAACAATGCAAAAGAAACCACAAGGAAACAATCAGACAAATCCAGAAACAGATTTTATAAGAAAACTGCCCTCGTCTCTTCAAAATGTCAATGTCATAGTGAAGAGAGGAGGGAGAAAGTAGGGGTGGGGTGGGGGGCTGTTCTAAGAGACTAAAGAGTAGTATAGTGACCAAATACAACGCATGAATTTTGGTTGGTATGTGCTTCCCAGAGGGAGACTAGAGGAGAATATAAAAGACATTTTTTTTGGCTCAGCTGGGGAAATCTAAAAATGATGTGGATACTAGATGTTAAAAAATTATAATTAATTATTTAGGTATAAAAAGAGTATATAGGAAAACGTCCTTATTTATAAGAGTCCTTATTTTTAGGAGTTTAGGCATAATAATGATACATAGGACAATGTCACTATTAGGAGATGCACGCTCAGTTATTTAGGGGTACGCTGTTGTGATGTCTACAAATCACCTTCAAAAGGGTTAACAAATTATTTACTTACATTCAATATATACAGATCGGGCATCTTTGGCAACGTGTTAATTAGTGAATCTCGGTAGTAGGTATATTAGGTGTACACTGTACTGTTTTTACATTTTTCATAATAAAAAATTGAAAAAGAGTTTTCCTTGCAAATATATTCTTCTCTATACAGTTCAACCATTACACAGGATAAGAATAAAGAGATTTTAATTACTTGGAGAAATGCTTACAACAGCAAAATGAAAACTTATAGTTGCATTTCAACTAAATTAAACATATCCAGAAAAACAGCCCAGAAGGAAATACAAAAGTAGCAGCAATGACAGTGCTGGAGGACCTCCGGGTGCTGCGCTCAGTGGCTTACCTCCTTCCCTCCTTCCCTCTCCCTCCCTCTCCCAGTCCTCCCACTTCCTCCTCTGACTGGTCCTCCTCTTCTGCTCACTTCCTAAAAGCCAACAGCCCCAGAGCCCGACCAGGCCCTCCTCTGCTGTCCCACTACTGCCACTCAGACTCAGGGGAACAGCTGCAGTGTTTCCGCATGACTATGCGGGGCTGGGGAGGATGCACGGGAAGGGGCTGGAACCTACGAGACCAGAGCAGCTTCGTGGCGCACTGGCAAGCCGCCTAACCTCTCCACGCCTCCTGTCCCTCTCTGTGAAACGGGTAGCTGAGCACGAGATGCAGGACTCTGGGCAGCAGAGCTCCCCTCCCACCTCCCACACCAGAACGGCCAAGTTCTCCCAATGTCAAATCCAACGACTGCTCTCCAGCACCACACCCAGGCTAGCATCATCTCTCACCGCACCAGCCAGCAGCATCCATGCCAGCAGCCACAACACAGCCGCAGTGATCTTCTCAACCTGGATCCGATCTGTCTCGCTCAAAATCTTAAAGCAGTAGGATCCCACTGCTCAGAGCTCCCTAACGTGGCCTCCTGCCCAGCTCGCTGGCCTCACGGCACAATCCAGGTCTCCTCCACGCTCACTAACTCCATCCACACCAGCTTTCTTTCAGCCCCTTGATTTCCCCAAGCTCCATCTGGCCACAAGGACCTTCGCGTATCTCTTTGATCAGCTACCTCTTCCTCATTCTTTTATTAATCCTTTAAAAAGAAACCTTTTTCGTTATAAAAGAGCACACAGAAGTCTACGAAACACAAATGCACAGTCACCACACACTGAGAACCCAACTAACCACCACTGAGGTCAAGAAATCAGACGCTGCCAGCACTCCAGATGCTCCCCTCTCGTGGACCTTCCCATTGCTACTCGTCCCTTCTCTGGCCATCGTCTCGTTGTACGTAAACTTAAACACACAAGCAAGCAAGTCTAAACACCTTAGTGCGCTATCTGTTCTCACCTGTGTATAAATGGAATCATACAGAATGTACTCATTTATGTCTGGCTTTTTTGGCCAGAATTAATGCTGTGATTAATCTTTAAATCAGCAAACAGCAGTAGTTCATTTTCACTGATGTATAGTGTTGTCTCATAAAAACATACCATAATCCAGGAGTCCCCAACCCCGAGGAACCAGTCCGCACAGCAGGAGACGAGTGACAGGGGAGACAGCAAAGCTTCATCTGTGTTTGCAGCCGCTCCCCAGCACCAGCATCACCACCTCAGCTCGGCCTCAGATCGTCAGGCATTAGGTTCTCATAGGAGCCCTGGTCCCTGGTGCCACAAAGGTTGGGGACCGCTGCCATAATCTATCCATTCTACTACAGGTAAACGTTTGGGTTGCTTCCACTTTTGAGCTACTACAAATAACACCAGTAACATTTCTGTACATGCCTCTTGGTGTACATTTGCTTACACAAACTATTAAATACATACCTAGAAGGAGAATTTCTGAAAAAGAGTATACATTTCTTCACCTTTAAGACTCTGTCAAACTGTCTTCCAAAGTGGTGTTACCAATTTACTATCTGACCAACAACAGACAGCAGGTCCTTTCTCCACATCCTCACTGACACTTAGAACATAGACTCAACGGGAGAGAGGCACAGGGCGAGGCATGGGGGCGGGCAGAGCTCCCATGGCCTCTCTGGGTGGCCACCCTCCCAGAGAGTGCTGAGCAACCCAGAAACTCCCCAATCTCCTTTTTAAAGAGTTCTGATAACTCAATCTTCAGCCACTCCCTACTAGGGAGTTGGGAGGTAAGGCTGAAAGTTCACCTCTAGTCATGTTTGGTCTTTCTGGTGACCAGGCCCCAACCTGAACCTTCTAGGGCCCCACCCAGAGTCACCTCATTAGCATAATATCAGGGGTAGTTAAAGTGGGCCCATTACGAGTAACAAAAGACAACTCCTATTACTCTCCAGCTCTGTGCCAGAAACTAGGGACAAAGAGCAAATATATTTTTCATTATACCACATAAAAATACAAGTTTGTACACTGTCCTTGTATCTGGCAACCCTGCTGTACTCATTTATTATGACTTGTCTGTATACTTGTAGATCTAAGGAAATAATTCTACAAATAATGATCTTTTCTCTTCCTTTCTAATCTTTACATCTTTTACTTCTTTTTCTTGCATTACGGCAACTGCTGAAGAGTTAATTGTGGGCATCCATTTCTTGTTCTCATCTCAAGGATAAAGCTAGCGACATTTACCATTAAGCATGAGGCTTGCTGGGTTCTAAAATGGTCTTATTTAGATTAAGGAAGTTTCCATACTCCGGGAGTGGGCAAAGCAGACAAAAAGCAAATCCAGCCCATCGCCCATCTCTGTAAAGAGCACAGCGGTACCCATACTGTGTATGTCTACAATGCAGAGCTGAGCAGTTGCCACAGGAACTGCACGTGGCCCACAAAGCCTTAAATATGTAATATCTGGCCCTTTACAGAAAAAGTCTGCTGACACCCTCCCTATCCCAATTTGAATATGAATGAATGTTGAATTTTTTTTAATGTTCAATTTTTTCAAAATGTTTTTTTCTGCACCTATTAAGATGATCATACATTTTATTTAAAATTTTTTCAAATTTTGCTTGCTGGCTTCATATAGTATACCCTTTTTCTATTTCCTGGAAGAGTAAATAACAACATTAAAACTGGTATTATTTCTTCCTTAAATGCTTAGAATTCACTGGTAAAGTCATCTGGGTCTAGATTTTTCCTTGTTGGAAGATTTTAAATAATGGACTCAGTATCTTTAATAGTTATAAAACAATCTGCATTTTCTATTTCTTTTATCAGTTTTAAGTTGTATTTTTCTAGGAATTTGTCTACTTCATTTAAATTTTCAATTTTACTTGTCTAAAGTTGTTTACCTTTTTATTCTTTTTAATGTAGGTAGGATCCTCAAAGATGTCCTTTTTCTTTCCTACAAATTGTTTGCCTTCTCTATTTTTTCTTGATTACTCCTGCTGGGGTTTGTTAATTTTATCAGAATTTTCAAATTAATTTCTACCTTTGTTGATCCTTTCTAATGAATGTTTTCCACTTCATTAAATTCTGCTCTTCATTATTTCCTTCATTCTATTTTCTGAGTTTAATGTGTTGATATCCTTCTAACTACCTAATACGTGTGCCTAGCTCATGGATTTTCAGCATGGCTTCTAATATAAATGCATTTAAAGCTATAAATGTCCCTCTAAACATGACTTCAGCTGTATCTCATTAGTTAGTTATATATATTTTGCTATAAAATATTTTCTAGCTTCCTTTGACTCACAAGTTTTTAGAAACAGATTTCTAAATTTGCAGATACGCAGAAATTTCCATTTTGATTTCTAGCTTAATTCCACTGTTGTTAGAGAACACAGTCTGTATACTTTCAATCCTTTCCAATTTGCTGAGCATTGCCTATAGCCAGTATATAGTGAATTCTTGACAAATGTGCGTCGTTCATTTGAAAAGAACTCAATTCTGCAATTGCTAGGTACAGA
Source organism: Eidolon dupreanum (assembly GCA_028627145.1). Lineage (NCBI taxonomy): Eukaryota > Metazoa > Chordata > Mammalia > Chiroptera > Pteropodidae > Eidolon > Eidolon dupreanum. The sequence continues at coordinate 165,059,242 of CM053503.1, read as the reverse complement.
GTTCTATATATGTCCATGAGGTCAAGTTTAATACTTAGGTTGCTCAATTCTTCTACATTTTTTACAATTTTTTTGTCTGCTTCTCATATCTGAGAAAGAAAATATCTCAGTATGATTGTGGATTTCTTTCCAATATAGTTTAATTAATTTTTCTTTTATACATTTTTAAGTTATGTTATTAGATACAGATTATAAATTATTATATCTGAAATAAACCATTTATCAGTATATCTTTATCTCTAATAAATAAATTTTGCCTTCTAAGTCTATTTTGTCTAATATTAAAATAGCTGTACCAACTTTCTTTTGGTTAGTGTGTGGATTTTTTCCCCATCCTTTTACTTCCAATCTTTTTCTATTCTTTTGTTTTAAATATGTCCCTTTTAAATAGCCTAATCAGGTTTTGTTTTCTTGCCTGACAATCTGTCTTTTAATTGGAGCATTCAAGTCCACTAACACTCAATGTGACTGCTGATAATACTGGGATTTAAGTCTATAACTTAGTGTTTGCAATATTTCACTTGTTCGATGGTCCCATTTCTCTTTTTTGCCTTCTTTGATTTAGAATCTTATTATTCAATTTTTCTTGCCATCTATCTTAGATATCACATAGTCTTTCACAATTTAGTGGCCGCCACAGATTGCGACATGTATTTGGGACTTGTTTAACATTATTAATCGGTTCTTTTCTTCCTCGTCCTGGAAATGCAAGGACCTTAAAACAATTTTACTACACTACTTCCTTCTGACTTAAATGCCACTGTTATGCACTTTAATGCCATAGAGATTTTAAACCCAAAGACACAATCAATTTTTACAGTTGAGAATCATGTGGTCTTTTCCACCGAGGTGCCCTTTTTATTGTTCTCCATTCCTTCCTGCAACTCTAACCTTCCACCTGAGATCATTTTCCTTCAGCCAAAAACAAATGAAAAACACCCTTCAGTGTTCTCTTAGTATGGGTCTGTCCACCAAAAATTGTTTTCATATATTTGAAAATGTCTTTCTTTCTGAAGGATCTTCTTGGTGAATAAATAATTCTGGGTTAGCAGTTTTTCAGTTGACTTCTGTTTTCCTTGGTTGCTGTTAAGAACAGCTGTCACTCTAACTGGGGCGAAGTCTTCTCCAGCTGCTTTCAAGTCTCCTCTTCATCTCTGGTTTTCAGCAGTTACATCATGAAGTGACTGGGTGTGGTTTTCTTTGTGCTTATGGGGCTGTTGAATCTGTGGATGACACCGTTTAACAGCTGCGGGAAATTCTCAGGCATTATTTTCAAATACTGTTTCTGCCCAATTTTCACTCTCTTCTCTTTCTAAGATGACAAACACAAGTTAAAGCTTCTATTATCTCTAACTCCTACTGTCTAATTTTTCCATTTTTTTTTTTTTTTTTTTATGTCTCTAGGCTTCCTTGGATTTTGAGCCACCAAGTTCTTTCTCAGCTGTGTCTAATCTACCCTTCCTTTGAGAATTTAGCTTTATCACACTTTTCAGTTTTAAAACTTCATTTGACTCTTTTTAGTTTCTAGCTCTGTCAAAATTCTCAATCTGGTCTTTTATCTCCTTAAACACAGTAAAAGCACAGTTGTTTTAAAGTCTCTGAGTCTTCTTCTGGAGGCCCCGTTAGTCTGTCTTCGCAATCTGTTGTTTCTAAAGCACATGGCCTTGTCTCCCTGTGTGTCTATTTCTTATTGTATCCAGAACATTGAATTTACAACAGGACTTGTGACAGTGGAGGAGTGGATGATGTTATCTCTCTACAGAGTTACAGTTGCTTCTGTAAGGAAGCTGGCAACAGCGGCACTCTGGGAGTAGTCTGACTTCAGAGTGGACACGACCTGCAGCAGGACTGCCGCCCTTGGAAGTCCTACTTCTGGTCCATCTTCATTCCCGGGAGATGGCTTTTTGGCATCCCAACCCGAATTAAGGGGCACTGCTGCCCCCTGGCAGACCCTCATACCCTGCCCCATCCCCACCCAGGCACTGCCAGCCTCAGAGAGCTCAGCCTCTCAGCTCCTCCTTCAGCGTCAATACGGCCCTCTACTTATTCCTTGTGGCTATTCCATAACCAAGTAGCACAGACTGGGAGGCCTACGCAACAGAAGCTTCTTGTCTCACAGTTCAGGAGGCTAGAAGTCTAAATCAGGGTACCGACAGGGCCAAGCTCCCTCTAAAGGATCCGGGGGAGGTTCCATCCATTACCTCTTCTGGTTGCCCCACCGGTCCTTGGCTTGTGGTGACATAACTAATCTCTGGCTCTGTTTTCACGTGGCCTTTTTCCTCTGTGTCTCTCTAGGCCCAATTCTCCCTCTGCTGTCTCTTAGAGAGACAGCAGACCTTAGATTTAGAGTCCAGCCTAAATCCAGGATGATTTCACCTCAAGATTCTTAATGACATCTTACTGTTTGTCGTCTGTTTGTTCCACTTGTTCAATGTTCCCTTTTCTCTCATTTCCAAAGAAGGTCACTTTCTGAGGTTCCAGGTGAATTTACGAAAGGCGGGACACCATCCCCATTATAGACCCTATACTGACCCAAAAGTAAAAAGCAGCTCCAAATGCCATGCTCACTTCCACAGACCTTCATCCTCCGCAGATCCTGACCCCATAATTCTACATTATCTCATTAGCTCTCTCATATTAGCAGATGGTGCTCGGCAGAACAGCTGGTCAGTTACTCGGGCCCACAATTACCAGAAGTCACTTTTTCCTAGTCATCCTTCAGACTAAGTCACACAGTCCCTTCCTCAAGAAGCCCTTCCCATACCTCCCTGAGTATCAGATCAAAGTCACCTATGGTATCTTCCCAAAGCACTCCGTACCTTTCCTGCTTAGCACTCATCACTGTCACAACTGTACACCAAACATGCGATTATTTTGCTGTCTGGCTTGTCTTCAAACTGTTAGCTCTAGGAGTGTGTTTGCCGTTGTTCAGTAAGGTACTTCAACAGGCCAGCACATTTAACAGTTTTAAGGTCTCCAATATTTAATGAGTTAAACTGGATCTGCGAAATAAATCATGCTTAGCCTATGGTACTCCCACTAGTATTCAAGAAATCAACAATTTTTAAAAAGACGTTCATTGCTAACTGTCTGGCAGATTCATTTCTATTTGCTCTTCTGGCTGACAGAGATGGAGACTCACCCAGATCAGCTCGAGCTGGCGGGGAAGGGACTCAGGGCGACGGCTACTATTTGAAATACAAAAAGTGAACATTCAGAAAGACATAACATTCAGAAAAAATTATAAAAGCAACAGTTTACTGAGTGCTTACGATATGCGAGGCATTATGTTGTACATAGCTAGATTATCTCATTTACCCCTATGAGTTATCATCACTTCTGTTTTATGGATCTGAGAACTATTACTATCATTTCTATTTTGCAAATATAAAAACTGAGGGTCAGAAACACATATCTAACATTTATTGTCACTACTGCCAATCCAAGGACTGTTTTCCACTCACAGATGAGGAAACCAAGTCTTCAGACATTTAGAAACTTGTCTGTGATCACACGTCTCACAAGCAGAGGAGCAGGACGTGAATCAACTTCATTTGACACCAAAGTTTAGGCTATTAACTACTACTACACACTGGCTTTAAAACCCTTTTACACCACCTCACGCCCACAAGGATGGCTGTCATCAAAAAGACATAACTGAGGATGTGGAGAAAGTGAAACCCTCACACACCCCTGGTAGGATTGTAAAATGGAGTGACTGCTTTGGAAAAGTTCGGCAGTTTCTCAAGGGTCAAGCCTAGTTCCCATATGTCCCTGCAAACCCACTCCTGGGTATGTACCCCAGAGAAACGAAACATGTCCACACGAAAGTGTGTTCACAGCAGCGTTACCTGGAACAGCTAAAGAAGTGGAAATAACCCAAATGCCCACCAGCTGATGAGTTAAGTGAAATGCAGAATATCCAAACAATGGAATACAATTCAGCAATAAAAAGGGAAAAAGTGCTGGCACATGCTACAGCATGGATGAACTTTGAACACGTTATGCTAAGTGAAAGAAGCCAGACACAAGAGGCACGTAATGTATGATTCTACTTCCATGAAATGTCCGCAGTCGGCAAATCCATAAGACAAAAAGTAGATTAGCAGCTGCTGAAGGCTGAGAGGGTGGAAATGGGGAGTGAAGGCTAATAGGTATGGGGTTTCTTTCTGAGGTGATGAAAATGTTCTACAATGGATTGTGGGGTTGGCTGCGCAACTGTATATACACTAAAACACCACTGAACTGTACGCTTTAAATGAGTGAACTGTGTGGTATGTGAATTATATCTTAATTAGGCTGTTATTTTTTAGAGTCTTTTACAACTTGAGCCTTTTACCTAATTTCTACTAGTCTTCATTTCAAAATGGAAAAATGCTTTAAATCTGAAATCAGGAATATAAGCACTTTTATGCACAAAGCCAAAAATGTTAACTTTTAAAAAACTTTTAAATAAACCCTGTCTTAACTGATAAGCTTCATGGAATCACACTGTTCTTTACTCTAATTTCACTGGTGAGTTAATTTACCGGTGCACTAGCTTCATTTTCTTTTTTCTACTCTAGCTATGTGATCCTATAGAATCACTAGGTACCATGGTTAGGAAATACAAACAAATTTGGGGAAACTAGAACATATAAAAATATTACGTACGAAATGCTCAACTATTAAACAACCATCCCAAATCTGCACACATCAAATTTTCAGTATGCTAAAGAGCTGAGGAAAAGTTTTTTAAAAAATCTCACGAACTAAAATTTATTTGGAGTTTGGTAAGGCTTCTCTTTCACATGTCATAATCCTGTTTCTCAAAATCTGGTCCATGGACCAGCAGCAGCAGCAGCATCTTTTGATTGCTGATCAGCAATGCAGAATCTCAGGCCCCACCTACCCCAGGCCTACGCAACTAGAATATGCATTTTTAACAAGATTCCCAGGGAATGTATCCGCACATTCAAATTTGAGAAGCACTACCTTAAGAGACTTCCTTTTCTTTTTCCATTAAGACAGCTGTAGTTTGTACTGGACTAATATTTCAAAACTTAACATACACACATAGCTCTGGTCCTGGGTCAGCCTGTTCTCAGTTCCAGCCCCTTTTATGCTTGATTCCAAATGGTAGAGGGGCTGATCCCTACAAAGTGGGTTTCCCAAGCAGGAGGGGAGACGGGGGTGAGTTCCTTAGCACCTGTGCCATCCCGAGACTCCAGCTCCCACCACCTGACTCGTGGTGGTTCCAGCCTCTGCAAGGTCGGCAGTTGCTCCTGGAGTCCAATATGTCACCTCCTCCCTTTGTCCTCCATCTCAGGGGTGGCAGAGGTTTCCTGTCTGGTGCCTCATCTCAGGGTTGCCTCATTGCCCACTGTTTGCGTTCTCAAGTCTTCATCACCTATGCAAGCATGCCCCTACATTCAATTCCCTCTGATTTAAAAAAAGTAAGTTTAGTTTTCTTTTTTGGACCCAGAATATGATACCCCATACCATTCTGGATATTACTTTTATGTACCACATATATGAGGAACGTTTTGAATTGCTCATCTGCTTAAATGGGGTGGGGGGGGTGCACACACAGTAAACCTCCCATTTTCCACATTCTGAAAACCTCTAACAACCCAAGAGAAAAATCGGCCTTGAGCTATCTGTACAGCAGCTGTGACTATATTCAGAAACTCAAGTCCTCGGGTGTATTTTTAACACTCTACCCATCACTGCTCCCCAACCAGAACAGCTGGTCTAGCAGCTATTGTTTGTTTTGGGGTGGGACCCGCCTCCTAAAGAACAGAATTCGGGACAACTCTGAAATCTCTTGAGAGATCAAATCTTAATCACACCTGTAAATCACATGATCTACCCCACACTAGGCACACACCAGCTGGAGGACCAATCAGCAGGAGAGAGCAATTCCCATCAGCACTGTTTAGGGTTACTTGGAGATCTTCCTAAAAGCACATCTGACCTCCTACTCCTATGCCTCGAATAACCCTCTGTGGCTCCCACTTGCCCGAGTCCAAAATCCCAGGCTAGCCGTTCAAATCCGGCCCACTTACCTTTCCAGCTTCTTCCCAATTCTTAACCCCATGTCACCTTCCGACCATTCCCAGGTGTGCCTAAACCTTTAGAGACAACATTCAGCTCTGTGGAAAGCCCTTCTCCACTAAGTCTGGCAAATTCTTTCCCTCAAGGTCCTGCCTTAAGGGGACCTCCTTATCCCTGCCTCCCAGGGTAACTGGATTCAGGATCCTCTGCGCTTCCACAGCACTGACTGTGTCCTACAGTCACATACACAGGTAGCCATCTCCTACAGACTGGGAACTCCCAGATGGAGAAACTGCCTTCCATCTTGGACTCCCGACCACGGTTCAGGTCCAGATCCATTCAATACCTATGACACCCTGGGCAAGTCACTTAACTCCACCTCGATTTCCAACTCCATACGACGGGGACCACAGATAACACCCAACTCAATGGGTTATCTCGAATACTGGATGAGTTCGCCCATGTAACGTGCTGTAAAGTTAACTAACCGGAGAACAACGCCTGTTATGTAGAAAGCGCAGAAGAACTGCCATCACAATTCTTACTGTTACCTCTGGAACAAAAGAGGTGCTCCATACCTATCTGCTGAATAACACAATAAATATTCACAATAAAGCTGTAACACGTCAGGATCAGAGACCACCCCATCACAGGTACCAGAGGCTGGCAGAAGATAATGCAAGAAACGGCTCCCACGGTAAAAGTAACAGCTTAACCCAACTGGCCCCGGAGAAAAAGCGCACTGCAGCAGAATGAGAAAGTGTGTGCCAGCTGGACCTGCCAGGGCTGCCCACAGACCCAGCCAGCCCTCCGCCACCTGTCCAGCCAACCTGCCTGAGGAAGCCGTGTTCTAACAGAGAGGGTTCACCTGTAGCAAAAACCGTATGTTTTCAACAGGAACCGCAATGGGAAAACAAAGGGTGCAACTTTCCTCCTGCAGAAAGGAAATGCGTCTTTCTACTGCTAGTATTTGGCGTCCAGAGTTCTCAATGGAGAGTTAGGTGCCAAGTGGGTGCGCAGCCAGGGAAAGCTCCCTCTCCCCGCTTTCCCGAGAAGGGAGAGACGGTGACAAAACATGCATCCCTTGCCTTTCGGGAACGAAAACACACGCGAGCGAAGGGAAGGGATCCCACATCTGGGTCCAATTAGATTTCTCGGGGGACCACAGGTGAGTCTGCAGAGTACCCAACGGGAAATGACCTGACCAGTCCTCAGAAATGTGCAGAACCCGGGGCTCGGGGAGCGCACGCCTGCGGGGCGCAGTCAGGAGCCCCCCCATGTCTGACGCGCTCGCCCCCTGCCTCTAGGCCTCAGTTTCCTCTGGGTCCTCGCAGCCCACCGCGGCGCGCTCCGCGGGCCCGGGCGGCGCCCACCTGCGCCCCCGACCCGAGGTTCCCGTTGCCGCAGCCCCGCCGGGAGGGAGCGCTCGGGCCCGGCGCGGGACCGGACGTCCGGCCCGTTACCCCGCGGCGCGCGCTCCGGCCGGGCGGCTGGACCCTGGGCCGGGCCTGGGCGGCTGCTCCGGCCGGGCCACGGGCCTCACGGGGCTGCCGCGGCGTGAGGGGCGCGCGCCCGGGCCGCCGCCGCGGGCTCACCTTCTGGCGGATCTGGCCCGACGTGGACACCTTGCGGATGAGCTTCTGCGGGGAGCCGGGCTCAGCCTCGGGTTCGCTGTCCGACGACTCCTCGGGCGGCGGCGGCGGAGGTGGCTGCGGAGGAGCCGGCGGAGGGGAACCCGCCGCCGCCGCCGCCGCCATGCTGCCGGGCCAGCGCGCGCACAGCGCTGGGGGCGGGGCTTCGGGGGGCGGGGCCGGGCCTGTCCGGGGGCGGGGCCGGGCGGGCAGGGGTGTGACCTAGGCGGGCTAGGGGCGGGGCGGCCTCCTGCTCCGCCCCTCCTCGCCCCCTCGCAGACGGCGCCCGGGAGCCACCGCCCCCACCGGAGGTGGCTGGGGCCATCTCTTAGCATCTGTTTGTCTTACCAGGACACAATTTGTGGGGGTTTTTTGGTTTCTACGTTCGCTTTTTTAAATCGTTATCATTCCCCTTCAAGGATGTAAGTGACCTTCAGGAGGCCTGGGACCATGTCTTTCTCGGCCTGCATTGGGTCGCCAGCATCGAAAGCAGCGTCTGGAATTCAGTAGTTGCACGATAAACAGTCGAGAAGTGGATGAGTGCAAGCGTGAATGCAGGAGAGAAAGAAGAAACTACTTGGATGGGCCTCTGGGACACCAGAACAGGGATAGGCGTTTCCATCTGGGAAGGTTTCTTGGAGAAAAAAAATGTTTAAGGGGAGACGGAAAATGCCAGCAGGAGTTATCCCTAACGGGGACCAGGAACCTCGTTTTAGGCGAAGACATCAGATTGTGCAAAGACCTGGCGACAAGATAGAACAAGTCTCCAGAAAAAAAAAAAAACAACTGCAGCCTAAAGGGAGGAAAATAACAGAGGAGATAAGCCTGGAGGAGGGCGAGTCAGATAAGGCTTTGTGAACCTGATAAGAGGGTTGGTCTTTTCTGCTGAGTCCCAAAGGCCAATGGAAGCCCAGGGTGGGGCTGGGTCACAAAGCTGGGGCGTGTGATTCAGGTTTTGAAGTAATCAGGGCAGGTAGCCGCTCGGGATTATTGGGAAGGTCTGTGGAGGTAAGACTAGCGGACTCGGGAGCCGAGTGATCGATCTGTAGACGGAAGTAGAGGCTCCTGGAATGAGCCGCAGGACTGGTGGGTGGAGCCCTTCACCGCCCCTAGGGGCAGAGGAGGAGTGCAGTTGGAGTTTGTGTTGCCTTTTGGAACACCCAGGTGGAGAAGGGCTTGGTGCCACCTAAAAGGGTCAGATCCTTAGGGGGCTTCACGAGTTTTCCCTTACCGGTTCAAAGGACTGCAGCTAGAGACTCAGTGGTGCCTGGCCTGCCTGTCAGCACACTGGGCTCCCACTACACGTGGCAGTGCTTTCCAGAGGCAAAGTGCAAACACCCAGGAGCCACAGAATAGCATTTAGCATGGGGACATGGCCAGGGGCATGGTCTCACAGCCCTGACAGAGCATCTCAGAGCCTAGTGCAGGAACACTATGGGACAAGCCAATGGTCCCTGGTGCACCAGCTGGCACCGTGCCCAGTACATGTGGCAAATTCAATTTCAATTTCAATTAATTAAAATTAAATTTTCAGTTCCTCAGTCACACTAGCCACATTTCAAGTGCTCAGTAGCTGCGTGTGGCTTAGCATGTCCCACATGGGACAGCACAAATACAGAACATTTCCATTATTGCAGAAAGTTCTACAAGGCACGAGGACAGTGACAGCTCCTGGTCAGTGACATACTGACCAGGCACATGCCGATGCGACCAGTGAGTCTCTGGAAATGAAGACTCTGAAACACAAGACCGAGAGGCAAGACTTGACCCTGGACCATGTGATTGCCAGGTCCTTGATGATGCAGGGCTAGCTCCCCCAGCAAGCTGAGTTCCAAAGAGCTTGAAGGAGGAGAGAGGAGAGAAGGGACCTGTTGTGAGCCGAATTGTGCCCCACCCCCACATTCAAATGTTGGAAGTCCTAAGCCCCAGGTTTAGGATTAAGGAAGCCATTTGATGGGCCCTCATCCAATATGGTTGGTGTCCTTATAAGAATTCGGATGCAGACAGGCTCAGAGAGAAGACCAGGTGAAGACGCAGAAAGAAGGCAGCCACCTACATGCCAAGAAAAGAGGTCTCAAAAGAAACGGACTCTGCCGACACCTCGATTTCAGACTTCTGGCCTCCAGAATGATGAGAAAATAAATTTCTGTTGTTTAAAGCCCCCAGTCCGTGGTGCTTTGTTATGGCAGCTGAAGGAGACTAAGAGCACAAAGGGAAGGGTGCCCTGATTCCTGCAGAAGTTGGTCATTTTGTATCGATTAATTACAATATAGTGTGATACAAGAATGCAAAAACCCAGGGAAGGGGCTGGCTAGGAGAGAAAGAGCTAACTCAGTCAGGAGAGGCTCTCAAGAGGAAGAGAGACCCTAGCAGGGTTTGGAGATTTCAGTAGAAAGGCAAGGGGATGGAGGTGATTTTCCAGAAAAACATGAAAGGGCAGGAGAGTGTTAGGCAAGCTGAGAGGATGACAATTTTGGATTTGCTGGTGATCAAGGTGGAACAAGGAAGCCAGGAGAGCGAGCATCTGCAGAAGGACCCAGAGCAGCCTCTGTGCTGCCCCCGGGAGCAAGGCATTACCCCAAGGACACTGTACTCAAGGCTGCTGGAAAAGCAGAAGCAGTAATATGTCCAGAGGAGGAAAGACCAGAAACAGAGCGGGCATTAAAAAGTGATTTGCCCATCCAGGCAATGCTGATGGGCAGAACAAGGTGGTGGTCATGAAGGTGGAGAGGAGGTGACACAGCAAAGGAAGGAAGAAAAGGGACCAGCTGCTCCTATCCAGGGGATCAGGGAGCAGGACGAGTCAGGATGCCTCCTGGATATGGGGCTTCCAGAGAGATGAACTTCACGGAGCACGAGCAGGCCTAGAGGACATGAAGGAGATGAATTTTGTTTTGAACAAAATGAGTTTGAGGTCCCCGAATGTGCTGTTGCCTACACCTGTTAGAAGCTCAGGGGACATCTGGGCTCCAGAACCCATCATTTTAGAGGCAAAATGCCACAGGCAGGAACATGAGTACAAGTGAGAGATGGGAGGGGGATACTGTCGCTGGATGGGAGGATATTTGCAACTATGAAAAAGTACTAGAAATTGTCACAGCCAAGAGGAGCCTAAAGAGACATGATGGCTAAATGCCATGTGGGATCTTGGAACAACAACAAAAGAATTAGGTAAAACCTAGGGAAATCTGAGTAAAGAATGGGCTTTAGTTTAACAATATGTCCATATCGATTCATTAAGTATAGCAAATGTATCATCCTAATGTGAGATGTTCATAATGAGAGATACTGGGTATGTGGAAGAACTGTACTATCCTGGCAACTTTGCCGATAATCTAAAACTATTTTGAAAATAAAAAGTGTGTTTTTTAAAAGCGTATTCGGCTTGGTAAGAATTATATTATGTTCTTAAATCAGAGAAACATAACTCTGGTATACTTCTCTGATGAGCGAAGAAGACTTTATGTTCCGCAGCCACCGCAAAGTGCCGTTCCCTTGGAGATCTCCCCTGGAGTGGCAGGCCTGCAAGGGCACATTCTCCCGGTGCCTCTGTACGGCGTGAGTCATGCTGTGAATCATCTCTAACAACACGCTGCTCCCTGCGTTTACCCCACCCCGAGGGCAGAGCAAGGTGGCAGGAATAACACACTTCACATCCAACCTAATCCTTCTTCTCGACTTGTCAACTCAGAAGTGCACCTCCCATCAAAAAGAACCGCTTCCCCGTTAGAACAGAAAAACGGTGCACCTGAACTAGGCTTATGATTGACATCCGGGAGTGGGACGTTTCTTCGCTGTGTGTGACATATAGTTTCCCTGGCTCCTAGGCACTGTGACAACCCAAACCACCCCCGTACATTTCCAAATGTGCCCATCTTCCCATCTACCCCATTCTCAAAGATCAGTAAAGCAAACCGTTAGGGATGTGCCATTAGATGGGGAGGAGAGCATTGGAAAATGTGGAAGAAGCAGGAAAACAGACACTGCAAAAAGTTAAGTATTGGATGCGGCTCCATAGTGTAGCGATTGGCACATCTGCTTTACACGCAGAAGGTTCTGGGTTCGCGCCCCAGTGGAGCCACGGTCCATGGTCTACAGCCATGCCACCCTGAACAAGCCCGATGTCGATCACGGAAGCTAAGCAGGGCCGGGCCTGGTTAGTACTTGGATGGGAGACCACCTAGGAAGACCAGGTGCTATAGGCGTAAATAATAATAAGTGAAAAGATAAAATAATAAAAAGAAGTTAACTATTTACACAGGTGATAAAATTGTAGAGAACTATACACACATGCACACACAAGTACAAGTCAAACTGGGAAAACCAAAGATGGGGCAGATTGTACCAAAGCTGGCGTCCTGGTCGGGGTAACCTGCGAGAGTTTTACAGAGCAGAGCTCTGGTTATAGATTCTGCGAAAGCAGAGTTCAAGTCTTTACTAGCTGTGTGAACTGGCTGGAGTAAGGCACACAACCTCTCTGACCTTTAGTCTCATCTAACAAACGGAAGGACAGCACCAGCTTACGAGCATGATTGGAAACATGGAAAGTGCCCAGCACAAGGCAGATGCTCAATAAACAGCAGGGATTGCTACTTCTCTGGCCCTTTGTTTGCTGGTTGCAAACCTTTATCCCAAGTTCTCAGCCACTGCTTTCTCCAAGCAGCCCACTCAATCAACTCCTTTCTACCCCATTTCTTCCGCTGCACCTACCTAGACAACCCTGGGCCACACATCTGACCTGCACACGGACATCCTCCCTCCTGACACACCAGGGACCATGTGGCAGACACAACACCACGTGTGTGTAGGCCCAGCGAGGCAAAGTTCCACATCCCTGTTGGAGCTGGCCGGCTGCTCACTTCACTTCCTGCTCCCACCCCCACACCCTCCCAGGGTGGCCAGCTGCAGGCCATAAACCAGCTAGCACCTGGAAGTCCCAGCGTCTGTTTTGGTACCAAAATAACCGGGAGGGCAAGGGCTGTCCTGACCTCTGGTCTCCAGGGATTGGCCTTCCAGCTCTTCTCCGGCTCTCCTGCCCACACAGTTCCAAAGGTCGAGCCTATTAACACCCACCCTGACTTAGGATATCCTGGGGTCAAGCAATGCAGGAACCAACAGGCTGGTCCTTTCACCAGGCACTGCCAGGCAGACTCCCAGGTCCCCCACTAGCCCAGTGTCTCCTGCAGAAGCCAACCACAGAGGCCTCTGGGCTTGGGGGCGGGGGAGAGGGGGAAGGGCTCAGATGGCAGAGGAGCTCCGCCCTGAATGTCCCTTTTCTGAGTATCCTGAGAGAGGGGCTTGGGCTGGAGCGGTAATGTGCTGCTCCCTCAGCACGGGAGAGAAAACTTAGAAGGAATGTCTGAACTGCAAACCCACAGGCCAAAGGCCCAGTCTTCTGCCTGCATTACCATTATCATCGTTATTATCATTATTCCTCTATGTCAATGTCAGGATGCCTCAAACTCAGCACGCGTTCAAACCTTGCTTTGTGTAAACAGGCTGGAGCCTCTCTCTGGTCTAGATCCTAGTCCCCAGGACGCCAACCAGCCTGGCGGAGCGAGCCCCGCTGTGGGAGCCCTCACGTGCACGGAGCCCTCACTGCTGTGCAGCCCTCTGCCACTGCCCTTGGTGCTGGAGACCTGATCCCAAGTGTCCACCCCACACGTGGCCCCTGCCGTTCACCCTCAACCTCCCGGGAGTGGGTTGACCTGTGCAGAACTCTCCAAACTCCTTTGATCCTGCTCTTTGAGGCATGGGCCAGAGCCCTCACATCCCCCAAGCCCCTCTCTGGCCACCGAGAGAGCCAATTCAGTCTCTCTGCCTTGACAGCAGGCCCCAAGGCTGGTGGGTACCACAGGCCAGAAAGGGGCCGCCATGAAGGGGGTGGGGCATGGCATCACCTCGATTCTTCCCTGACGCACTGCATTCCCTCCCTCCCCCAGCCCATCTAAGCCCAATCTCCATCTAGGTACTCTGGCCAAGAAGCCCACTGGCCTCACAGTGAACCCCCTTTTCTGAAACAACGCGTTCCTAGGGCCGGGCTCTGCCATTGTTGGCCACAGGCATTGACCCACCTCACCAATGCTGGGCGGGTCAGTTTCTCCTGCCCAGGACTGACACTGGGACCAGAGACGCCCTCACTGGGGACATCTGGTGCCAGGTGAATGGCCGCCCTAGAGGGCTGGACCCTGAGCTCCTGGGCAGGGACCCCTGGTGCTTCTCTGATCCGTCCACTCCAGGCCTGGCAGCTCAGGTTCTTCCTTTAATTCAGTTCTCTGAGCCCCTCCAAGGCCCTCCAATATATTCCTCTTTCCTTCTTAAATTACCAAATCTGATTTCATCACTTTCATTTGTTAGAAACTTAACCAACAACCCAGAGCTCAAACAGGGACTCGGCCAGGGATGTTGAATCAGTGATGAAGTGTGTCTGGCCCACCTTTGTCCTCTGCCTGGTTGATCTCAGGAGGCCGGGAGCTGGGACTGGACAGATCTTTAGAAACAGTACCCGCCCCCTCCTCCCCATGTTTCCAGGGAAACAGCTTACATGGGACCCCTGGAGGAAGCCCAGGATGCACAAGACCCCAAAGCAGGGTAGAGATTTCATGCCTTCCCACATTGCCAGTCTGTGGAAGGCTGGCCTCTTTTCTAGATGCTGCCCTCCCCGACCCCGAGACTCGGGGACCCTAAAGGCTGCAGCTTCCTGCCGTGACGTCACAGTCTCCCCAACAAGTCAGCCTGACTCACGACCAGACAGAACAAACTTTATTTCTGTGAAGAGACTCATACTTTGGTATTTAGCACAACTAAAGGGCTAACTGGAGCGTTGTTCATCCCACTGCTGACTACCCCGCCTCTTCACTCGTCCACAGCCGCCTCCTGGTCTTTCTTCCCTTCCTCGGGGTCTCCTGAGTCTTTCAGATTTTGGCGAGCGAAATCCTCAAAAACCAAATTTTCATCCTGGAAACTAAAACGAACCCAAGAACATTCTGCTCGTGGCACGCTCTTTGAAGCGTTGCAACGAGCTCTCGAGCGAAACAAGATCCTCGATTTTCCTCTGGCAACAAGGGAACCAATCGAGAGCTTCCTCGGGATGGAACACGCGGCCATTCTCATAGCTGCTCATGGAAAAATCTCTTCAACAAACAAAAAAAAATAAGAAAAACCCCGGAGAGCGGAGCTGCACAGCCCGCACATCCGTGCGCGCGCCCCCGCCCGCGTGTGCGCATGCGCGTCAGCCGCAGCCCCCAAGCCGCGAAAGGAAAACTAGGGCTCTGAACCAGCGTCCAGAGCATGGGGTGTGTACAGAAAGACCCCAAAAGGGGTTTGTGCCGGAGGAGGAAGTCACAGAACACAGGGCAGCGTAGGGCAGTGGCTCACCTTTCCTTTGCTGTAGCATGGAATGAAGGGGGGAAAGGGGGAGAGAGAGATTAGCGTAAATTCTGTATAATAGCTGTACCTGGAAAATTTCTTCCTTGTTTAGTGATGGACAGTTGGAGGGCTAAAAGGCCTAGACACATGCATTTCATGATAATTGTGTGTAATTACTGCTGCTTTGCTTTTTCTGCTTTGAGAGCCTTTCTCCCTGCATTTTTAACCATCGTTTCCTTTATAAAGTGCCACGCCCCTCACCTGCTCAAAGGGCACAAGCCAACCTCACCTCCAGGCCCGTTTCCCTGGTTAGCCTCACCCCTCCGATGTCACGCTTCTCTTTCCAAGCATCTCACCTTATGTGTCCCTTGGCCCAGTCTAGATCGGAGTCCCCTGGTGATGTCAAGACTCAGGCTCCTGGTCCACCTCAAACCTTCCCCGACTGTGTGGACTGCTAACCACAGCGGGACCCATGAAAAGGCTGACTCATCAAAACATCCCTCAGGCAAGAAGCATCCTGGACCCCCACAGCGCTAAGCACAAAATCAAGCTGAGACCTTGAGCCTAAGAGAGATTCAAATCGACAACCAGCATTCTGTGTGAACGCTCTCCACAGGGGACAAAGAAACTTGGCAGCATTTCTACACCACTTACTATGTACAAACTACTTGCCCCCCCGCCCCCGCCTTGCAACTTCCGCGTTGTCTGCTTAGAGTTTGCCACCTAGAACAGGGAGCGGGGACCTAGGCAGGTAAGACATGAGCACAAATCCGCCAATAAAACTTGATCCCTAGAAATCAGAATGTCAAGGCCACAGGGTGATTTGTCCTTTCCCCCTGAAACTTCACACTACAAAAGCTTGCTGTGGCGTCTGGACGCGTCATAGATTCACCGTAAGGGCCAGAATGACTGGGACTTGAAGATGTCACACCCAAAAGAGGAATAATGCCGTTTCCCCCAAGTGCAGTCATAACGTCTGTTCATAGTTCCAGAAAAAGTCTGACATAAACTGTGACATCGCCTCAGGTCATAGTTTAAAACTATGGAGTGTGTATAAAAAGACCCCAAAAGGGGTTTGTGCCTTTGAAAACGTCCTTGAAAGGGACAGGAATGCATCTTAACCTCATGTAGTTACAAAATAGCATTTTGATGACACAAGTATAAATGAATTTTAAAAATATGGCTAGACTGTATTTTTTCCCCCAAGGGAAGGTTTTGGCAAAGTACGTAGAGCATTTGAATCCAAACTACTTGGAAAAGATACTTGGAGACAAAATATTTTTGAGACAAACCCAAAATGAATCTGGGGGCTTATTCTACTGTTGAAATGCTATTTCATTATCAATGTAGAAAAGTTCTATATAAAGTATAAGAAAAAGAAACCCTGCCTATTTACAACATTTCTATCTAAAATATTCTTTATTACTGTAACTATGGAGAATTCTCATTCAGACAGGTCCATTTTTCTGTCCCAACAACTAAGCCGCTCAACACACAGGAGAGAATGTTTCCTCAGAATTTCTACATTATTTTTGCTGCTTCGTTTCTCTTTTTTAAAAGAGCTATATTGAGATCTAACTCACAGACCGTATAATTCACCCATTCATATATACAGTCCAATGGTTTTTAGAATATTCGCAGAGTTGCCCAACCACTGCTTCTTTTACTATTAACCTCCGTATGCAAGCTCACAGATCTAGAATTCAAAGGAGCCACAGAGTCAGGAATCCAGCTTGACCTTCTTTTCCAGCATTTTTTGCATTCTCATTGCAACTGACACTGTCAAAAATACTCCCTGTCTTCTAAATACCTGTTAATATTTCCAAATGAAATACAAAAGGCTCAGGCTCGCTAACTTATTTTTCACCTAAACTTCCTTTAAATCTAAATCCAGATCTGTCCACAGTAGAACTTCTGCTTTGAAATCATTCCTAATGAAGCCTAGCGAGATAGCCCATGTCCAAGTGCAGGGCTGCTACGTCCTCCATGCACTGACTGAAGATGGAGAGGTACCTGGCTCATGACTCAAAGATGAGCACCCCTTCTTGTACCGGCCAAGGCACCTCGAGGATGCCACGGCCACCCCAGGCTCAGTGATAAGGTCAAGAAATCCTGGCAACGGACACGTAATAAATCTGCAAGTAGCAAGTGACCAGAGAAAGCCAGGGCGCTGCGTGACTGACCTGGGTCCTGGGGCTGGGGGTGCATGAGGCGGAATGGCACCTCGGTGGCTACTTCGCTAAAAAAAAAAAAGAAGAAGGCAGGTTGGCGAAAACAGGCACACAATTATACATCGCACAGGCTTCAGTGAGATTCAAAACAAACCAGAAATCAGGAGGTGGTCGTGTAGGAATTTTAAATGTATTCCTTGGAATGCGGTCCAGAAATTTCACTCATGCGTGTTTGAGGCCACTAGGATCTTCTCTCCTACTTGTTAGTGTCAGGATGTGCCACCGTGGTGGAGGACAGGTGAAGGAAGGTCGTTTTGAACAATATCCTTGGCAAAAGTGTCCACCATTTTTCATATGTTCAACTGACACAAGGTTGGTGTGTCGGGGAGCAGGCACACTGTCTCCTGCCGCAGAGCAGGACAGGGACGACACAGGGTCCACCCAATTCCAGAAGTTAAGGGCGCTGGGGTGACTTGGAATTTATACAAGAAGAAGGAAGGGGAGGGTCAAGAAGGAAAGCGGAAGGGAAATCTGGACAAAGGGAGAATGGAAATGGGGCCGTGACAAAACAAGGCTCACTCCTGGCCACACGCGGGACCCACCGCCTCCTGCCCCGCCCCGCTCCCGGGTGACTGCTTTGGTCGCGGCACATGTTTACAGGGCAGCTCTCGTCAGACCCCAGTGCAGATGGGGTCTAGGAGACGAGGTGCTCCCCAGGTCCCACGTCAGGGAACGAGATGATGAGAGTCGGGGTGTAAGGTCAGGGCCTGCCTCCAACATGTCTTACCTGCGGTCTCTTTGTGCATGATGCAAAAGGTACCTGTCACTATGTACAACAGTCAAAAGGTGGGGAAAAAAACCCAAATGTCCATGGACTGATGAACGGATGAACAAAATGAGGTCTATCCATACAATGGAATAGGACTCAGCCATGAAAAGGAAGGAAGCACTGACGTGCACTGCAGTGTGGACGAGCCTCGATGACATGCTAAGTGAGAGAAGACAGACGCTAAAGGGCAGATATTGCCTGACTCCATTTATATGAAGTGTCCGGAACAGCATATCTACAGAGATGGAAGGAGTTAGTGGTCGCCAGGGACTAGGGAGAGGAGAGAATGGGGGGGGGGAGAGCTTAATAGGTACGGGCATTTCTTGTCGGATGGTAGAAGCATCCAGATGCTGGACAGTGTTGATGGTTACACCACACTGTACATATATATACTTGATGCCGCTGAACTGGACACTTTCAAATAGTTAAAATGGTAAACTTCGTGTTACGTATGTGTTACTGAACACACACATACAAAGGCAGCTGCATGGAGTGTGCCAGCTTCCTGGGTGTGTGTGTTTGTGTGTGTGTGTGTGTGTGTGTGTGTGTGTGTGTGTGTGTCTTTGCCCAGGTGTAGGCCCAGCTGCTGTCTCCGAGAAGCGTCCCCAGCCTCACACCTATTTGCCAAGGTTTGCGTGATGCATCCCGAGGCAGTGGGCATGGCTCCGTGATAGCTCTGTGCATCACTGCCGGGAAAACTGATTTCACTGTGACTGTTTTGAACTCCAGGTTTGTTCCTTTGATATCCTGGAAATCAAGCAGAGAGGGAAGGTGATGAGGCTTACCTGGAGGTGAGCTCTCCCAGAAAGCTAGAACACAGAAGTAAACAGGGCTGTGGTGACTGCCCACAATGGTAACAGGGCCGTATTTACCATTATTTAGAGGCGGGACATGTCCCAGTCACGTCCTTTCCTCACAGCTTTCAAGATCTTTGCATTCCTTAATAGTCAACTATTTCTCTCCACTGTGACTTCACCTCTTTCTCTAATGAATGAGTTAAGAAGAGTAATCACTTGGGTTCAAGGCCTGCTGCTTGAAAATAAAACCACAGACCAGAATTTCTCTCTTGACCACAAAGGTCATTGTGAAATACCTGTCCTTCACTTATACTGACGGCTGAAAGAAACTCTACCTGGTTCTAATCCTCTCCAAGAAAATGAAAGGAAATATTGCATACTTTGAGAAACACAACAAATATAAACACTGTGTCAAACAAAATTTGCAAAATCAACCCATGTTCTACTTTGTTGCCCCAACCGAAATTTGGGGAACTCTTTATCTACTTGGAAGCATGGAAGGTACACGTGGACTTGCCTTTGAAGGCTAAACGACCCAAGGCTCATCAAGGTTACAGGCCAGAGCCTTTGGCGATGAAATTTGAAAAGGAAAATGAGAATTCAAGTTTTCCCCTTTGGCCGAGGTTTTAAACATGGGAGAAATTCATTTCATAAAAAAATTAGAGAACCATTTTCTCAGCGTTCCGAGGTATCCGGTCTCCCCACTGTGGGCGGATGCCTCCCAAAGACATGGCGAGAGATCACCTGACAGCTGCCGCTCTTTTCTGAAATCCAGTGCGACACAAACCGATTTCCCTTTGGGGCACGCCAACTTCCACCACGTGAGCGTATGCACACCCGTTCTTGTCAGATACACATAGTTTGTATAACGGTGCACATAGCTTGTCATCTGCTTGTCTACCTTTTCCCACGTGACGTTCTATCAGACAGAACTGTGAAACTAGACAGACTCTCTCCCAAACTCTACCTGGTTAACGGCGGAATTCGTGGACCTTCCGGTGCTGTCTCCCAGTCATCGGGGAAGAAAACAGTTCAGCCAAAGGCTGAGACAGGGTGGACGGTGTGGTGGGACTTGGACACTCACCCTGACACTGTGAGCTTCACCTTGATCTGGTAAGACACCAGGATGCCCAGGACGGTCCGGTCTATGCCCTCCTTGATGCTGCTCAAACAGAAAGGAGAAGCAAAGGATGCAGGGAGCGGCAGAAGACGGGCTGGCTGAATAGCCCCTCATCTCCAGGCAGGCATGGGGGTGTCCTCCCAAGGAACTGGTGAACCTGACCAAGCTGTCGAAGTTCTAGAACTTTCCATAATCAGGGCAGGGGGATTCCTTTCCTGCATTGTAGCTTGGCACTTCCTCTCTGGATGTTCAGAAGGCAGGGTGTGCTTCCTGGTGCTCCCTGCTCTGCCTCCATCGATGCTCATGCACCTGTCCATCTGCCAGAAACCTTGTCCTCCTCGGCGCCTCCCTCTGCCCCGCCTGCCATCCCTGGCCGGCCACAGAGTCTGCCACAGGCCTTTCCTGCCCAGATTATCTCAGTAACTCACCTCCCACGCACCAGGCTCCACCCCCGAGCTTTCTGCCACTCTGTAGCCAGTCAGGCCTTCCGAGGTCAAGCCCTAGCATGGCCAGGCAGGCAACCCATGACCTGGCTTTTGTCTGCCTTTGTCACCTCATACTCTGCGGCACCCAGTGTCCCCCATGTGCCAGCCTTGCCAGATATGAGCTCGTTCTAGAATGCCCTCCTCCTCCTCCTTTGCACCCCCAAGACCCCCAGGTGAAGTTGACCCCCCCTCCTTTGTGCTCCTGCCCTGCGTCCCCAGCCCTGGTGTGGAAGTGAATGAACGTGGTGCGTGAGGCCATCGGATGCACCCCAAAGAGGGTGCAGTCTAACTGTCCTGGATAGTGACTTCCCTCCGGATCCCACAACGCGCACGGTCTGACTCTGACGGGCGGCAGTGGGTCTTGTAACATGGATTGGGACCTCACGTGATGCGACCTGGGGCCATAAGTATTTCAAGATGTCCAATGACAGGAATTAAGGTATAAAAACATACTGAAGTACCAGCCAAGGCCACGTGACTGACAGACACCGTGGCCCGAGGCAGAAGGCGGGCGGGGTTCTGTTCAGAGGTCTGGGCAGGCGCTGTGAGGCAGTCAGGGAGGTTCTGAGCCTGGAGGGGACACCCAGCCCAGGGAGCCTCCTGGTGGGGGGCACCTTGGACATCGCTTCTAAGAGCTCGATGCCCCCCTCAATAACTCCATTGGCTCATTGGTACCAAAGAGGGCAAAATGCCCTTGCCTGGTGTCATGGGATGTGGCCGAGCACTCAGTGGAGAGGAGATGCCACTGAAGGGGAACGAGGGGCATGCGAGCCTGCGACCCCCGTCCCTCGCAGGATGGACTCGACCTGGAACTGAACGGGGCCGAACAGCTGGGGGAGGGAATGTACTCTGCGTCACGCCCAAGGACACCCTGCACACCGTCTCCCCGCCGTCTTCACACACACACACGACACACAGATTGGCTGACTCAGGTTCGGCAGCGCTTGTCACTTTCTAGGGCCCTGGTAGTCAGCCCTGAAGGTGGGCTCAGGATTAGGAGTGGACTTTGCCTTTAACTAGCCGGGTGACCTTGGACAAGCCTCTCCTTCTGGCTGAACTTCAATTTCTTTATCCATAAAGTACAAATTCACCTTCCTCGCGAAAGGGTGTAGAGACTTACGTGTGTGTAAAATACTCCATGAAACATAAAACGTTTTTACAGATGTAGCGTGCCCCCACCGTCAGGATGTTATGCCCTTGAGTGAGCTGCCCTAGGGTATCGGTCTCCCCGTCTTGTCCCTCCCAGGGCGTCACAGATGTGCTTTAGAATCTAACACACCCACTGGACAAACTGCCCTCAGGAAATCCTCCGAGTCCCACGGTCCTGCTTTCTATCCCCTGCTCTCCGCCTCCCTACCACGTCTTACATGGATCGTTGAATTGTCTGCACCCCCACTTCATAGACAGGAAAACTGGGGTTCTCAGACAGCTCAAGCAATTTGCCCAGGGTGGCCCGGACAGTGAGCACTGGAGCTGGGGCTGGCACAAGGCTGTCTCTGGAGCTCAGAGCCGGAACTGCCATGTCACACCAGGGTGGCGGGGGGTCGCTGCCTATGAGCCCAGGGGGAGCAGACCCGCGCCCCCCACGCGCTGAGTCTCGTGGGCTCATCTCCTACAGGACTCACATGGTGCTGGAGGCGAGGTTCGTGTCCTCATGCTTGATCTTGCCATCCAGGGCAATGCCTCTCCTCTCGCGGTTGTTGGCCAGCAAGGGCACCAGGGTCAGCGTTGTGGTCAGCGTGCTGTTTGGCGGCACCTTCTCTCTGCAGGAAGAACATCAGGGAGGAGATCTGGCTAACTGCTCTTACGGCCATAGTGCCATCGTCGACCCTACGAGGCCCTGTCTGTCATCAAGCATTTTCCAGGATCCCCGGTCCCTGTGACTCGCTGGAAAGAGTCGGAAGCAGGACAGGATTACTGAATCTCAAAATAGGTTGCCAGCACCACTGGACATTTCCTCAAGTCCCTCAGCCTGCTCTAATCACTGAATTTCTAGGACATTCTGTGGGGTTAAATGAGACTGACTGCCCCAAGGGTCAGGGACCCACACCCAATCTCCTCCTGAAACTGAACCGCACGGTGGGCCGCGGCGCCATCTGGTCGGTGCCGGCAACAAGCCCAGGCTGGAAGCCACCTGTTGGTGACAACTGCGGCTATACAGTGGTCAGCATGCGCCCAGGGGGGCTGAGAGCGGTGAGGCGAGGCCCTCGCTGTAGACCGTACAGAATGGACTGCTCTTTCTCCCCCAGATCTTCCCCATCGAGAGCCGGGTCGGCGGGGGGGGTTCCCCAGAGGGAGGGTCTGGGATGGAGCTGGGGGCGCAGCAGCGTGGATGTCTCCAGGTCGGGCAGCATCCTCGCTCACTGAGCAGGGCCTGAGGCTGCAGAGCGGGTTCCGCCCCCCCCCCCCACACTGGGTCACGCTGAGCCCTGCGCCGTCGGCACAGCCTCGCGCCTCATGCCGCCAACCCTGTGACCGAGTAGGTGACCTCGGGAGCCCCACTGCGCACCCGGAGAAGCACACCCACGGTCATGGGGCCGCATGCTCTCCGACTGTGGAGCCCAGGCGAGCCAGCGGCCTGTGCCAATGCTCCCTGTGCACTGGCCATCCAGTGCCCAGCCAGGAGAAGACGGGGCATGGGTCCTGAGCCTGCTCCCAGACAGGCTAGGAGTCTGATCTGTCGCCCTCAGAGGGGCTTCCCTATCTGAGCCCGTGGAAAATTTCAAGCCACTGTGGCTTCTCCCACCCCAGTGCGTACAGGAGGCTCCTGGGCGTGCTCACTGCAGAACTCCACCGGAGCCCAGGGGTGGCCCACAGCCTCCCATCCGGGCCCTGGTAGAACCTCTCCTAGCAAGCTCGGTTTGGGCAGCAGAGTGACAGAAGCAGAAATGACCTTGTAAAGGTGACAGGAAAAGTGACGGCCGCTTCCCAGCACCTTCAGGACCTGGGACTGGATGGCGGGCAGCAGCTCGGGAGTCAGGTCTGCCCTGGTTCTGAGGAGGCCCGCCCACAGAGCCCAGAGAGCCCTCAGTTTCGGGATGATGGCTCCTGCCCCACAGCCTCCTGAGTAGCTTCTAGCCTGAGACCTCCCGGCACTCAGCCAAGGACCACTCTCTCCTACCACTGTTGAGCATGTGCCCAAAAGTGAGGCAGGAAGCTCCCAGGACATGAGGATGCGCAAGGATGCCCCCTAAAAGGGACCCCAGGCCTGGCACCGAGGAGGCAGTCAGCAAGCTATGCTTCTTCCTTCCCTCCCCTCTCCATCTATACTAACCTTAAGCCCGGATCTGCTTTGGCTATTAGTTTATCCCAAAGCTGCCTTATATTATCTGATATTATCTGATATTATCTTGCTGAATCAGTTTGTCTCTCCTCTCCACCCCCTTCCTCTAACGATGGTAATATTTTTTTGCATACAGTGGTGCTTAGAATGTGACAGCTAGACAGAGACCCTCCCGAAGGCTCCTCTCTGGGAGGAGGCATAACCCCCAGAAGCCTGTGCGTTTAGTGAATCTGAGAGCCTAGCGCAAAGCAAAAGTGGGCAGAGGTCTCAGTCTACCACCAAGATTTTGATTCTAACGAAGACAGAAAAATCAGTCAGGACAACAGGCTGAGAACTAACACAGCATGCTAACCTAATTGGCGTTGGTATGAGAATTTCAAATTGACCACAAGATCTAAAGATAAAGAACACTTGCCCAGGCTGAAGGCAGACCAAGAGCAGCATCAAGTTCTTAGCAGCTTATTCCAAAGATAAATAGGAAGGTCCGGCTGTTCCCACAGTGGCATTTCCATCCCTATTTCCCTCCTCTCCATCATGCTTTAGCTTAACTAACCTCTCATACCTCTTGGGAGTGAGAACAGGGTGGAGATGCTAACTTTGTTTGCAGCCCTTGAAGTGAGAAAAGAGGAAGGAAGGGAAAAGCTGGTGAGCTAGCTGAGTATTCTACTTCCCTCATCTACTTCCCTCGAGGAGATGAAAAAAACAGGAACTTGACAAAGAAGCCTGGGCCACCCAGGAAATAGAAACCCAACCAGTTACTCACTGTGCTTCCTCCGTGGCCACCGGCTTGACGTAATAATCACTCGAGTAGAGAACCACATTGGCCACTTGCTCCACTGCAAAGGGAGGGCAGGAGTGAGCGATCTACGTGGGGTCCTCCACACACACGCCAGGTGCCGCCTGGCCTTCTGGGGATGTGGTTGGGCCTCCCTCTCTAATGACTCTTTGAATGGGCTTCTCAGGCTTGGCTTTCTCAGCTCAAAGCTTAAAGGCTGAGATTTCTGAGGCCACTTCTGCTCATCAATAGCCTGCTCTGTGCCAACTCCCACCCATGCGCCAGTCGGAAAACTGCACTTCCTGGGAGCCCCCTCCGCTTGGCTGAGCGCACTGTATGTCCCCGAGTGTCCTTCCGAGGCAGACTATCTTCCAGGGGCCCAGAACTCCGCACGTGCTCTCTTTCTCCAAACTCACTCCCTTCCAACGTTCTCTGTCTTATTGATGGAGAATCTCCTTCCAGGTGTCCCAGCCAGAAACCATCTGGAGGCAGCACAGGATTGGGGACAGGAAGGTGGGCTCTGGAGCCAGGCTAGTTGAGTTCAAATCCCAGTTTAGCCATTGGCTGTGGAGTGAGTCACGTAACTTCTCCAAGCCTCAATTTCCCCATCAGCAAAATGGGGGTGATAATTGCATCTCACTCATATAGGTGATGTGATGATTAAAAAGATAACTTTTAATCTCTACTGAGGACTGGAAGAAACAATTTATGCGAAGCATTCGGCACAGTGCCCAGCCTATAGAAAGCTATTAACATTTTGCTTCAGAAAATTCAACAGCTTATTTCAAAAATGAATGGCTTTGATGTTAGGATTCATAAAACTTTAACAAAGAATTTTAAATCAAAGTATCAGAGGATACCTTCTCAGTCCTGCTACTTTGTGGAACATTGTACCGTATACATTATACATCATGCTAAATAAAGAGGACAAGTCCTATAAGGACTTAAAGGCATATGAACTAAACCAACATAAAACAAAGTCATACATGAAGCCTTCTTACTAGTATCAAGAAAAAGCTAGAATTCTTTAGCATGCATGCATCAAAATTCCTGAACTTCATCTATGCTGGACACACGGGGAAGGAGAGGGGGTGTATGACACTTAGGGTGATGAACCATCCTGGTTTGCCTGGGACTGGTCCCGTCTCAGCACTGAAAGTCCTGGGCAACCTGGAATGGCTGGTCACCCTGACACCAAGTCTATCTTTGCCTTTGTCATTGGACGTCTGAGTGAGGAGTGAACTTGAAGGTCTCCCTCCTGAGTCATTCTACCATGTCTTTTTGATGTAGCCCACATAAAAGCATCACGTAAGACTACCCCTGCACTTTGATGCCCTACACGCTGAGGACGTGTGTAGGGACAGTGGGCAGGGGTGCCCCTCCTGCAGTGTTCTCGGAGCTGGGCCATCACGCGATGGGGCGTCAACAGGAGCAGCGACAGTAGTGCTTTACCATTTAGAAAGCACTTCCACGTGTGACCAGTCCTTGGCGCCTCACGGGACCCAGAAGGTAGACTGGGAGCCCCTGCCCGGTGCCAGGTGGGATTCAGAGGACTCACATAGCCCAGCCTACATGGAGCCGTGTGTCCCCAGCCCAGGGCTTTCCCACTACGCCATGCTCATCTGTCAGCAGAACTCATCCCTGATCGGAAGAAGAAAACTCCTCTCCTGGCTCTGCCTGGGGATCCGGCACAGGGTCCCCTCCAGGAAGGCATGACATGGAGTGGCAGAAGATCGCCTGTCAGGATGTGGTCCCCACACCCAAGACAGTCCTTGGCTGGGCCCGAGGTTGTACGAGACGACATTGAACGGCTTTTATCCTGCTGAGGTTCAGCCATCCATGACAACAGAGACAAACAGGTGGCTCCAAGGACCCAGGAGGGCCTTATCCGGCCAGTAGAGACACCCCCGGAAAATAAGACCAGATTGAGAAATTCTAGAAGATTCCACCCTCCGGCTTTGAGTACAAGGTCCTACCTAATGCTTTAATCTTCTTTACCGTCTTCTCTGTGTTGTTGGTCACTGTCACGGTCACAGGAATAGGTTCCCCGTGGAAGTAGATCTGAAAAAGTCAGCAGGGAAATCAGAAAAGGCGGACGGTGCGCGGTGGTACCCTTACTCTCACGGCTTTCTACCTGCACCTCATCCCCTTCCCTGGAATGAAAGTGGCTGGAACACGCTCTGCCCCACCCGCAGGACGCTGAGAAGGGTGACGGTGACAGTGGGTGGCGAGCGAGGGTGCTGTGTGCTCACAGCCCCCGTGGGGTTGGCCGCAGGCCTGGCCTCTCGTGGAATCGGAAGGTGACTGGGGGCAGAACCAGGGAAATGAAAGAAAAGCAGTGGGGAAGCCAGGCAGAGCTCTCCTTGGTGGTGATGCCCGTGTAACCCGGGGCCAGGCGGGCGCGTCCCTGCACACGTGGGCACACGCACGACGCATGCTCGTGCATATGTGCACAGATGCAGGCACACGGCCAAGTGCAGAGTATGTTAGGTTCTTGCTAACACGTGTGCATGACTCTTGGTGGCCGGAGGGGCCGGAGAGCCTTGGCCAGTGGTTCGTCACCTTTTTCCACTACGACGCACCTCGGAGATGGCATAGATGACACGTGACACAGTCATCCCCCCACGGTTACAGTGAAACTTGGATTTTCCAAGGACGTAAACAGTTTGTAATACCACAACCATTGGTGCCACAATAGCAAACGAGGCCCATGGGGCAGAGCGGGGACAAAGACAGCCCTGGCGGGGGTGTGTGAGACCACCCACCGGTCGGTCGGGACGGACAGTGGGAGGAATGCAAGCCAAGGTGACCCTATTCTAAAGGTCACCTTAAAAGCTCCAAATTATTAAAAAAAAAAAAAAAAAAAACGGCCAATTTTCTCAAACGCTGGTGCTTAAACGATCCCTAGACACACACCGCAGTGGTTAGGGCGCCAGGGGGCCTGTCCTCCCCCTCCCCGCTCGCCCGCCAGCCCCTCCCCCGCCTCCCCCAGCTCCCACTCCTACGCGGGGACACAGCGACACCTCAGGTTACCTCTTTGCTGAGGGAGACGGCAAGGTGCAGGGGCTTGTCGGACATGAAGAACTGCCAGGCGGCCTCGGCCCGGGGCTGAGGGCCCATCTTCGTGGGTGCGTGCTGTACCTTACGGATCAGTAAGCGCACAGAGCTCCTGAGGACAGAGTGTCACAGACCGTCCTGCGCTTAGCGCCCAGGCCTCCTCAGGACGGCGCCAGGTCTCTCTCCCGTCCCCACGGTGAGACCCGACAACCCAGGGGTGAACCCAGAGGGACGGGTTGGGGGTTGGGGGAGGGGCCCGAGGGCCTGGTTTCCAGTCCTTTCTCTGTAATTTCACCACGTGGGTGGCCGGTCGGCTCTCCCGAGGGTCACTCTCACCCTCGGCGAGGACCCCCGGCCAGCTGCCGCTGGGGTGAGGCTGATGTGGGACTAGGTCGTGCGCTTTGCGTGACATGCTCCAAACGCACGCACTATCGTTGCTACTTATTGGAGCACCGATGCGTGTGTGTTGAGTGTGAGGGGAAAGTGTTGGGGGCACAGGTGGGACCTTGTTCAGGCACAAGAAGAAAACTGAAGGCCAGGTCTGGGGGTCCCGCGGGGCGGGAGGTGGGTGCGGAGTCTGCTCGGGGTGAAGAGGCGTTTGGGTACAGGTAGTTTGGGGTAGAGAGAGTGATCAGGGGTGTCACTATGGTTACACGTCATAGGGCATGTACTTAAGGCCAGTGAATTGCACACGTGAAAATGGTAAACTTCATGTTATGTATGTTTTATCACAAAAAAGACATAACAAAAGAAGAAACCTGAAGAAGGAAGCAATCTGGAGGCTTTCGGGGGCTTCCTGGGCCTTTGATGCTGCTAACCCCCGTCATTCTCTCTTTTCTGCCCCAGTTTACCAGCCATAGACCCCCACCCCGTGTAGCGGTTCGGTGCCTCCCTCACGCCCTGACTACAGTGCCACGTGGCCCCACAGCAAGAGTTCTGCCACAGACTCGAACGGAGGGGCGGTTTCTTCCACCTGCCCCCTCACTCCCCGGACCCCGACCCTGCGCCCCAACAGCTCTCTTACTTCCTGGGAATTTTCTCATCCTCGCCATCAGCGCTGTCTGTAGCAAACGCTTTGACCTCGAAGTCAACCCCACAGCACTGTGGGCACAGAGAGCAGACAAGGCCTCGGTCAGCCCCTCCCTTCCTGGGACCCCGGACGGGTCGTGCTCATGTGGGGGGTGTCATCGCACCTTCTCTTTTTGTCTCAGCCTTACGCTTTTCAGGGTTCATCGCTAAGCCCAGATTTTCAAGGGCGGTGGTAATGAGATCATGACATTAGCACAGAGCGTGCCCCAGACGAGCCCCTTTCCGGTAGCTGTGGGGTGAGATCCCATATTCCCCATTCAGTCGTCAGTCCCGGATGAGATCCCACCTGTATGTTACTGACCCCGCAACCTAGGGCAGGAGAGCCCGAGGACGGGGCTCCCAGAGCCAGCAGGGGGTCTGTGAGTGCCCTGAGCCCAGCGGGCAGCTGCTGTTCAGCTGCAGCCATGCCTGGCCAGCCTGGGACAGGGACCCAGTGCCCGCAGCAATTCCAGCTTTCAGAAAGAAGCTGGAAATGGACTTTGGAGTGAAGCCTCCTAATAGTTAAATTAATTGAAAACAATGTTGCATGCGTCCAACGAACACATCTGCTGGCACTTTCAGCCCTCCGCCCAGTGTGTGAAACCCTCCCCAACCCTGCTCATCTCTGCACTTTAACCCTTGTGTGTGTGGGGGGGGGAGGGGGAGGGGGACACAGAGCACCATCTGCCTGCAGGGAAAAAGTGGAAGTTTGGAATCACAAAAAGTGGAAGCTTGGAATTGCAAAAAGTGGAAGTTTGGAATTGCAGCAATTCTAAAATCTAGGTTGAAAATAAATACATGTCATTATCACCTTCGCCCTGGAATCCTTAGCCAAGGTCTCCAGTGCGCACCCCACCCATCGGCACATGCCGCTCCCTGCAAGAGCCACGCCCCTCACCAGCTCAAAGGTCTCCTCAGCTGTCTGGCCTCCAGGCCCCCAGGCATGCAGACACCCCCTCCCAGGCCTCCCTGGGCTCAGTTCATGCTTAGCTCTGATACCCTCCTCTCCTGGGACAGACGAAAGGGTGGCACTTTGGCTGGCACCAGTGTCCCCCCTACTCTGATTTAGGGACCTCTTCTTTATCCCTCTCGGCTGCCACAGCTGTTTCCCTGGACCAGTGGCTTTCAAACGTTTTAACGCCCAAGCTAAGAGGTAACGTGGCCCAGCAAACAGACACGTGTGTGTGAAACAGCTACGAAATCCCGCTGAGCCTGCTGTGCGGGGCGCTCCGAATCTCCCTTTCCCGTCCATTTCTTCCCACTCCACTTTCCTTACCTGCCACTTCTGATCCGCTGCACTGATTTCCCAAACCTCTGATAAGGCGTGACCCCCACAGGGAGACTCACTGCCCCCGACCTGTCACCGCATCCACCTCGCCAGTCCCTGCCCTCACTTGGCGTCTTTTTTGCTCCCCCTGCCATGGATCCCTGACGCCAGCTCTTTGGCCTGTCATCTCTGGCTCGTTCTTCCCGCACACACACAGTCCCTTTGCCTCTCTGCCTGTTTGGAGCTCCTGCTCAGCCAGCGTCACCCACGCTCGGCACAGCCGCCAGAGCAGTCCTCGGGGGACCTTGGTCAGAACCTATTGTTCAGAGCCTTGCCGTGGTCCCCACCTCACGCGGACATCCCTGTGATGGTCTATGGGGCCGTGACCTGGCTGCACCTCCCTCGCCCCTCTGACCCGCCCCTCCCACCCCAGCACACAGTCTCCTTGCTGTCCTGACACCATGTGATGTCCCCTCAGCAGAGAGGCCCTCCCTCAACATCCTGAACAAGCCCCCACCACTCTCCCCTGCCTCTCACAGCCTCCTGCTCTCCACAGCACCCGCCATCCTGGGATGTGCCCGTGCGTGGCTCCTCGTTACTTGCTCTTTGCCCATTTGTCTCCGTAAACCCGTGAGGCCCATGAGGGGAGGCGTTCTGCCATTTTGTTCAAAGCGTTGCTCGTGGTTAATACTTGCTGTAGACAAGTGGTAGGTTCATTAGACTGTCTCTCTACTTCTGTGTACGTTTGGAATTTTCCGTGGTAAAAGGCTGTTTTTCAAAGTCATTTGAGGGAATGAATGAATGCATGGCATTTCTTCTTGCACCAACCTTGCCTGTATCCTGAGGAGCGGGCTGCAGCATGACCGAGCAGGGTAAGTAGTCAGGAAACTGTGGAAAGAAACAACAAATCATTTCTTTCGGGGGTAGGGGGAGGTTATTCCCCTTATCGTACAAAAACTAGAAAATGAGGATGAGGAGCAAGCCAAAGGAAAAACGTGTCCGTGCCCATTTCCAACGCACAGAATCACGTCGTCGGCGTGACCGCCCCATGTCCTGCGAACACCCAGACACACGCACTGTAGGTGTGTTTGGGTGTCTTTCCGAAACGGCACCACGTGCTACACGTGCCCTGTCATCTGCTTTGCCTGCATCACTGGCCTTCAGCTTGACCCTACTCGGGACGCATCGAGAGATGTTCCCTGCCACGAGTCACCGACAGGGCTTCTGCGACACCCCACGTCGCTCGCCCGGCTCTGCTGCTGGCCGGTCCTCACTCCTTTGCCGTGACCGGCTGCGCTGCGTCAATGCCCTGCGTTCTCCCCCACGGCACGGGGTTACTCAACTCATTCCACAGCTACACTGCTAGAAAGGGAATTGTCGGTCAAGGTCACGCTCCGAGGTTTCGATCACACGCCAACGTGGTGTCGCCAGAAGGTTACATCGCTTCCTGCTCCCAGCCCCACGGAACGGGAGCACACAGGACCACAAAACTTTCGAAAGTGATTTAAAAAAAAACAGTTGTGGTAAAATGTACGCAAGACTTATCGTTTTAAAGAGTACAGTTTTGCAGCATCAAGCACATTCACGTGTTCTGCCCGAGTCCCCACCAACCATCTCCAGAACTTTCTCCCACACCGAAGCTCTGTCTCATTACATGCTGACTCCCCCTCCCCCAGCACCTGGTAACCTCTA
The DNA here is from genome assembly GCA_028627145.1 of Eidolon dupreanum. NCBI lineage: Eukaryota > Metazoa > Chordata > Mammalia > Chiroptera > Pteropodidae > Eidolon > Eidolon dupreanum. The sequence goes on along the minus strand of CM053503.1, from coordinate 165,027,663 downwards.
TCCTCTCTTCCGTCTCTATGGGTCTAACTACTCTCGGGACCTCATACGAGTAGAATCGTGCAATATTTGTTCTTTCGTGACGGGCTCCTTTCGCTCTGCATGACGCTTTCAAGGTTCGTCCATGTCGGAGCACACTTCAGAATTTCCGTCCTAAAGGGCTGAACCATGTACCTTTGGAGAAGTCTATAATCTCAAGACACATACATGTGCTGGCAGAGAGGGCTGCAGCAGCCTCCCGCATGTCAAGTTCACACCAGGTGGCAGAGGCCAGGGGGCAGGCCCGCGGGTGGCCAGGTTCCCCCGGGGGAGACGAGGGTTTGAGAGAGAGGAAGTGATTTCTCTAGCGTGACCAGTGGAGCTGCAGACAGTTCTTTTGGGAACTTTTCTGTTTAGAAGTCCTCGGGTCGCCTTTCTTTTTATAGACAAGTGACTGAAGGAATGACATGCGCGTGTAATTAGGTGGTCGGATGAAGGGAAATATTTAAACCGTAGGTTCAACCAGTGCCTTCAAAAGGCTCAGAGGCTATTTTCAGGGACTTGAAAAAGGACAATCACAGCCCGTGCAATCTAGAATTTCCTCCAAGGGTACAATTTGAGGGCTCACAAATGTGAAGTCATCCCTCTGTCCCCTTTCCTTCACTCCTGGTCACATTACAAGGTGCTGCGGGTGAAGGGACCAGGGCAGGGGAGAGGGGTCACTCACCGTGAGCAGAAAGGGGTACGTGTTGTCCCCCAGCTTCTTCGTCAGGCTCTCCTGCAGTTTCGTGGAGGTGGTTGCAGCCCCCACAGGCGGGAACACCTGGACCTTCGAGAAGTATAGGTCCCTGCGGAAGCTCAGGCCGATCACGTCGATGTCCTCCTGGCCATAGCGGAAGGCGCAGGTCACAGAGACAAACACTGGATGGGAGACGAGAGGGTGGGCTTGGCCGTCAACCACGTGAGCACGGGGTGACCACTGACACTGCAGGTCGCAGGGCAGGACCTCTAGCATCTGGAGGGGATGGGGTCTGAGAACCATGGCACCCAGCCGGGCCACACACACCTGGGGAAGCGGCGCCATCCCCGGGGCGTCCGTTAATGCTCCACAGGTGCCCAGCAGAGGCTGAGAGGCACATCCTGTGAACGGCGTTATTTTGCCACCTGACCGCACTGTCCCCACACCCTCTCCTCTTGACCCATCAGCTCAGTGACTTCGGGAGGCTTTTGCACAGGGCAGGGCACTTGGGTTCTAAGGGCAGGATGTCTGGATGGCGCTGAGGGTGAAGGTGAGAAGCAGAGGGAAACAGCGGCAGGGAGTAAGCAGGTCTGTGCCAGAGCCGGACGCGAGGTCTGCGAGAGGAGCCAAAACGGGCTTGTGGACCGAGCGGAGGGATGAAATCAAATCCAAGAGGAGAGCCTCAGAGACGTGCATTCTCTGAATCGTCACTTCTGGGAACTCAATGTAACGAAAAAGATGTAAATTGTGCCCCCAGTGGACCAAAAGAATGACATGAATGCACATGTCTCGAGGATGAACTGTTTACACATTTTCTTTAATGGGGTAAAGAAAGCCACACGAAGCACATTATCCTGGAACACGAAGCATACAGAAGCGGTCCGCAACTTCTCGGCAGGTGCTGGTTGAGGACTCTGTCTGTGCCGGCCCCAGGTATGACTGCCCCTTGCCGCTAAGCTCAGAAGAGACACTGATGGCTTGCCTGACCGTCATCTCATCCGGTGTTTGTCCGAGGGAGGTGCTCAGAGGTGACCTGGTTTTATTCTCCTCGCAAGACAGTGCCTTCCCTCAGAGCAGGCGCCCATCCCCCGCCAGGCCGAGGGTGACAGCGGTCAAGGCTCAAGCCAGGCTCCCTCTACTGGACGCCGTGAGGACGGTGGAGACAGCAGAAGGGGTTGATATTCAGCCCCTTTTCTGCCAGGCCCCCTCGATGCAGACAACTCCACGTCTGACATACTCCCCGGGGCACAACCAGGGTTAGGGACAATTCCAGGGGTTGCTAGTAGCAACCGTGCAAAAAGGCATCTTTAGAATGGAATGGAGTCCGGGACATTATCACAAGGATGACTTGAATCTGCTCTAATTTAGTTGATGAGCTGTTATCAGCACCACATCACTGCCACGCACATCCCAGCCGCCAGAGATCGTCAAGGGCACTGTGACCCTGAGGGTCAGAACCAGCAGAGTAAGCATCAGACAGTTCTGCCTTCCAGCAGGTTCCATTCCTCCCTTTTTGGATCAATCCACCGAGAACCCTACGGCGGTTGCTCCTGGCAAAGCACTACATGACATGGGGACAGGGACACGTGCACAGTCGATAAAGCAGACAGACGGGGGCTCTGTTCACCCTTCCTTTATCCTGCCGCCCCAGTCACGGTCACGTGGCTTCCCTGAGTCCTCCCCTTCATCTGAGAAGTGGGAGAGTGAGTTCTGCTGAGAACAGAACCTGCGCCCTGAGGGTTATACCTGGGGCTGTGGGTGAAGGGGTGAAGGGGTGAAGGGGCCTGGAGGCAAATGGGTGTGTGGCAAAGTGCCAGCGGCTCCCGGGCCCCCTCCCACACGGACGCCCTCTTCCCAGTCCCAGCCTGGACGGGACCAGTAAGCCCCGCCTCACCTCTCTTTCCCTTCACAAGCTCAGGATCCACCAATACGACACCATCTACACCAAAAGAGAGAACGGTGAGCGTGGGGGAGGCGAAAGAGCCCAGAGGCCTTTTAGATAGTATTTATATATACACACACATAATTATATATTACTCATATAAATATATAAACTATATACCTATGCAGTTTTTTAACTGCATGTGCAATCCATGTTCATTATCGGAAAATCGGAAAGTAAGATTAAGAGAAAATAAAGTCACCTAGATTTCCACCACCCAGAGATAATCACTGTCAAGGAATTAGTGCAGAATTTTTTTCTAGATATATATACTTATATGAATGTTTTTACTAAAAAAATGAGATCCTACTTATATACTATTAACTATTCTATAGTTATCATAGTAGATAGCATGTTCCTCAGTCAACTATATTGTAAACATCTATTCACGCACACACATCTATATATAACATGTACCAATCATTTTAATGGCTACACACTGCTCTAGTGCATGAATATAGCATAAATTATTTAATTAACCCTTTCTGGTGAGGGGATTTAGGTTGTTTCCAATTTCCCTGTTACAATGTTGCAATGAACATCGTTGCGTCTACCCACAGCAGAACTGGATTTGGCTTTTAATAACATACTACCAAATGACCTTCCAGAGACAGTTTTGCTGAGGACATGCTCATCCTCAGTGCCTAAAAATGCCAGTTTTGTACACTCCTTTTAAAAAAAATAACGATTTGAGTTGAAATTATAGAGTCACAGGAAGTGGCAAAGACAGGACAGAGAGGTCCCCATGTCCGTCATCCAGTTTCTCCCAGTGGTTACATCTTAGATAATTACAGTACAATATCAAAACCAGGAAGCTGACATGGGTACAATGTGTGTAGAGTTCTAAGTCATTTTATCACACGTGCAAGCTTGTGTAACCGACATTGCAATCTGGGGACAGAACTGTTCCCTTGCCAATGAGATCTTTCTAGGGCTTTGCATTTATAGTCACACTCCCATCACCCTTAGCCCCTGGCAACTATGAGCCGGCTTCCCATTTCTATAATTTTCTCATCTCGAGAACGCTGTATAAATGGACTCAGATGGTACAGGACCTTTCGAGACTGTCTTTTTCCACTCAGCATAAGGCCCTGGAGGTCCAAGCTGTTGCGTGTATCAGTCATTCATCCCTTTTTATTGCTGAGTAGAATTCTGTGGCATGGGTGTGCCACAGCTTGTTTAACTGGGTCCACCCACTGAGAGACATTTTGGTTCTTCCCAGCTCGGAGCTATTACAAATAAAGTTTCTATGAACCAACATGTTCTACAGGTTTTAGTATGGACCTAATTTCATTTCCCTGGGATAAATAAATGCCAGGAATGCAACTGCTGGGTCATATAGTAAGTGTATGTTTAGTTTTTTTTACAAAACTGCCAAACCATTTTCTAGAGTGGCTGTTCCGTTTTACATTCCCGCCAGC
>CM053503.1:164962730-165023085 GCA_028627145.1 Eidolon dupreanum | reverse complement strand
GTCAGAGCGCCCTGAGCTAAGAGATTCAGATGCTGCTGAGCTGAGGCGGGCAAGACTTGTTTTCCGGATCAGAGTCCGATCCTTTACTGGCTTGTACCACGTATCCTATGTGTGTTTACAGATCTACGCAAATGCAAACATATTTCACTTTCCTCAAGGTTTCCAAAGTTTATTGGCTTGAAAATTTGGGCTTGCTAGTATGCCTGGGACTTACTATAGAACAGAGGACACACACAGTGGAGTAAAGGCATTGCCTTGGCCAGCTCTCCCTCCCCACACCCCACAGGGGGCCCAAGGCATCACGCCTCAGATGGCGGGCCGGGAGGGGCAGGAGCCCCTGGATTTGAAGCAGGGGCCACCCCCCACCTCACAGAGGGGTCAGCACCTAGGACAGCTTCTTACTTAACTGTGAAATATTCCCATACTCATGAAATGGGATACAATTCAGATCTTACAGAATTTGAGAGCCAAAGGCTACTTACCTACCTCCAAGGCAACTTATAAAAACAGAAATGCTTGGTTTCTGCAGCCTAGCACAGTCTGTATAAACTGCTTTATCGTGACTATTCTTCTCCTGGTGTCCTTGCCGCCCCCCCCCACAGGTAGCTCTGCACACCTTGGTACACCCTGCAAACTGGAACTTCCCAACCCACCTGCGTCGGGGCTTGAGCCAGCCCCTCCCGGCTGAGAGCAGCGTCCTCCGTTCCGTGTCCACACAGAACTTCCTGCGTGGGGTCTGGAAGATCAGAGGGGCTTCAGACACTCGCAGGAGAAAGCTGTGCAGTCTGTGCTGAGAACAAGGGCATCAGCTGCACTGATTACACTATTTTGAGAAACGACCTAGGAAATATAAGTTCATTAAAGAGATGTTTTTCAGTTCTCAGCTTCTGAGCTGTTAATGTCTGGATCAAGGCTGACGAGTACGAGGCAGCATGTCAGCTATAATCACCCAGGAGACACCTGGGAAGTTAAAAAACTCCCATGCCCGCCTCCCCCCACCCCGATGGAACCGGCAGCCCTGGGGCAGGGAGGGTCCCAGATGGGTAGGTGAAGACCAGGAGCTGGTCTGCGTCACACTCCACCGCAGCCTGAGTCCACACCATCAGCTTGACCGTGGCCCTCAGGGGGTCTGAAGAGCTTTACAGTGTGGGTGGATCTCAAACAGAAACCTCTGCCAAAAGCAGAGCAGCCGAGCTCTCCTTCAAGTTCTAAGAAAACGGGATTGGCGGCGGCCACTGCTTACTTCCAGCCCCCTCTAATGACGACTCGCCTCCTGGAAGGTGACTTGCAAAGGGGTCCTTTAGCTTTCTGGAGCGTGCTGGTGGCCTCTGAGACTTCCGATCCCGATGGACTCTTGGCTCGCGCTGCTGGGCTGAGCGACGTTTGGCCAGCCCCTCAGTACGCACAGTGTGGTAGTGGGGCTGGTGTTTTGGGGGATTCTGGGAGATCATAATTTAACAGCACAAGGCTGCTTGCTAGATATAGGGGCGGCCATGAATAAATCACTCCTCAGTGAGGTAATTCGTGTCCCATCAGAGACCTGAGGCCTGAAGGAGACATGAACAGTTTGTCACCAGTCGTGTGGACAGGCCCCGTGCAGGGGCTGGGAGCATGTACCCCCGGTGCATGGAGCCAACGGCAGGAGCACCCTTGCTGGGGGTTCGGGTACAGCTGCTGGAGTTCTGAAGAGACTATTCTGGTTTCAGCTAAGATTTGGAAATGATGGCAAAGTAGAATGTTGATGTTTACAGGCAGTGATAACTTGGGCTTAGGTGATGAACAATAAGGAAAAACACTGGGAAAGTATCAGCTGTTACTTATAAATGAATAAATACCGGGAAAATCAAGGAAAGATCTTTTATCCTCCCTTATGGATAAAAGGAAATAAAAGAACCACGAAGAAACACGGAGTTTGAAAAGTATATAACATTTCTTTTTTATTTACAATCAAGTTCTGCTGGGTAACACAATTAAATAAATAAAAGACGTGGCCTGGCCTGTGAATTTCAACTCCCCTCAATGTGCGTCCTCTGAACACCTCACAGAAAGAGGAGGGCGGGACAGGAGGGAGCCGGAGCGGAGCCGAGGCCCCTCAGAGGAGGGGCGCACGGCCCCCCGCGCCCCCGGCCCCAGCACTCACATCCACCGCTGTCCAGAGGGCAAGTATGGAAGGAAATAAAGTGCAAATTAAAAAGTGATCAAAATATTGGTGTTTCAGTCACTCAAGGAACTAAAATTTCATACACAGGAAAAATGGGCAAGATAAATTAAAAAACGAATGCCACAGGCCGGTTTTTCCATGGCCTCAATCACAGCTCCTGAAGGTGAAAGCAACGCCCCGCCTCCTGGAATGGGCTCCCTGTGCTGGAGCTCCGAGGGGGTATTGCACGTAGGCTTGGCACAGGGGCAGTGCGACCTGGAGCTGCTGGCTTCAGTGATACGTACATTCCGGCCCTGCCCTCCAATCCCGTCACCAGCAACTGTCACTTCAATGCACCTGGAAACAATGTGGCACGTGACCGCTTCCCGGGACCTGACAGATGGGGACAGGAACACGTTCCCTACTCCTGTCGCACACCCACTTCCTTGGAAAAAGGTTTTTGCAGTCCCTCTCAAAAAAATATTTTTTTAACTAAATTGAAATTTATTTCGTGACCAGGAGACAGATACGTGGAATCGGCAGCTGTGAGGACCAGCTGCTTTCCAAGAGCAGCGTGGGAGATCTAAGACCATCCCAACCGTCATCAGGTGACATCGGAAGGAGCCTCGAAGAGAGACGCAAACCAGTGGGGGGGGGGACCGCAGTCTCACGTCTCCCTGGAAACCAGCGAGTCCCTGGGCTACCTGAGGACAGGGGTAATCCTGTTCTGGTTTCTGGAGATCCAATGATTAAAGCGAGTTCACCGGGAAAATGACCCAGGGTGACGGGGCACACATGAGGCCAGAACCAACTGTGGAAGGAGGACGGGGGAGCAGAGGGAGAACCACGCCCATGTGCGCGGCTGGTTTTGGCGCTGCCGCCCCGAGAGGCACCCGGCAGCCTGTGCTCCCCGCCGGGGTGGGACGCTCAGGGCCAGCAGTTTCCCACCGGAACCGAGGCAAGACGCGGAACGTCTGCTAAGGGACCGCAGTGCCTCGTCTTATTCAGTGTCATCAGAAACCTCAGCCCAAATCCTCAGAAGTACTGTTCAAAGGCGGGCCACCGTGCCGCATGGCTGGTGCCACCGCCACCACCTGCAGGCACAGAGCTGCGGGCTCGGTGCTTCTCCGGCGTCGGCTCCGCTCTCTCGAGGTGACGTCAGTACTCTGACCACAGCACAGCCCTGCTGCCTTTGTCCACACTGACGACGTGGGAGCCAGAGGGGGCCCATGCCACTGCGTTGACCGGCGAGCTTCAAAGGGAGAGGTGGGAAGACCAGTGAGACCCCGGTGAGCTCCGCCCGGGCCCCTGGCGCTCAGGGAGGCGGGCTCCCCTCACCAGCGCGCCCCCACTCACGGGCAGGCCCTCGTGAGCGCGGGGGAACCCTGCATCGATTTCCGGAAGCGGTTTCGGAACGGAAGGAGTCAGGCCTTAAGAAGTGTACCCTAAGGAACAGCTCTGAGCCAATTAAGGCAGTAACGTCACATGACTCTGATAAGCGCCTCGGGACCATGACTGAGGAGCACAAACATCTTCACCGCTCTCAAGGCAGAGAGGTGGGGATGGAGAAACCGGGTTTGCATTCGAACTGGCAGCTGGGCTGGGGCGGACGGAACAAAGCGAAGAAAAAGAGGAGCCTCGGGAAGATGAGAGAATGTTTCTCTAACCCCTTCTCCAACGGCCATTACTCACTTGCTCTAAATGGAATATTCTGTAACATAAACCACCAGTACACTGCCGTCTGTTGTGCTGTGCGACAGCTTCTCTCCGCTAACCTGGCTCACAGCAGAGCACGTGAGTGGACACTGCCCTCGTGGGGCCAACTTGGGTCCCTGCCCGAAGAGGACATGACCCCTGGGGTGAAGTCGCAGGACGCACTCCCAACCTGATGGCCCCCGGGGCGCATCTTACCTGTGCTGCTTCGACAGCACCTTCTCCACCTTCCCCGAGAGCACACTCCAGACGTAGAGGGAGCCCTCGGCCGAGCCTGCTGCCACGTAACTGCCATCAGGGCTGGAACACAGAAGACAAGAAAGGCCATCATCCGCCCGCCCCACTTCAGCATCCGCACCTCTTCCCAAGAAGTAACATTCGTCCTTTATTTACGAGTCCAACACGTGACCGTGACCGTACGCCCAGAAATCAGAGTGCGCCGTTCACAACCGTTCCGACGAAAGCTGCTTCGCCCTGTTATCTTGGCCTCACCCACCCCAGGAATAGTGGTGCCACCGTGTTACTTCTTGGGGTCACAAGTCCCTAACTCTCTCTCAGTCTCAAACACAGCACATAGGGAGATGTAGTCAACCCCCAAATGGCTAAGAGTTTCTTTTAACAGATAGCTGCCTGGTTACACGGCTCAGCGACAGTAGAAAAGGCAAGAAAGGGGAAACTGTCGTCGCGGTACTAGACCTGACCAGGGAGCGTGTGGGAGACGTGCCACGCACGGAGCAAGCAGGGGGACCGGGAGTAAAGCCGCTCTTCTCCCGAGAGCCTGCTCCGCTCTGCTCCAGGGGACCGTCCCGCCTTCCCCTCAGAGCTCTAGAACAGCCCCTACGTAAACACGTGGAGGAGCCCAGAACCAGCCGGCCAGCAAACACTGCATTTTGGTACAACACACTGACTGTCCTATAATCGCAAACGGACACTAGGAAGGAAGGAGACAGTGACCTCTAGAACTAAACTTCCAGGTTCCCTCCTGGACTCAGGTTGGGACGCTGCAGAAATCTGGCTCATCTTCCCAACGGGCAAGCGCCCGTGTTCTAACCTTTGAGATGAACCGAGCTGGGGGGTGAGACGGGGCAGAAGGAGCATCACCACCAACCTGAACACAACTCTCGTCCAGTCGGAGCCGCACTTGAACCCAGACGCGCTGAAACAGACAACAGGGCACTGTCACCGCGAGCGCTCACAGCTCTCAGGATCTGAGGGCAGGGTCGGGCCGGCCTTGACGCAAATCCTCAGGAAACCGGCAACTCAAATGAACCCCAGCCCAGCGCGTCTTCGTTACCTAAACGTCTGTCTGACAGCGTTGACTCGGAGATCGATAATCTTCAGCAGGTCGTCCCGCGAGCAGCTGAGGAGCTCGGTCCTTTCCGGGTTTAAGTCCAGGGCGGTGACCTTTCCCAACAGCTCCATCTCTCGGATGATAGTCTCCGATCTACGGAAGTAACAGAAGTCTGAGGACGTGGCACAGACGTGCCGGAGCGCACCCCGCTTCCGCCAGGACACTGTGCCGGGGAGAAGAGAAGGTGGAAATGGCAACGCGATGAGAACACGTCGTCAAGGGCAGGGAGTGTATTCCCAACCCACAGAAACGACCTGTGACTGCTTTTATCATTTTTCTGTCAATAGAGTCTATGGTAATAGTTTTGAGTACTACAACTCTAAGTTTAGTAGGAATTAATTTCATTGCTCCTTTTTGGAATGATACCGTAACTGCCAATCGGAGCTTCTGATCAGCATGCGCTAACCTAACCGGGGCTATAGCCAATTAACAGCATTTCAATTCGATCACTGCCACTAACCAAAGGCGCACACTCTTCAGTGGCCCCTGGCTGCCTTGTACGGACAAATGAGTGTTTCTCACAGGCCTCCTGCCATACCAAGCTCAGCTCCGACTCCCCTGGAGATGCAAGATGTGGAGCTGGGACTCCTGGCAGTCACCACACTCTGCGACTCCCTCTTCTTCCCTTTACTCCCCCGACTCTCCCTCGGAGGTCGCGGTCCACACCTAGGTCTGTGACTAGCAAACGGCACAGGGTCGTCTTGGCGACACAGCCCGTCTGCAGTCATTTCGCGGTAAGCTTTCAAGGAAACAACTTCCTACCTCACATGTCACTAAGAAAGAGTGTAACTGAGTGTTTTTAAGTATGTGGCCGAAGGCAAGCCACTCCACTTCCTTAGGACTCAGGGTCTTCATCTATCAAATCAGGGGTGAACCAGGAGATTCCGAACATTCCAGTCTAACTCTCAAATTCCATGTTTCAGGTTAAAAAAGCTAACTGAAGGTTGGGTCTAGGAGCCACAAGCTTCATGTTAGGCCTTTCTAAGCATCATGTAGAACCCTGGCTCATCATTCCCCACTGTCCACAACTGCTCAGTGACTGGGCTTCTGCCTCAGCTGCCCCTCACTCAGATTGCCACCTACCTAGCAAACCAGCTTCACCCTCTGGGCTCTTCCTGCTGTCGACCGGCCCCTCCACTTCCTCTCAACCCTGGCCCCTCAACAGGACCCTCCAGTGTTCCTGCTGCTTCTGGCCACTCCTCCTTGGGCAGCTCCCTGAATGCTGTCGTCTGCTTCACGAGCTGGTGTTGGGCAACCCGTTCTCACACTGTCTCCGTCCTCCCGTGAGGACTTCCAAACTCTCTCAGAAACTCTGCTCCTGTTTTTCCAAACGTCTACCAGAATCCACAAACTAATGTCCTTATCTGAACACATTCTCTGGGCCTTCTTCCTAAATCTGTCACTAATTCTGTCTTGCTTTAATTTTCCCCTTCCTCACTGTCCACATTCGACATCTCAACAAGTCCTGTCCGAATGCTCCCTGAAATGGATTCCTTCCCTCACCTCTACTGCTGTGAGCTCAGATCCTTAGCAACTCTTTACTGATTTCCCTGCCTCCCAATATGTCCTCTAAAACTGCCACCAACGGAATCTACCAGGCTCTCATGGAGCAATCCTTTGCTAAACACCCAGTGGTTTATAAGATCAGGTCACTTACAGATGGCATATAAAGCCCGTGGCAATCTGATCCCAACCCGCCCTGTTAGTCTCATCTGCCTACGACCCGCCTTGCCCTGTTTTGGACACACCGGGCTGCCCCGCGGTCTGGTCTGCCATGCGTCTCGGTGGCTTTTCTGCAACGTGAAGCCTGCTTAGCGCTCAGTGTGTGAGGCATTGTCTCACGCCCTCGCATGAAGCTGCAGGGCTCCACGGCAGGCACTGGGCAGACTGTGTCCATCCCACCTGTTACGTTTACACTCTCCACCTGCCTGCTTGTTCATTTTGGTTCCCCAGCAGCTAGTAAAGCACCTAGCAAACACACTGCGCATGCTCGTGATTGTTGAACGCAACTGTCTACTTCATGCTAAAGAATATTAAACTGTTAAAATAAATGTGGACCGCAGCTCATTTCCGTCATTTCCAGGGATTTAAAAAACACAACCCGTATACATATCACCACAGTTTCACCATGTGAAGACCCTCTCATCTGCCTCCCACCAACTCTTGGGTATTATACCGGATGTCCCAGAAACGAATTTTCTTGTCGAAATGTCCACTCATTACACACTGCTCTGTGCAGACAATGTCATTGCAGCTGGATCCTGCAAACACTGTCTTTATGCCTGAAAGAAAACCGAACATCAGTACCCGAGCCGGGGCCCCTCCAGGCTGTCCACAGACATCGCTGCCTCGGGCCCCGCACAGCTAACGCTACTCATTTAAATAAAGCCTGAACCATGTCAACTGCCACTATCTCAGCACCACTCTGAGTGTGAAATAACTTAAAATTCATACTGTGCCACACTAAAGGCGGTTAGCGTCTAAGCACATGCGCGCGCGTGCGCGCGCACACACACACACACACACACACACACACACACACACCCACACACGGAGAGACTGAATGTCCTCACAGACTTTGCTGCGCAGATCCCAGAGCTTGAGGGTTCGGTCGTGACTTCCGGAAACAATGCGCGCGTTGTCCAGCAGGAACTTGGCAGACAGCACTTTGCCGCTGTGGCCCGTGAGTGTGTGCTAGGAGAGAAAACACAGCCAGGTGAGCATGGGCGCCAGCCTCCCCGAATAGCCCAGAGCTGCCAGGATGCTCAGCCGGAAGGATGGGCAGCTCTAACTGCCCGGAAGGCCTGTCTATGGGAACTGCAGAGGTGAGGTGAAGAGGAAGAGAATAAATCTCCCCCCCCAACGCTGAAAAACCACCCAACATCACCAGTCCAAACTTCAGGTGCCCCTATCCTCAAAAAAAGAGGGGGCAGTTGGAGGACCTTTTTGAGACAGGCTCCCTTACCGATACCTTCCTGTACTGTTCTCCCATCTTTTTTTTTTAAGTGGATTTATCCAATTATAAAATTTTAAAAGCCTAGATTTTACCCAGCGCCTCCAAGTCAGTTCCCTATTTAAAGTCAAGACAGACAGGTTCGCTGGGGCAGAATTTAGTGAAGGGAACATCAGGCCTCTTTAAACAAACAAAACCCCTGGGGGTTTTCATCAGAGGTCTCAGCTTGAAAGCCAGATCACAACCGTAGGTCCCAGCACTCCCAGCAATCGCACCCCTTCCTGACTGGCTGTGGGATGCCAACCTCACGTCCTCCCTGGGCTCACCAGGGAACACAGACCGGAGACATCACCGAGTGTCAGCTGCCCTGGTGCCCATCACGGCACTACTGGAGCCTGATGGGAGCGAGGCCGCCGGGGGTAGTGAGGATGCTGGGAGGGGACCTGGGGACTCAGCCCTTTTACTACTCGTCATCGACCTCTTTCATAGACGCAAAACCCCAAAGGCTTAGAAGATATTCACTGATGTTTTCTAATTAAAAAAAAAAAAAAAAAGCCCTTAAAAACCCTAATGTACTTACTATATACTGCTAACTTACAGGTTCCAATCCCAACTTTCGAAGATGAGACCTCAGAGTTTAGTGTTACGTTTTTAGTGTTTAAATTTTAGAATCCGATCTTTCCTCTGTGCTCACTGGAGCAACTCCACTTCATTACAAACAAAATGTAGACGTTTGCATGGATTCCAAACTCATCCTCCCACGTTAAAACCTGAGACTGGGACCGCGGCTTGCTGCTGCAGTGTGAAAACTTCCCACCCACCCTGCTGGGGAAACCAAGGAAGCTCCAGCGGCAAAGGTAACGTTAAATACGGCACGGGGACAGAGGCGCCACTCGGCGTAACTCATCCAACCTGTACAAATCATGGGAGGACAGAAAATCTGGGGGAGTACATCTCATGCGACGTAAACTAAATTCTTAGTAAAGAACTATTTCATCAAAAATTAGCTGTGTACATCACTGTTTTCTTTCTTATTACAAATCACATTTCACAAACATAGGGAGGCAAAGGCATGGCTCAGAAATGGGCAATGTGAATGCACTCATTTTTACGTACTCTAAATGCACACGTTGATATCTTCGTTTACTTCACGTGAAAATATTCCTAAAAATGTTACTTATTGCTCTTTCGACAATATAAGTAGTTTTTCATGTGGCAGCTGAAATGAGGCGGGGGTAGGGTGGGGAGTCGCACTAAATTGGGCTCTGAACACCCGGGTCTCAGGTGTTCTGTGGGAGATTCATCTTTTCCTCGCACTGGTTTAGCAGGGACCATGCAAGCCCCACAGTTGATAACACTAATTCTCTGCGTTTTTGCATCTTCACTTAAAGAACCTTTACAAATATTTTGATAGCTAGATAATCTTTAGTGGTGAGATTACACTTTAGCATATAGTTTCCTCTTATTTCCTGGAATGGAAGTACTGGATCAATAAAGAAAAGGAACGTTTTTATTTCTTGCCTCCTCATAAGGTATCATTCGTTCGCCTTTTAAGAAGTCTGGACTTCTGCTAATCTGGTTCTTGCTGGAAACCCAGGGGCTGCCTGAGGCGGACCGGCTCCAGCTCCACGCTCTCAATGCTAGGGAATTGGGCCAGCTACAAGAATTCACTGTTACCATTTAAAAAGTCCTTACTTTAAGTGGATCAGATTCACTTTAAATTCTTTTCTCTATTCAATGTTTTATCTTTAATATTTAACTCTATCACTCCTGTTAGCTTTTATCTTCCTCTTTCAAACAGGGACTCACAAGAGATGAGGTTCAGATGTCATAGCAACCCGAGTCCTCAAATGGCTCAGGCTCCCGTGTCTCAGGACGGACCTTGAAAGACCCCCATGCAGGTGGCTACCATTAATATCAATAAAAGACAACTGACCCCAGAAAAATGCAGAATGGATGAGAAGTTTCTGGGAAAAAAAAAAAAAAACAAAAAAAACCCACCCACTTCTCCATGTCACTGTCAGAGAAGTGAGAAGGGTAGGTTCCTTAACCCAGTTCAGGTCACATCTCAGATAGCGGCCAGGCCGTGGACACTGGCCCTTTTGCTCCCTCTTCAGGAAAGCTAAAGAGATACCGACCAGGGCTTGCAACCTGAATTTTAGAACACGGATGTCCATTCATGTCCTCCAACATCCTCTGTCGACTAGGGCTAAGTGGAAGCCACAGTCCTCTACAAGATGGAGCCCACGTACCTCCTGGACCCTGATAAAAGTTTCATGCAGGTTCTCTGGGTTCAAACTGTTAAAGAAAAGCCTCTTGATCTCTTCTCACGTTCATCAAGGGACAGGATACGGCTGTGAGCAGACCAGAGGCGCTCAAAGCCAGCTAGTCCGGCAGAGGGGGCCTCAGGCCTGGCACCAGCCCTCAACTCGTCCGCATCCACAGGTCGACCCCGGTGCTTGAGCACCCTCACGGCAAGCACCCTGTCCAGTGAAACTTGGCACCCTTTGCAAATTAGCTTGCTTGAAAAAATTTTCCAACAGGATGATCTCTGCGTTCCAGACCTACGCTGCCTCCGGGCCCCATTCTTACGTCTGACTCAAAGGCTGATGCCGCCTGTACAGAACTTTTCTACAAATTAAAAAGGATCACCTTGCACTGGCTGACTCAATTGCCTGCTTTTCTCTTCCAAAAGCTTAAAATATAAGGAAGGCTATATGCCCCTCCTCACTAATTAAACAATTTTGTGGTATCTCCGTCTAGAATAATCCAGGCCAATCCATTACCAGAAAGAGCACAGGCCTCAATTCCATTCTTGACTGTTTACTAAACTGTGTGACCTCAGGCACTTTTGAGGGGGCTTATCTGAGCCTCTGTTCCCTCATCTACCTACCTCACCTGGTTCCCCGAGAATTAAAGCAGTAATGTACATAACATTTCTCAGTATGGGGTCTAACACAAAGAAGCCACTCAAGAAAGCCCCTTTTCCTTTAGGGAAATTAACGATCGCAGAAGTGTTCAACTCCGTCTTAAATGTCTAATAAGCGGTAGGTTACGTAGAAT
Source organism: Eidolon dupreanum (assembly GCA_028627145.1). Lineage (NCBI taxonomy): Eukaryota > Metazoa > Chordata > Mammalia > Chiroptera > Pteropodidae > Eidolon > Eidolon dupreanum. The sequence continues at coordinate 165,011,865 of CM053503.1, read as the reverse complement.
ACAACATACCAGTGGACGGATTTATAATGCTGCCATGACAACAGGCTAGGCCACCTTTTCCATGGCTAGGGTGCAGAACTATAGACTGCATCAGAAAAGTCATTCAAGCATTTGCACAGATGTGAACTGTCCCTTGGGGAAAGAATCCAGCAGTGCCTGTGGGCGTCCAGCAGTACGCCTTCCTGCTGCTTCATTCAGACAAGAACACAGGCAGGCTCTTCAGCCTTCACACGACAAAATGTCACCTTCAGGTCTCGCACTTCGTATGTGTAGCCCTGGATCTCCTTCTGGCTACAAATAAGGAATCACTTCCCTTTCACTATCAGCTAGCATCTAATACTGGTAATTTTCCACACAGCTTCTTCAAGGAAATGGAAAGCCTCAGTGATAACTGTTTCTAAGGACTTTTCTAGCTGCATTCCTGCATCACCGAATCTGACCAACGACGACTCCCTAGAGGACGATTCTAGCTCAGTTCCTCACCTCCCTTAAGTTCATCCTAACATTACGCCCTCTGTCCTGTGTGCGTTGACACGCAAGAGCTGGTGCCAAAGCTTTTTAGTAAAATGCCTACCAATGTCAGGTTCACTCTTCATCTTATCTTTTGGTAGCCTTTATTTAACGAGCTCATCATGTAAGGACTCCTTCAAGTGTAAAGAGAAAAACATGTCTCCAAATTAAGCTCTATGTTTTTCACGAGAGTAACCCTCTCCACCTTGGAATCTAAGAGACTTTAAGACAAGTCTGGGTTCAGATGCAGGTGTCCTCATCGGATCCCACCCCTCTCCCTTTCCCTCACACCTGGTTTCAGAGTTGTTTTTGTCTCTATCATAAGCGCATCCACGTGTATGTCTGTATCCTACATTCAGCTATTCTCTGTGAGGTATAATTATTAAACCTTGGAGCCCACAAGAAACACGATCTACATGCTGGCACTGAGCTCGCTGAAGGTCAGCTAGAACTGTTTGTCGTGGATCCACAGAACCTAGTTCCTACGAGCAGGAGCACCCAAGTCTGTCACGGAAGTAAGTATGAGGATTTCCTATTACAAATATTTTGAACTGAATCTGGGACAAAGTGAGAGTATAAAGTGGAAACGAATTTTCCCAAGGAGGAAAAGGCAAGGGCAGGGGAATCAAGAATGATATTCAGGAACATACACACAGTTCTCCTAAATAAACTGACCTGCCATTGCCTACATCTTGTGCCTTGATAACCATATGAAGTTGTGAGATTACACAAATTTCTTTTTCTTTTTCCCCTTTATTATTTATTATTTACACCTACGGCACCTGGTCTACCTGGTCTTCCTAGGTGGTCTCCCATCCAGGTATTAACCAGACCTGACCCTGCTCGGCTTCCGAGATTAGACATTGGGCTTGTTCAGGGTGGCATGGTCATAGACCACGGACCGTGGCTCCACTGGGGCGCAAACTCAGGACTTTCTGCGTGTAAAGCAGACGTGCTAAACGCTACACTATGGCGTCACATCCTGTACAACTTTTCTTAACCGGGTCTTACCCGTAACCGGTAGTCATCCACCGTCCAGATGCGGCTCGCAAAATCGTTTGAAGCTGCTAAGAGGTAAGATCCCTGTAGGAGTAAAAGGCGGAAAATACACGTTAGCCAAAATAGAGGGATTTGGGTCACACTCTACAACCTCCCCAATAATCAAGGCCAAGGTCTAGGTGTCCAAAATTACACACCTGACCTGAACTTCACCCGTTACCTCCAGTATTCTGTCAACTCACCCATCCCGTTACTCAGACCTTGCTCCTGCACACGCTCAGTCTCACCTGAACGTTGCAGACCCTCTGGCTCAAAATGGAACTCAGCCCTCCGAGTTCACGTCCCCCAGCCGCCCGCCTTCGGTAGCAGCAAATACTGATTCTCTAAACGCTGACCAAGCCAGAGCGCCCAGACGACTCGACTCTTTGCTTGCCTCACTCCCAGCCACCCCCTCAGAGACATGTGCATCTCTGGTGCATCTGGCTGGACGTTCTCCTGTCCACCCGCAACGCCTCAGCCCAGCCAGGGCCCTCATCAAGTCCACAGACACTGACCAGCTGGTTACCACAGACCTGACTCCCCTGCCCAGTCTTAAACTCGGTTCCAATCAGCGCGGACTTTGTGATCTGCCTGCATCCTTCTCTAACACTGATTTTACTTAAGACACAGAATAGCAGAGAAGCCAGTTATTTTTTAATTTCAAGACCCAGATTCTTAAATTATTTCTAAAAACTTCTAAACTTATCCATTTCCCTGGGTATCAGATACTTACAGCACTATCGAATTCGATGCTTGTAATTCCTGCGTTACTGCCGGAGAGGGAACCCTTAAACTCACATTTGTCTGGATAAAAACAAAGATTGAGAAGAGAAAGGAAGGTAAAACCAATACGTAAGTTAAAACGAAGCACCTGAAACACAATGGAAGCCAATGACACTGTCAAAATGGCGGTGTCCCTGCATCATCAAGAGCATCAACTAGCAGGCCAAACAGAACGTGAGACTGAAATATGCTGTCAGTCAGTTTCTAAGAGCGACGAATGTGTAAGTGGATGCAGAGTCTAGCTTAGCATTTTGCATATGTGTTAAGTTGTTCTTTAAAAAAAAAAATTTAGTATCACCTATTCCCTTTACAAAAGGAAATAAAATTTAAAAACATGTAAATTGACTTACAAAGTTCAGTTTGTTATTCTCGTTAAAATTTTCCAGTTTACTTAAATATGTTGCTGGGTTTGATCGGTATTTGTGCCAACTTAACTATCATTTCTGTAGAAACGGACCATCAAATTTTCAGAATCCAGGTATAATAATTCTCAAGATTTGAACATTTTTTAAAAAAGTTATGTATAAGTGGCTAGTCATCCAAATTCCAGTTACGCTAGTTTGGGGTTTCTGTATTTGTCCTTACATTCACTCTGTGTCCCTGAATCCTAAGATCTGGCCATCCAACTGCCTGCCAAAGCTCCCTCCCTCTGCCTAGCCTCCTCCACCAGCAGAAGCAGCCACACGCTTCTGGGCGCTGCTCTCACGGCCCCGGCCCCCAACACGGAAACGTCAACGATGTGGGCACAAGCTCAGAAGACTCTAAGTCTCAATGACGATGTGATTAAACTCTTTGTTTAAAGGGCAGCTTAAGGATGGCCTACACAGACAAGCTGGAAGAACAATTAGGAAACTATTCTAATGAAATCCCTAAGAGAGGAGCGTAGAATAGGAATCATTTCAATAACTAACCTTGTCTCTGACTCAGTATTTCTAAATAGTAAGTATGATGCTAGAAATACTGGTTTGAAGCTGTCAAATATATTTAGGGCTGGGATTATTAACTGGGTTAATGAACCCTGCCTCTTATTAATTTATTTGCAAAATATAGCACATTTAATGCCTCTTTCTGGGTCCTAGTTTTCAATAGATTTTCAAGAGTCAAAAAGGCCAATATCTATGAAGGTTTTTATTTAGATTAGACCTTTACACACAGAAATATTACTGCGAATTCTAAGAAATATCTCTGGCTTATGCCTAAAACACTGATCTATTTGTTTGGCAGTTACCAAAGTGTTGAAATTTAAGAAATGATCAATAAATGCTACAGTACACAAGAGATGGATCTCGAAAGACCAAATACCTTGCTAAAGCCTTTACCCAGAAGGCACCGGGGAGGCTCTGTCAACTGCATTTCTGTAAGTAATTCCCAATGCAGCTTCTGCCTGATAGAGTGAACGGCTGTTCCTACTGGCCGGAAAGTGCCATTTTTCTGACATTTTAAATGGGTAAAAAACAGGACACCCCGAACTATTCCATAAATGGCCTCTTGGACTTGATCTCTCCCAAGATTCAGCATATATTCACCAAGGGGAACAAAACTGTGGATTGAATAAGCTGTTTGTGGAAGGAAGACCCTATAATTAGTAGGACATGACTTGTTATTTGTTCCCGAAAGCTATAAAAAATGCTGCCAAACATTTTATGTTATTTCTCTAGACCCAGAAGAAACTTTTCATTTTATTAACAAATTATGCTCTGGCACACTGTCGATATTAATTTCGATTAGTGTTTACTTCCCCTTTAGCAGCGAAAAAGTAACAACACTGTTACTGAAGGCTGGTTTCTCTCATTTTCTTATACTGACCAAGGAGTAAAACAAAAATATTTCTTATATTGTTTCTATTTAGTTGCGAGACATAATCAAAACAGACTATCTGCTTAGATTTTTAGAAACCGAATCTCATAAAATTTCTGTTTTTATGATATAGCTTTATTGTTATTTTGTTAACAGTGTATAGCAATTGTCCTTCATAAGTTGTTTCTGGGTAAAACAGCAGAAATTCTAATGGGTAACCCAGCTGTAACCGCCAGAGATTTAACCACTGAGGCAATTTCCTGAAAAATCAAAGGCAGGACACACAAGTTTGGTGCTGTGCTAATCACTTGTTCTATCCAAAGCCACCGATAGGTTGCTCTTGCTCTAAATACATCAAAAGCATAGGCTTTTGCAACAGCTCTCAGCTCAGGGGAGGCTGAGGTGGAAAGACCAGGGGACCTGCAGTCAGAAGACCCAGCTCAGCTCCTAGGTTCCCCGACCCCCTTGTAAATCATCAACTAGCCACGTAAATCGACTACGTAAATCTAGTCGTGTCTCTTGAGATTTCAAATACAGGCGATACCCACCCTCCTCACTGCACAGGGATACTGTGCTGGTCAGAGGAAACAACACTGACAAAGCCCGACTAGGACTGTTCATTGTTGGACAGTGAACAGTATGTGCTGTAACTATGGAAACTTGACAAAGCGGTTCCTTCAACCTATTCCTGCTTTCTTAAAAGTCTATGTATATTTACTTAACTGAATCTCAAAATGTAAAACTGGGGTAGGTCTCAGGTTCAGAATTCTAAGAGATGGTTTCATTAACTCCGATTTCTGGTTTTAATGCCATCCCATTTCTGAGTGATCTGAAGTTATTTTTGAAACCAGGCCCAATCAAAGACTGAATCTTGACCTTCGGCCCCTGGTCTGATAAGCTTTGTTAAATACGTTTTCTCTGGGTGATGGCCACTGGCATTATTAAGTGCATGAGCCACAGTTTAATGTGTAGTTTAACGACAGCATCCACGACTGTTTGAGTTTTAATTTTCCTTCTACAGTTTGTACTGTCTTAGAAGATGTTCCCATTAGCGTATATCTGAAAAACACAAGCATATCTATAACTAAACAGTGTTTTCTAGTCACTACTTGGAAATGTAGAGCAAACGCCACTCAGCTGTAAGTGTAACTGAGACGGTTAATGATGCTCCGGTCACATTCTTGCTCAAAAGAAATTCATTCTCAAAAACGATGTGTTTTGAGAAGATGAACAATCTAGAGACTGCCTGACAGCAAGCCGACCAGACGTGCCCACACAGCTTCCTCTGTCCCAACGACACCTCACCTCCGAACACTTCCCAGAGCTTGACCCTCCGATCCATGCCTCCTGTGGCCAGAAGCCGGGAACCGGGGCTGAACTGCACGGCGTTGACTTCGCCATCATGAGCATCCTGCAAGACCAGCACCGTTTTAGACCCAATTGCCGTCATTCCTAAGAAAGAGCCCAGTACGAACGGACCCTCTAGACGCCTAGCCAAAGGCCAAACGTTCACCCTTAAAGGAGGCGGGGGGGGGGGGGCATCATTAACTAACCTGGGTTCACAGCCCAGGCTCCTCCAAGGTTCTATTATCATTTGATCCTTATAGTTCCGTTTATTTAAATATAGTGCAACCTTCTTAAAGAGGATTCAAAACCTGTGTAAATTGACAGTCTAAAGTCTGTCTTTGAGTTAATTTTAAAGAGTAAAAAATTTCAATCTATAGTTTTATATGATCTTAATAGCTTAAAAGTAAGCCTCTGATTTAACTGCCTCTCATGTGGCCCAGATACATTAATACTACATATCAAACGTGGCTTCTCATGATCAAGGAAGTTTTTCTGGCTTTCCTGACAGGAGCATATCCTAACATGGAGTCCTGCCGAGTATGTGCTGGCCCTCTTGCTATGCAGCTCTCTCTGAAAACAATGCGGCGCTGGTGTGGATGACGTGACCTCGGCCAAGTTTAACTTCCTTAAGGCTCAGTCTGCCATCTATAACGAAGGACTTCCAGGGTTTTGTGCCTAGGACTGTGCCTGACTGTGAGGCCTTCAATAAAAGTTAATAGCTGTTATTTTGGAAGAACTGAAAATCTTGATGGGGAAATTACTGAGACTGGCACCCGCACTGGAACACATGATCTGAAAAGATGGGATGTATCCAAGATAAGGGAAACTGAGTAAAAAAAGCATCCCACCTAGAATAATGGAGAAGACTAGTTGTCACTATAAGCTCCCCTCTTTAAGCCTATGGATCTTGAAATATTTATGGATAAAATGCGACGTCTGAGATTTTGCTCCAATGAAAGTATGTAGGGGACAGATAAAAAGATTGGCAAATGTGGCTAACTGAAGCTGCCTCATGGGATGATGGTACGCAAAAGTTCTTTTATTCTCTTCCGTGTTTGAAAATTTCCATAAGATGAAGAAATAAAAGAATGAAAAACATGGATTATAAATATTACATCACTGATAGCACGACACTACCTACCGGGATATAAACATCTTAGTTATATCTTTGTTTGATCTGACTGCCCACCCCTCCTGTGTGTCCCACAGATGAAAAGCTGGATGACAGGAGACCAAACATTTTAGCTCCATGCAATCTCCTTCCTTTTTTCATGTCTTTCCACTAAAGAGGTCTCAGATTGAAAACTTGAGATCATGCACTGCCACACCCACGGCTGCCACTCGTCAGACTCCTGAGAGCTAGTTCTGTTGGATCGTTGTCAGCTGTGAACCATTCACTCTCAGAAACACACACTGACAGAATCCCAAATTATCAGCTGCTCCATTATCCCGTACACAAGACTTAAACGTGACAGGAGCAAACGATGGGCTGCTGGGAGTTGAGGGCGAAGTAGGGACTGTGACATCAAGTGCAATCAGACCTTTTACCAATCATCATCGACCTCCGTGAGGGGCCCAGGCCTCCCGGGGAATGGGAAGGGACTTTAGTGGTCCTCAGTCCAACTCCTCACCCAGAGTGGGACTCCCTTTACAATGCTGGCGGTGGCTGATCGCTCAGCCAATTCATCGTGTGCAAAGTATCTAGTTAGTAAAGTTCCTCCTTAGGCCTGGAATGGAAAGCGCCCCCACAGAAATTCCACCCCATTTTTATAGCAAGTCCTTCTCTCCCCCGAAAGCTGGCTCCTCTAACTCATCCCCCACAACCCAGGAGCTGGCCAACGCCCTGGGCCCTGCTCTGCAGGCGCTGCCACCCCACCCCTGGTTTGGCGGCCCTGAGCCAGCGACTCCACACTCCCCAGGCCCGTCCAGGTCCCGCTCCATCACCCGACTCTTCCTTTGTACTAGCACTGAGCTCTGCTCTGGCTGACAGCCCTGACATCAGTGGCTTCTGCCCAGGACTGTCTCCTGCTTCCAACACATGCTCCTTCTGGTCAGAAGCGACAGATTCGGGTAAAAATCACAAAGCCAACAGCTGCCCTACCGACCATCCAAAAAAGACCTAGTGACTAGGCTCTCACTCTAAACTGGCGCCAACTAGTGACAGCAATTGTATGAATTATCATCTAATTTCTCACCACCCCTAATGCTACCAATTCTCTCTCTCAGCCAGTTCTGTATTCCCGGGGCCAGTTGTAATATATTCTGTCCTCTGAAGCTAAGCAGAACATACCAATCCCCTTTATCAGACAGACCCACCACGTGTAAAGGCCAGATATAAATACGACATAAAGCTTAGCTGCAGTAGGAGAAAGAACACTTTAATTGTCAGGCTGTTACCATATGAAGCTTGGTGGGAGTTTGGGGGTAAACCATACTTACAAAGGCACACAGTGCAGTTGTTGGCACCCTCACTTCTTTACCACTAGAACCAGGGTGAGTGTCCGCGCTGTCCTGAGGAACTGGCAGAGAAGAGACAGAGCGCCTCCTAAGAAGTAACAGAAAGGAGAACGTTGGACAGGACTGCACAAGGCTTACTGTCTATTCAGCTCAGAATGGATTCAAAGACATCTTTTGTCAATAGCTTCTTTGCCCTTCTAGACCCTTCACACTACAGAGGATTCACCAAATCAGAAGCATCCTCACTCACATGACTAGGAAGACAGCACATGTTGGTACTCTCCTGCTTGATAACTCATGGACTCCAAAAACAACAATTAAAAGCAATCCTGAACGACACCTGCTTCCCCAGTCAATAGACTGTAAGAAAACTGGCTGGATGTAATGTATCTGCTAGCTCAGAGGAAGCTCGTTGGTATTTTTGTAAAACAATTTAAAATGTGTCTATGCCTACAGTGTTTCATCCTCAGCGTACACTGCGGTCAAGGTGGAGTCGGAGGCATGCCAAGAAAGAGCAACGAAGAGCATGATTACTGCACAAAGAGCTCCACCCATCGCCCCGCTCCGAGGGCCAGCGGCATTCCTAGGACATGCAAAGCGTCCTTGTTAGCACATGGACATCTGAGGACTGAGGGCGGTGAAGCGGTGGTCAGCTTAATTGTCAGCGACCGACACTCACATGCTGGGGTAAGAGTGGATAACATTTTCACCTGGCAGCATCAGAAGAAGAGTGATGTCCCAAAAGGGGAGACTCGGACAGACTAAAGGGCCAGGCCAGAGATCAGCAGGCAGCGAGATTGAGAGAAAAGGAGTTAAAGAGAAAAGGAAGAAGCTAAATGAAAAGCTGAAATTAAGGCATCTGTATACTCTGCACCACTGAAATTCTGGTGTGCATTTAAAAAACAGTAATAAATCATGTACATACACGTAGGTATATTTACACATACATCAACAAGGAAAGGTGAAGGTTTTCTAACCTACCCAAAGATATTAGTGATAGAATCCAGAAGGCCTCCAGCAGGCTGCGAGAGTCGCTTACTAAAGAGGAGGGGAGGATAGGTTTAAACCTTAGAAACATTTTGCCCAAATAATCAATCAATAAACACAGTTCACAAAAAAGGTACCTGGGATTATGTTTCCCATCGAGTTCCCAAACCCCAGCGGAGAAACCCGTCACAGGAGGAACCACCAGATGACAGTGGGAAGGTAGGACAGAAACCCAGCCTTGAAGTTTTAAAAGAAACGAGGTTCCCTAGCGTTAAATTAACCTTCCTGCAAATAATGCTTTAGACAATGAAACTGTCTAACTGACCTAATAATTTCTGGCCGTTAATAACTAATCCCTATTCTTTTAGTCCGGCTTTGGCAAATAAAAAAATCCTGGAGCCCAAGTAAGAATTAAACGGCATGAGTTAAGTGATCGCCCAGCCTAACACGGTTTAACTGTCCAGCTTTCGGGAAACCACTACACTTTCTTCTGCTTCCCTTCACAGCCGGTGGCGGCACTCTGGGACGGCTCGCCACCCGTTAAGTAGAAGTGCAAGCCAGGGACACTTGGGCCCACTGGTCTCCGTGGCTGTGCGAGAGGGGGACTGGGTGCGTCCAGCTGTTCTTCTGTCACGGCCACGTGTGAGCTCCTTTCCTGGCCAGATCTGTCTACTTACGTGGCCGCTCTGCTGATGGCTCGCATGGGAGAGGTCTCCTCGGTGTGCTCAGTGGTTTCATCCACAAGGACTTCAATGTCATCATCCCTGGAAAGAAGGGCGACAGGCCGAGTCTTTGATTCTGCTCAGCACCAGCTTTGTGATGAGTCTGTTCTGCAAATGCCAACACCATTTCCAGGTCACACACAACCTACGTGGCTTTGCTACGACTGCGACGATTAAGGGTTCTATGAGAAAACTGCCATGCTCTGAGCAGTACTGAAAGAAACATTCAACCTGTTCAAATCAAATCCAGAACCGCAAGTGAAAATAACTTTAAATGGGAGCCTTTGATCCTTTTAGGTCTAAACACAGTTCCCACTTGGAAAGCAATGAAATAATGTTTATTATGTCTAGAACCACATAACCAGTACCAAGGTAGATTCTTTCCATCAAGAGTCTGGTTGGTGGCTGAAGGGCTTGTGCCCTCAAACGACTGGACTGTGCTTACCAGTGAACAGTTCCCAAGAAACAGGCTGAGCACAGAGACTAGTCAGGGACAGCTATGAAGTACGAGGAAATGACAGTGCAAGGAGAAGACCAAGGTGAATAAGAAAAGGGACTGCTAAAAGGACAGTGAAATCAACAGCTGCATTACCAAACCATTTTAAATATTACTTTAATGATAAACAGAAAAGCAAAATCTAAACACAACTCATTTTTTACTCTGGGTATTCTGTTTAAAGGTTAAACACTTGCTGCTTCTGACATCTGAGCAGTCCATCACATTTCGCTCAAAATGATCAAGTCATAGGAACACACTCCTTTGCTACTGTTTATCCCAACAGATGCAAATCCCCAGTTTCCTGGTGGGGGAGGGGCAAGCAATTATTTTGGTCTTAATGACTTCCTACTGAGTTGCAATCTTTATGGAGAAGTAAAATAATAAAGATGTAATAACCCAAAAGCATATCGCCTGGATTTTGGATTTTGTGGATTTGTAAGAACCTAAAAGCAAGACTTTCCTATGATTACCTGGATTAAGTAAATATATACTTAAGAACTTGTTACCAAGCAAGTTAGACCAAGTCAAAGTCAATTTACTTCCTTTGGTTACTGATTCTTGGATTCCATGTAACTGCACTCAGTCTTGGCCAGGCTGCCGAGGAAAACAAAGGCAGGCCTGAAGAATGAGGACAAGGCTGGGCTCTCTTTTCTTCTTGGTTGTGGTTTGGGAAGGTCACTTTCGTTCATACAAGAGTGACAACAGAACAGCACAGATGGCAATAGTACACGTGAGCTAAGCCTATGTAAATGCTTAGAGGCAGAATGTCACAGCCATAAAGGTACTTGGAACTGTGCAAAGGTCCAGGGCCACAAGAAAACACTGGGGTTTGGCTACTGGTTAATCGAAACCCTTCAAAAATATAAATGTCCTTTCTCACCGAAACTCCTGTCCTAGGAAAGCAGAGATTCAGAAACAGGCTTTTACAGTCAGACCCCTAGGTGTGCACAGTAGCTCAGAGCCCTCCTGTGTGAGCCTTGACGGCATGTTCGCCCTATCCAAACCACGTTTCATCTGGTCACCTGTCAATACTGGTAAACAGGAGGTGGACAAACAACGCTTTGTAAACTATTATTTTTAAAGAACCAAATCTAATTTCCCGGTCAATTATTTATTTACTTTGTAGTTTTGGGAATATACATGTGAAGTTCATTTTTCACATCTGAGAGTATACAGAAGTCTACATACTCTACATCTAAAGCAAAGGCTTGATATGAAAACCTTTTGGTTTTCTTATAAATTAAGACCTTGCTTTTACTGGAGGAAGACTCCTAAGTGAATTTAAAGCACTCCCCTCCACTTACCTGGAAGCAATCAACGTTTTAAAAACTAGTGCATCGTAATTCTAATGTATTTCAGAATATATTTCGATAGAAAAGAAAAACATCCTGAACCACATGTAAAGGGGATTTGGCCATTAAAATAACCGCCATTCTCAAAACAAAGCTTCAAGTCTTGAGGAAGCTCCTACAGCCCGACCCCAGGTTAGGAAAAACCCCAAACTGATTCAGTTCCTTTTGTTCCACGGGATCCTAGTCTTCGCTTATCTTTCAAAGGTTCGCCCAAACCTCCACTTAAGTCACAGACCAAGAAAAGAGCAAGAGAAAGAACCCAAGCCCAGCATTACACTGCCAAAGCCCAAGTTAGGGGTTGAAAACGAACCGAAGAGTCAACAGGAAAACAGGGAAGTTGTCACTTGTGGGGGCCGGAAGTTAACTCACACTCACAGCTGATGAGGAGTGTTGAAAGGAAGCACTTTCTGGAAGGTAATGCGTTTTTCAATTTCCTTCCTTACATCTTAATTGTTTTATAGAAATTTAAAATGAGTGAATCCCAGTATTAAGGGCAGTTTTGATCGGCGCATGTCTACTTACTGCTCCACTGGTAGAGGCTCCTTTGCCGCTTCCGCGAGCTCCTTCTGCAGCCGCGCCTGCCGCCGCCTATTAAAAAAAAACCAAGCCCGCTGGTTACGGCTGCTCAGAGAGCATGGGGCTGTGGCTCTCGATAAACCGGCTCTAATAACACACCTGAGTACTTAGTGCATTCAAAATAATGACTGCCCTGGGCCACACTGGCAAGGTCAGTCGGGACCCCCACTATAAAGGACTTCGGAGCAAAGCCGGGAGGAAAGATTATGTCATTAGAGAAAGTAGTGAGCCAGCGACGAAGGAGCCTGCCTGTCGGGAGCCAGGGCCTCTCGGGACAGAAAGGCCATCAAGCACGGCCCGGTCAGTTTCCTGCAGCAAACAGACACATGCTAAAACACCAAGGGCGTGAATGAGAGTCAAGATTTACTCGGCACTTACCTGTGCTTCAATTTTATTATTTTACAGGTTTTATCTTAATCCCCATAATGATGCTTTGAGGTTAAGAGCTATTATACCTACTTTACAGATGAGGCAACTGAGATACCGTGAGATTCTCAAACGGTCAAAATGTACGTGGTTTCAATTCGCTGGGGCTGGACACAGAGGGTTCCGCTGGAGCCAAATTTTACCATGGTCAACAGCCATATCCACTCTGTGAACTATTTTTGTCTCTCCCTCCCAGGTCCTAAACACAGGAGCTCCTTAATTTTCAACCCTGGCCTCGTTCTCTTTTCTGTGGTGCCTCCCCTCTGTGTGGGGTCCCAGACCAGAACGCCAGCACCACTATTGTGCCCCAGTCAAGAATTCTGCTTGAAGTTTTTAAGCTTCCTACCATACTGATGATTCTCCAGATGGAGAAAATTCCTCCAGATGGCTTATCAGAATTGTGGGAAGAAAACAGGTATATTATGATCTTAATTTCATACCTGGAAGATGAAAAGTTTGACAGGACAAATGACGAAACATCCAGTTTCACAGATTTTCCTTAGTGGGAATATACACCCTATAAACTGTCTTCGAGGGAAAAGCAATGACTTGGTGTGGGGTGTATGATACTCCTCTACAGGAAAGGCGCCTATCGGCCGGGGGCAAAAAGGACAGACCGAGAGTCACAGGGAGAAGGAAACATCTGTGCGCGGCTGGAGGAAACGGCCTCCTTACTCGTTCAAATGTTCCACAGTGGCCACGGGGCTAGACTGCGGGGAACACGTCTCAGCCTAGTGAGGGAGGCAGGACGTGAATGGCTGTTTGGAAACAGTGTGCCACGCTGTGACCCAGGTCCACGAAAGCTGCTCGGAGGACGACATGTGATCTGCGGGGCTGGCAGGATGGGGAAAGACTGAGGAAGAACTATCCAAGGAAAGTAATGAAGAGAACCCCCAGGCCTCACACAGGTGATCAGGTGACAACACATCTCCTGCGCATCCGCAGGACATTCCGGGGAAGGTGTGCCTCACACCTCACTGTCATCAGAAAGTCCGGCCTCTTCTGCTTCTGTCCTGTGAGGCTCCAGGGCTCAAACACACGCTGGCAGCCTCTCCCTCCAGTAACCCGGTAACCCTGGTGTCCTCGCCACCCTTAAGCTGCCTAATGGCTCTGTGGCATAAGTCACACTATTCTACTTAAAGTAAAGGCAGGAGAGCAAGAATAAACAAACAAACCAAAAAGCTCATTTTTTTCTTAATAGGGTAGAAATTTCAGAAAATTAGAACATACAGAAAAGCAAACAAAACACAACAAAACAAAACAAAAAACAGAAACCAAATCTTACCACCTGGAAATCAATACTATTAACTATCTAATCTCTTCTAATTCATTCAAAATGTGGATTATGTTGTATAAAAAGAATTCCTCCGCTATTTTCAATTATATTAATTTTATGCATTTTCTCATGTCACTAGGTATTCTTAAAATACTTTTAAATGACTGTGAAAATTCTACTACATAAAAATAACACAATTTATCCCTCGAGGAATATACTGCTTCTCGTTTTTCACTGCTATGAATAACGTGCTATCACAACACAGTATTTGTGAACATGTCTCATAACTTCCTTAAGATGAAGTCCAACAAGTGGGAACCGTTTTCCGGCTTCTGGTCACCCCCACGTGCCCTTCAGGAGGTCTCAGAAACGGGCCTTCCGCTGGCACCCTTTCTGCCAGATTCACTGACCACATCAACTTCTTTGATGAACCACCCAGGCTTTACGCCCATCTGAGTGTTCACCTATTCCTTACTGACTCTATATTATAAATATTTGTAATAGCACATTCTAGTTGATTATTTGTTTTTTGATGTTAAGAAACCTAGAATTTTTATCTAGTCCACTCTTTATTTCCTTTCCTTCTAATGTTCAGAGTCCTTCGGTACTCCCATTTAGGAATTTTTCATAAAATAAACAGCACTTTATTGTTTTATTTCTACCTAATGGTTTTAGTTTTTATACAGATTTTGAAATCTATTTGAAGATAATATTTGGTAAGGTTACTGCTCCTTATTATTAAGACTCTTGTTTTCATTTCCTCATTCTTTTAGATTAGCTGCAATCGTCTTTTCAAATTCTGAACTACTGACGTGGGGATTTAAAATCATGTTCTAATCTGCTGAACTCTCATTACTAGTTTCTCAGTTGATCTTCTTAGGTTTGCTGGGTGGATAATCACAACCCCACCCCTTTCTAGCAGCCCTGCATTGGGGTCCTATGCTGCAGGATGGCCATAGTCACTCAGAGAGAGTCCTTCCTTCCTTTGTTCCTGGTTTTGAAGGGCGTGCACACAGGACGGTGGACCTCACCACAAATGTGTTGGACTCTGTGGGATTTTCAACACACAAATTCCCCTCCACAGGGACTCTGACTCCTACTGTTAGGGTGGGAGGCTTCTCTGTTGTAAGACTGCAATGAATAAAAAAGTACCAACGAATTTGATTGAGGAGTTTCACATCTACATGCACGTGAGAGTGGACTACAGCTTCTTGTATCCGAACTTCTGACATGTCTGAATAATTTTTCAAAACTAGGGGTGGCTGGGAGGAATTTCAATCCTTTTCTAATTCTGGTTTAATTTACACTGTTCAAGAATTAGCTTTTCTCCTTGAAACGCTGAAAGAATTCACTGGCAAAAACAGTTATGGGCTAAAGTTGCTTGGGGAGGTAATCCTCTGCTCAGTGGCCAAAAGAATCTCATAAATGCAAATCTCTTTATGGCCACCATCGCTAATCCTAATTTTGTCAGTGTCCCCCCACCCCCACACCCTGACTCTGTGGTTAGAGCTGCCAGGTTGGCTTCTTTCTTTTCTAAGACCTGGATTCTACTTTACGAGAAAAGGAAACCACCAACGGTGGCGTGCTCTCCCACCTTGAATCCTTTTCATTCTCTGCATTGAGGCGATTGGCTTCCTGGGCTTTCTCGGCCATCCACCTGGTGACCAGCTCCTGGTTTTCCTCTGAAGTTTTCCTCAGTTTCTCCTCCAAGGCAGTGAAAGTGATCTGCAGGGCATCATATTCGTCCTTCAGGGTCTGGTTGGCTCTCTCGAGGTCCTGCAGCTTGCTGCGTAGCTCCTGGCACTCCGTCTCCAGGTCAGAGATGGTCTGCAGGCATTCTGCGATTCTGAAAGCGTGACACACGGGCGGGAGTGGCGCCGCATGGAAGCCCTGCACTGAGCGCCTGGCCGAGGGCTCGACCTGTAGGAGCTCAGGTACCAACAGTGGCCTCAGCCATTACACCGGGCACCACGGGGAGACGTCCCATTTATTGCACATCTCTCGGTGAGCCCAGCCCCAGTGTTTAAAGGACGACCCTCTGAGAGAGGAAGCACCCAGGGAGAATTTCATCTAGACTACAAGTGACTTCAAAGCACCTTTCAGAAAAGCGGGATGTGAAGAAGGGGGAGCTTTCGGGGCTTAACAGAGTGGTTGGCGGGGGCTTAAAAGGAGGTCGGACGTCCCGTGTAACCCAGCAGCTCTACTCTTCACTGAGCGGATGCCCGCGCGCGTCCTCCACCTTTCCGAGCCTCTGCAGAGACCCCTCTCTGAATGTTCAGAGAAAAGGCACGGATGAGAGTCAGGCTGCCCTCCAGCCCGGAGATTGGAGCTGCTTTTCACCTTGTCCGCCAGGCTTCTCCCCAGTCAAAAATAATCCTGCCCACAAGGGCCACACACTCGATATCCTGGCCCTATCTCTGCCACAGAAGATACCAGCTCCCATATACAATGAATGCCTCAGAGACCCTTGCAAGGGCCACGGTTATGCTGGGGAAGCCGGAAGACTGAGGGCCCTGTTCTGGCCTTTTCCATCCTTAGAGCAGGTAAAAAACGATCCCAGGCGATGCGTGCAAAGAAATGAAAACTTTTGCTGAGTACGGCGTGGCTACCATTTGCCACCGACTGCCACCGGCCCTGCTCACAAGAGCACAGTAAATAAAGAGGAGTGTGGTCCCACAGCCAGTCCCGAGAGGTCGCTCTACTCACTTTGCTTCGTTCATCTGCATCTCCCTGTCCTTCTGCTGCATTTGGTTATTCAGGTCGATCACCAACTGAGCTAACTGGGGGATAAAGAAGAACACTTCCATAAATAAGACATTCTAGGACCTCAGTTGAAAACTAAGTTATGGTGGGTTATTTTTAAGAAAGAAAAGGTGCCTGTGGGGTTGGGCCAAGGCAAGAAGAAATGAGCCAGGTGGCAGAGAGGCGCTGAAGGGCCCATGGGGATGCTTAAGGGGACAGCACGTGCTGGCCCCTGTTGAAGTCAGCCCTGGGTGGATGAGTTCCAGGTGACTGCCAGGTTCCTGCTGAAGACACCTGTCTACCCCTCCACCCTGCCTACCCTTTGCAGACTGCTCAGCTGATAAAAGGACCAATTCAGCTGATTTGTTAATTGTATTTTTTTTCGTAATTTGCCATTAGACTGTCATCCAGGATAAACACAGCCCAGGACGTGATCTTCTAATCTTCTAATCTTTTTTTTCTTTTCCTGAAACTACAGGGTTTATTCTCAAGTTTTTATTTTTAAAACTGATTCTTGAGGTAACACTGGTTTATGACATTATGTAAGTTTCAGCTGTGTGACAGTACATATAATTCGACATCTGTACATATCACACTGTGCTCACCACCAAGTCTGGTTGCTCCTCGTCACCATATAACTGAGCCCCTTTATCTGCTCAGCCCTCCCTCCACCGCCTTTCCTCCAGTAACCGTCGACCTGCTGTCCGCCTCGACATCTCTCAGAAGCTTAGTGAAGGTATTGCTAAGACCTTCGGTGGACCAAACAGCAAGTTTCTCTCCTTCAAACTTTGTCCACTTGTACCTTTCACGCCAGCTTAGAGCATGACAACCGTGCAGTCATCTCAAGAGCTGACCCCCTTGCTGACGGAGGCAAAGGCCTCACACCTTTCCCGTTGCTTCAGTCCCACAGATCGAGCTGGTGATGCCACATGTAGCCGGGACGGCTGCGGATTCTAGTGGAAGTCCCGTCTGCCCACCCTCCCCACCGCAAGACCCACGGAAAGCTGAAGACAGAGGAGGAGAGCGGCTATCTTTACCTCCCCACGTTTCTTGTGCAATTCAGTAAGTTCTTCCTGGTGTTTCATCTTTAGTTGGGCCATTTCTTGTAGCTGGCTGTCACTCCATGCGCCATCATGTCCAGGACTAAATCCCCCAACCAGGCAGATGACGAGAATGAAAAAGAGGAGAAAAAAATCAGGATCCAAAGCCCGTTGATCAGGCTGTGGAACAGGAACTTCAGAATTTCAAACCTGTTCACGACAACATAGCCAATCGAGCAGTTCAGTTTCCCTAGGCAGGTGTAGTTATAAGCCACTAAAAACCGAAAGTAGGAAGTAGGATATGTGAGACATCTGGTAAAACGAACCAACCACGATGCAAACCACCAGTGGTGTCAGGAACAAAGGGTGAGCTCCAGAATGAAGTTTAGGGAAATACGGGGGAGACAAGGAGGTCTCGCACTGGACAAGCACACGAGTGTCAACTACATGCCTGGCACTGTTCCTGGAGCCAGGCGACGGCAGCACACACACAGCTCTGCCCTCAGGAAGCTGGCGATCGGTTAGGAGCAGACAGACGATGAGCAAGTGAGTACATGAGGCCAGGCGGTCAGACGTGTTGTGAAGGAAAACTGAGCAGGGGAGAGAGGGGACAGAGCAACGGCGGCCCTGTTCGCCGCGGGGCAGTTAAAGGCCTCTCTGCGAGGTCACACGCAATTCATCGGAGACTGGGAAGAAGTGAAGCACAAGCCATGTGGCCCCTGGGGGCTGGGCCCTTCTGGGCAGAGGGAAGGGCAAGTGTTGGAAAGGCCTGCAGGAGGCGACACAGACAGGTACTCAGGGGAGAGTGTGACTAGAGCCCCAGGTGAAGTGGGTCGAGGAGACACAGGTCAGGGAGGAGTGGGGAGGTCATGCAGAGGCTTGTAGGCCCCCGAGGGCTGTGGAGTTTACTAGGTGTGACCAGAAGCTGTTGGAGGGTTTTGAGCAGATGGCAAGAGATGATCAGTGCTGGGTAGAAAGCAGACTGGGGCAGGGGCGGGGGGTGCAAAGGTAGAAACAAGGAGACCAGTTAGCAGCTGTGACATGGTCTGCGTTCGAGTTAGTGCAGCTTGGATGAAGACGGCAGCAGTGGAGGTGGTGAGATGTGCTCGGGCCCCAGCTAGATCCACTGTGAAGAGAGGCTACAGGCTATGCCCTTGAACTGGACGTGGGGTATATGAGAGATAGGAGTCAAGGATGAGTCCAAGGCTTTTGACCTGAGCAACTGATAAAATGCAGGTGTCACCTGCTAAAATGGAAAGGACGAAGGGAGGAGCTGGTTTGGGGGGAGGGCTGAAGAATTCAGTGTGGACATCCAGGCATGTCAAGTGGAAAATGGACATTATAATCTGAACTGCAGGTAAAGAGGTCCAAGCTGGAGGCTGACATGTAGAAGCTGCCACCATACAGATATATCTGAAACCACAGGAGAGAAAGTTCAGATGGCCTCAAGAATTGGTGTCGTTTGGGAACTCTGCAGGTGTCTGCACACTATCTCAGAAACAGCAGTAGGTGACCAGAGAGGGGAGTCGCAGTTCAGGAGAGGGGGCTCGTCTGGAGCTACAGACGTGAATCAGACTATCCTGAGTTGAAACCACTGCCCAGGAAAAAAAAAAAAAGCACACAGATGGAGAAAAGGAAGAAAACCAGAAAACTAAGGCGCCACCACCTGAAGGGAGGGGGAGCACTGCCTCCTCCATGACCTACAAAGAAATAAAACAGGGCAAAGCAGGGCAGCACGAAGCCCCAGTTCCTAGCATCACCCTCCATTTCTGAGTTTTTATTCCATGTTCAAACACACACTAATATTTTATCCTTTGAGGCAGCCTGTGCTTCCCCAATCTAAGCCCATAAAGTAGAAGCCAGGAGATTAGGAAGTGGAACACACCTTACAAGAAACCAGCCTGTTAGGCAGGTCAAGCAACAGGCCTGGGTGACAACTGCATATAGGAATTAGACATTTTTTAAATTAAATCTCCTTTTTTTAATGCAAAGCAACGTAGAACATGCAAAACCAGTCCCTTCCAAAGAGATGTTGGCATTCTAGAAGAGTTTCCTGAGACTAAGGCAAAGACACAGGTCATTCATTCTACAGCTCAAAGCCTCCTCCCACTTCCACTTTTATTCAAAATAAAACTCAAACTCCTTACAACAGCCCACCAACAGGGCTTCACTAGACAGGGAAGAGTCATCTAGACTGCAGTGGTAGCCAACCTTTTTGGCATCAGGGACCGGTGCTCCTATGAGAATCTAATCTCTGATGATCTGAGGCAAAGCCAAGGAGCTGATGCTAGTGGTGAGGAGCCGCTGCAAATACAGACAAGCTTCGCTGGCTCAAGGCCCGGTTCCCAACAGGCCACAGAGCAGTACAGGTCCATGGCTCAGGGGCTGGGAAGCCCAGTTCAGAGGGCAGGTTTAAAAGCAGATCCCTGGGTCCCACCCCAGACAGAGTAGGCCTGAGATGGAGCCTGTAATCTGCATCTCCACAGGCTCTTGGGCGTCAAAAGAACTCTGGGCAGCCGTGGACATATGCGGTGGTTCTCAGTTACTGGTCATCAGGTCACCTAAAGGGTTTCTTGAAACAGATTACTGGGCCCCGCCCCCACAGTTTCTGACATAGTAGGTCTTTCCATTTCTAACAATTTCCCAGAAGCTGTGGTCCAGGAAGCATACTTAGAAAACTACTAGAATCCACCATTTCCAGGCTGAAGAGTTTAACTTTTACCTACTTAGTAAGCAAAGGGATTAAAACACTTAAGAGGGAAGTCAGATAACTGATGTAAATAAAACTTTTTATACAGTGTGATTTAAGGTTAGGAAATGAGACAAAAGAAGGGAGAAGGAAACTGTTAAAGAGAAAAACCACAGGCTCAATATGGCATTGCCTGTGCTAAAAGCCCATGAAACCAAACCAAGATTTAACACCTGATCTAATGTTTCTGTTTCAACCTTTCCCAGAAACGTTTCTGGGCAATACCACAATGAGGTAATCTGTCCTGTGGACCCACTCCATTTCCTCCCTGGGCACAGACAGGCAATCTGCCTGATAAAAACCCTTGGGGT
Organism: Eidolon dupreanum; assembly: GCA_028627145.1. Lineage (NCBI taxonomy): Eukaryota > Metazoa > Chordata > Mammalia > Chiroptera > Pteropodidae > Eidolon > Eidolon dupreanum. Next base: position 164,991,253 of record CM053503.1, on the reverse strand, counting down.
GGGGAGAAAATTATCCTGTCTTTTCTTTTGTTAATAACTCCCTTGCCCCACCCTTCTTCCTATAAAAACCTTCTATTTTGTACAAACCCTTCAAGTTGCTACACGGAATGCTGTCTAATCCGTGATAGGATTTACTTAACAAATCCTATTAGATCTTCAAATTCACTCTGTTGAATTTTTTTTAACAAAACCCATTAGGTAGCCATCTTCTGTGCATACATGTGTCACACTAGCAAACAGTGCTTGAGTGGGTCTCTCGTACAGACTCAGTTCCTTACGAGCAGGGACTCTGCTTCTGAGTCTCTGTACCCCTACCACCTGGCCCACACTGCAGTCACAGAACTTCTGAGCGCAGAAGACTCCTGCCCCAGGTCAGGAATGAAAAGCTACATTATAAACAAAGGGAGTGGAAAAATAAATGTAAACGAAGAGGCAGATGAACAAGGAACTGTGGAGAAGAATCAACTGGCCTGGGTGCCTGACTGCAGACGGGGAGGGGCAGGGTACTGAGGGGAAAAGGAGTCACAGATGACTTGTGGAAAATAAGGATACCATCGATGGAAATGAGGCAGTAACGAGGAGAGGCCTGATGATGGACATAAGTATGAAGGGAAGGAAGCACCTCCAATCAAATTACCACCCCACTGACATTCAGCCAATAGGGCTGTAGTACATTTACTTATAATAATACCTTTCCAAGCAAATGAGTTTGACTGACAGATAAAGGATACAGGAATATAGTCACCAAGAGTCTAACCTGATAGAAATAAAAGGTTTTAAGTTTTCCATTAATTGATTTTACTTGAAAAAGATAAAATGGCATTCTCTACACCTAAAATTGACCAGAACACTGCGACTAATAATTACAGAAGGGCTGGCAAGGCCGCAGCCAGGCACAGTCTCCTGGACTGTGATTAAGCAAGGAGAGAACCCTGGTGCCAGGAGACCGTCTTGCCAGATGTGGAGTCATGGATGGCAGGCAGTTACACAGCAAACTCAGCTCCAGGAGTAAAGAAACAAGCTACACCTAACATTTCTGTTTTTAAACCCTAAACGACGACTGTCAACTTTGTTCTTAAAATTGCTAAATGTTAACTGATACGCAAATAAGAACGGATTTTAGAAAAATAATGGGTACTGTTCCCATGTAAACCATCAAATTTAAGATGCAAGCACGAACACATGGAAAAACGGAACAACACGACTCTAGAATGTTCCATTTAAGCTGCTTTGACAAAGTACGGTTCCAGGTTTTTCTGAGCCATGGCTCAGAAAGAAGTAGTTTACCTTAATGGCCTAATTAAATATATCAACCCCTGCTGTGTGCACACACATGCGTGTTACTTAATGAGACAATGCTCACCCTATTAAAATGCAGATTTTTTCCTAATATTCCTTAAAAAAAAAAAAAAAGGCTTGTTGCAACCTGCTAGTTTAATTTCATGATTTACTAAAAGATGTTGAAAAACTCTTAACTACAAAAGGATCAACAGACCTGTGTTGTATAAAAAGCAACTTATGGCAATCCAGTATTAACAAGATCTACGTAAATCTGCTCGAGAATGTTTTCTTGTCTGATTAGTTAGAAAGAGTGAGCCCTAATAGGTTAGAGGAGGAACTGGCCCAGTTACCATCCTTAAGCAATGTCTCCAGCTTACAGCACCTAACTGATGACAACCCTCCTAGGTGGGTAGGTGTGTGCCTTTAAAAAAATGATTTATTTGGCTTCAAAAGTTACTTGAAAGGAGCTGACAAAAACTGGAACATAGAAACAGTAATTCTAAATCAGAGAAGTGACAACTGAACTGAGACAAACTAAAATTAAGGAAGAGATACAAATAATACAGGGTAGTTTCAAAATACCTTATCTCATGCCTGTTTGGTATGTCCGGCTTTTCCGCTTGCAGCTTCTGGGCCAGCACTGAATGAAGATCTGACTTTTCCAGCAACTTGTTATCTATCAAAGAAAAAAGAGGAAATCAAGTTACTTATAGCCTACGTACACTTTATTACTACTTATGCCTTATAAATTTTGGATCAAAAAAAAAACACAACCAACCCCAAAACAGAAGACAACTGGGTAGGTTTCACTTTTATTAGGCATCAAAGTACTGGGTGCTGTACTTTGTCACGGATTATAGCAACCATTCAAAATCCAGGAACGAAAACTCCTTAGGTGCTTCTTGGCCTAAGCCAGGGCAGCGCAGCCAAAGGAACCTGTGAAAACAATCCTGCAGGAATGTCTCCCCCATTAAAGGCAGTCGAAAATGCTTTCTACTCCAAGTTCTCTATTTTCACCTCAGGACTGAGAAATAAGAAACATACCAACACAACGGAGAAGTGAAACGCCATGAACCTCTAAGTAATACAAAAGAATTTTAACTTATTATACTTGGAAAACTTAATTTTTATATCAGGGCACAAGGGATATAAATATGAATGAGAGTCCCTAATGGAAGGAACTCCAGTGTAATGGGGGGGATCAAGTATAAAAAAGAAGAGGGATCCTTTACTCATTTTTTCTGATGGTTTCACAGGTGAAGTTGACAGCCCAGAAGGACTAGCAGAGGTGTCTGGTAAGTACCTGGAAATAACAGCTGGAGCCAACACATGGAAGGGCAGGATGAGAAATTCAGACCTTTTCTTATTGGCAATGGTCAAATAACAGATTTTAAAAGTAGGCGGTTTCATGAATATTTATTAGTAAGAAGTCAAAGGTCATTCTGAGGTTCCTTGCCCAGGCAACTGGGTGGAAGATGCCAGTGTGCCAGAGCACACATGAACAGAGAGCTTAGAAAATGAGTTCTCTTTCTGAATGTAACAAGTGTGACAAGAAACAGTGCAAGGATTCAAAAGAAAAGTCAGGGCTAGAAATGACATGCAATTAAGAATGACAGGCACATGGGGGTGGGGGCAGCAAGATCTGATGTGTGTGTTGCGGGGGGGTGGAGATGCACTAAAAGGAAAAAGAAAGTGACCACTGGAAATTTACAGAATAGCTACACTTGATGGGGATTGTCACAAATCCTAAGTCTGAGATGAGAACTACTCAAGATCAACATGCTAGCAACAAGTCCATGCTAGTGACTATGTTTGTTGGAAGAGCTTATTTCTTCTCTTAAAGAGTCTGAAGCTCTATTTCTCCTCGCTATCTGAAAATGGAATCCTGGGCAGGAGCGGAAACACTCATCTCACCTACATTAATGTAATGAACTAGCACAGGACAGGGGAATGGTTCCAACCTTGGATATTCACCAGTGTCAAAGGGCTCTAAAAAGATCTTTCGAATGTTACATCAGAGCTGGGCGTCCTGTGGTCATACAGCCTTCCAAAAGACAGGAGGTATTCAAGGGAGATGCTTCCTAAAAGTTGTTCTCGCTAAAGAGAAGGATGAAGACAGGGGAAGCAGCCCTTGACCCTGTTGCCTCTTATCTTTCTCCTCAGGCTCAGAAACAGGGACCGAAAAGGAGGCTGGGCTAATGGGCGTCAGAACTTGGCTGGGAGGCTTAAGTGAGAAGTGGGCATGTTGCATAGTCAAATTAGAAGTGATCTCTGAAATGTCAGTCCCAGCCCAAAGACAAGATTTTAAGAGGCAAAAGAAGTGTTGCTCTCCTGCCCCGTCACTGCCTCTCACCCAGGTCCCCTCCTAGCCTCTCAGGCATGCACTACTCAGCACGGCTCTTTAAAGATGTGTTCCCTCTCCAGGACCAATCTCTCCTGACTTTTCTCCTACATCCTCCCATCCTATCCGGATGTCCAAAGTGCAGAAAAACATTCAAATCATGCCAATGGGATTACAAGCACCTTCCATTTATAGACTATTACGTAGATGGCTTTCAAAGCACTTACATTCACGGCTTTGTTTTTAGGAAGCAGGAAGAGCAAGCTTCATCCCCATTTTATAGATGCAGCAAAACAGACTCAAAGGCAAGTGAAGAGGTAAGCGGTGGAGTCAGACCTCCAACGCAATTGAGTTTCAATAGCTCTTAAAGAACAAGTATTCAATAAACACCTGAAGACCCGAACTTGCGCAACCCGTGAAAGAATCACATTTGAATAACAGCGGATTGCCTGTGCTTCTGGCTTTCTGAAACAGCACTGGTCTGCCAGGGCCTTTGAGTACATAAGGCATTAACAGAATAGTGACACATCATCTCCCTCTTCTTCCCATCTTTGTTAAGAGGATGGGCTCAGCGAAAGCAACGAAGGGCCATTTCTTGGGGAACCCAATGAGAAAAATAAATGCAAAACTTAGGAGCCATCAAGTTTGCAGTCAAATCCAGACCCTACCATTTGTGTTGTGCCTCCCAAGAGGTTACATAAGCTTTCTCAGCCTCGTGTATAAAAAGGGCAACAACGGGACCTGCTTCACAGAATTTTCAGGAAGATAAAGTGAAATAATACATGCCAACTATTTACCACCGTACTCAAACTTGTCTGCACATAAAAATTACTTAGGGAGCATAAAAAATACTGACATATGTCTACACCCCCACATACTGCTGTTTAGCTAGTCTGGGGAGTGGACTGGGCTCTGTATTTTTTTAACAGATCCCCACATCATTCTAATGTGTAGGTAGGTGTGGGAACCACTGAGTTAGCACAATCACGAACCCGATAAAGGGCAACTACTATTACTATGACTCTCATCAATTAACTTGAGAGACTTTTGTCAAGCTTACTTCGAGGGGTACATGTAACCACAGGACCAAGGAGTGTCCATTTCTTACCCCAAAAGTGTCATCAGTTATAGTAAAACTGGGGGAGGGAGAGCTAGGCAATGCTCATTAGAACGCATTGAAGGGCACAAACATTTCTGCTCTCAAATTGCAGCGGGGGTAGGAGGGAGAAAGCCACCTGTTCTATACTGAAGTTTTCAATATCGGGCAAAATTATAATGTCCCAACTGAAAGTACGTCAAGACTCAAAATGTGTAATAGTCAAAGAATACCGACGTAGAATTAAGGACAAGAGGTCTGAGGAATCAAAGGCCAAACATCTCATTACACTCAAAAAACGATGTTAAGTGCGTGAGTTAATGTTTAACGTCAACGCCCGTTTCAGTAACACGATGCCCGAAACAGGGCATTTCTGGAGCCTGCAGACTTAAGTACACAGCACTGTGTGAGCAGCTGGGATTTACAAACACAAACGTGAACGGTGCCTGCCCATGAAGGAAACCAACACGCTTTAGCAGGAAAAACGCTGCACAATCACGCCCGAAGATAAAGTGAAAGAAACAGGAAAAGATCTAAGAAGGCATCCCGGGCGGCCGCAAGGCAAGCGGGCGGCGCCGGAGGCTCGGCGCTCGCTTCCCGCTGGCGCCGCACGTGCCCTCGCGGAGCCTGTCTGCCCGCCCGCTCCCGGGAGGCCAGCCCGCCGCTCACACTGCAGGATGATCTCTTCAAACGCCTGCCTCTGCAGCCGGTCCCGGCGCCTCAGCTCCTCTGAGATGTGGCGCTTCCAGCGGGGGAAGTCGGCGGCTCGGAGACCCGACGACATGTTGCGTGCTGCCCGGGCGCCTCAGCACCGCCGATCCGAGCAGGGGCTGGAAGCCGCAGCCCGCAGCATGAGGCGACCGGCGAGCGCGGGATGGCCGGCAGCCCCGCAGCTCACCTCCACAAACAGGCCGCCCCCGCCACCAGCCGGAACGGTCTTCCGGCTCCCGCCGGAAATGGCTTTGGGCAGGGCCGGAAGGCCCGCCTCCCCACCCGACGTCTTACTTCGCACGCACGCACGTGGCCTGCGCCGACGTAGGGCGCTCGTTAATGACGCTCTGCCGAGGCCAGAAGCAGTGCTGGCTGAGAGGCGGCCACTGGGAGGCGTTGAGGCTTAACTAGTGGCTCATCCCTGTTTGGGAGGGAGAGCAGGAAGGGGCGGCTTTTGCCTGCCTGCTTACGTTTCCTTCGCTTATATTTTCTTTCTTGGCCCGCCTCCCATTTCTTCAACTACTCAGTCCCCACATAGTAGCTGTGTGACCGTGGGTGATTGGCAACCTCCTTAAGTTTCTAATTTGTAAAATGGGGACCTTAATAATACCTATCTCACAGAGTTGTGATGAGAATTGAAAGGAGATCCTCTGTAATGCAGTTAGCACTGTGCCCGGCTCATGGTAAGCGTAGCTTTATCTAGACATCCAGTAGCCTTTCAAGGGCTACCCGGAAGTCTGGCTGCTTTTAGCGAGAGAGACCCACTACCCTTGGAAACATTTTTTTTTTTTTTTTTTTTGCAATGAAGAAATGGAATGCAAAGACCAGTTAAAGAAAAGTAACTAAATTGGCAGTGTTAATCATTAGAAACCTAGAAATTATCTACGACCTAATAGTAAATGGGTCCTTAAATGGTAATCTGAGGGTCAGGTTACAAGAAGGACTTAAAAGAGGAAAAGGATAGATATTAAAAGGGAAATCGTCAACTTGGTAGAATGGAAAACCTTACTCTGTAATAGAATTATCTGAGCTCCACCTGCTTTTAACAATTTTGTGAATTTACTGTATGAAAATGGAACGGGACAAGCAGGAGGCTAGAGGAGACGAAAGGAATTCGGAAGCTGCCTTCTCTTTCCATGTGTCTCCAGTCCAGAGGAAGATCTTTCAGAGAGAGAGAAAGCCTCTAGTCTACTTGGAGCCCAGGTGTAGGACAGTCAGGCTTCTAGAGCTGTTGCACAAGATAATTCAGTTGGCAGCCAGTACTGATCAGTCTGAACTTGTGGGAAGAAACTGGGGGGATCAGAAATGGAAGGGATTTCCTCATACACTGAAGAAAATTAAAAAGCAGATTCTGAAAGTCACCAAGAATGCCTCCAAATGTAACAGGGATCCCAACCTCAAAAGATCATAGAATCATACAGCATCAAATCTTGACAATTGAATATGCTAATTTTTCAAACAAGATTAAGATTAAAACATGCTAACGGATTTGCAGAACCAACAATTTCACTTGTGGAAATTTATGCCAAGAAATATTTGGGCAAATGTCCATATTGAGAAAACAGTCATGGCATTGCTAATAGTGGAAAGTGGGAAACAATCTATTTGCAACAATAAGAGTTAAGTTACTGTATATTTATTGTGCAAAAAAACATTCATGATAAAAGCAGTTTATGGTGTAGGAATCCAATTCATGTAAAGTAAGTGTGCTCATAGGGAAAATTTGTTGAATGAATAGAGAATATAATTTCTAAACTAAAGACGCTAAGCTCTGCTAGGTCTGCCCTCTCCCTAACTCGGCAGCTTTTGTTAGTGCCCACTGCTGTTGCATTCTGACTCCCTTCGACTCACCATGCCCTATCCCTCAGCACGGCCTTTGGATTTACTGTGCTGCTTTTGGGCACACTCTTCCCTTCTGAATTCCCTGAGTTAATGCCTATGAGTTGATTCTCAGTTCAGTAGTCACTGCCTCACAACCTTCAGATAACAGGCCTTCACAACTACATCTGATGTCTACTACACAGGTACCCCTCCTTTATAGTGTTACTGCAGCTGTGGCATCACGTTTATATCATTACTCGATAAGGTGTGTCTCCCCCTACTAGGCTGTAAACACGGTGAGGCAAGAGCTATGTCTATTTATTATAGACATTATAGCTCCCGCAAGAGCATCAAGCCTCTTATGTATTAGCTGCTCAGTAAATGCTGTTTAATTAATGAATAGAATATATAAAAATACTAATGTATTATCTCTGGGCAGTGGTATTGCTGGTGGTTTTCTTTTATTATGTATTTTCTATATCTTGTGTATTTTCTAATTGTTATATATTATGCACATACTACATAGGCAAGAAAAAGTTATGGAAATGAACATGTTTGCATTGATAGAACCATTTGTACAGCAGAGTGCTAGGCTCTGTGGGAGAAATAAGCACAAACTTTTGGAAGTGCTATGGGCCATCCACTCTTTTGAGTACTTCACATATTGTAACTATTTTAATCCAACAACCCTATTCAGTAGAGTTATTGGTAGCTTCTGTTAACATCTCCATCCTCATTTGCAGATGAGGAATTTGAGACACAGAGAGATTAAGGAACTTGCCTGAGGACACCAGGCTAGTTAGTGACAAGATCTGGGATCAAACACAGGTCATTTGACTCTAGTGTCTGTGTCCTTACCCACTGCCCTCCAGTGTCCAGTCTTTGTCTCAGCTGACAGTGCAGCTTGGCTCAACTAGAATATGTAAAACAGAGAATAATTTGAAAAGACATGTAATTAATTCCTAAATTAGCCAATGGGGGGGCATCCTGATGAAGAGCAAAGTCGATGATATAGAGGCTTACACGTGTCCCAGGACCTCGAAGGAAGTGGGTAGATGGGGGAGGAGTAATAGGAAGGAGGAGGAAATAAGGTTGTCTGAATATCCTGAAGATAAATTATGGCTCTTAAAAGAAGAGTTTTGATTTGTTCTGGTAAATAATGAGTGTCTAAAGGATTTACCATGCTTTGCTGGAAAGCAACATCTAGAAAGGGATTCTGACAGCCTATAATGGATGTAAGATAAATATAAAATATCCCAAGTTCTCGGAGCAGTGTGTTAAGCAGTGTAAATTTGCTCATGGAAGAGGCATCACTCATCAAGGAACTTTCTTTGTGGAAAGTCTAGTTTCACTGAAGCGAAGTATGACCAGATTTAATATAACAGCATTTCCACTGCTAAAATCTTTCAGATTTTCAGCTTAACCATCAATGCTTGCACATATCATCTGGGAGGTCCCCTATCGATGCTCCAGTTCTGAGGAATTTAAGTCCAACCTTCGGATGACCGCCCTGTTTACTCTTGTCTTATTCCTTTTGGTCTTTATCCTTTGATTGGCAAGTGCAAACAATTGGGTCCCAGTGTAGGTCAGGCACAAAGGTGAGCCCTGTGTGGGGGACAAAGACAGCCCAGGCTTGGATCCTGACCTCAAGGAGCTCACCCTCAAGAAAGGGAGATCTGATTGTGTATTATTTACAAATGTCAGAAATACGAAGTAAAAAAGGCCAGCCGGATGCCAGTGCCAAACGGATTTGAGTCTCTTCTGTTCTTTGCCCTCTTGCTTTCATTCTTTTCTAAAATATAATTTCTTGTTTTTTAAAAAAATTGCTCTCGATCTTTAACTCTTTCATTTCCACTCTTTTTCAGCTCTTCCCAAAAGTAGTTCACTAAAAGTGAAAGTAAGCTAAGTTAACAGTGTCACTGTGTTAACCATGTACTGGCTGCTGGAATAAACCGAAGGCCAGCCGAGACACCGACCGACACGGGGTTCAGATACACTGATGACTCCTCCAGCCACTGCTTTTTCTGACAGTAGAGATCCTGCTGCCTTAAAGGCGTCTGTTGCTTGACATCCCCCCCACCCCTTGGCTTTTCTTCATTCTCTTCTGTGTTGTTGCATTTGCATATGTATGAATACTACCAGAGATTTTCATTATTAAGAATCTCTGAGCACACAGACCAAGCAATATGCAAGTCTCGTCATCCACTCTTTATATATGTGTTGACACTCTGATCTCATGTTTTAAAAATGACAGTGTCAGAGGTGGGTTTTATCTTTATGCCCCAATACGAGCATTATAGTAAAATTCAACTTTCTTAGAGGAATGGTGGCCAGAGGGTTCGACATCTCACAAGCTGGGAATATGATCCATGGCTACACTGACTCCCAGACACTACTGCCCATTCCTACTATGAATAATAGCTAATGTTTATTAAGTGATTTTTACATGCCAGTAATCCACTGTGTGCTACGTGGATCAACTCATTTAATTCTCATAACACTACAATGTAGCTACTAATAACATTTCCTTTTACAAGTGAGGAAACTGACACACAGAGGTCAAGTAACTTGCCCTATGTCACAGAGTTAGTAAGAGTCATAATTCAGATTCAACCGAAGAAGGCTGGTGCCAGAACCCACCCATTTAACCATGCCACTCCACTGTGTGTCAGAGTGTCAGGGTTCTGACTGTTTTTTGTTTGCTTGTTTGTTTAGGATGAGATAGAGTATCAAAACGCTTCGATTATAAGCAATAGAAGTGCAATTTGAGCATCCTTAAGAGAAGGGGGGTTATGTGGACAGGGGGTGTTGCACAGAGCTGGCAGCAGGGATGTGGCTGGACAACGAGAGTCATTGGAACCAGGACACAGATCCCGTCAAAATGCTCAGCCCTTCGCCCCTGCCTCCCTCTGTAAGTTGCTGCTTCCTCTCCCTCCTGTGCTGCTGCCTTGCTCTTTCTGTTTCTTGGTCCTCCCCCCCGACGGTGAAGACGTGGCTCCTCCAATAGCTTTTCAGTCCAAGCAAGCCTCAGACCAACCTGGCATCCATGGCCCAGTTTTAAACCCCTGGGAGAGGATTCTGGTGGACTAGTGGGTGCCCATGTATGACAACTGATGTGGCAAAGGGTCTGTCTCCCAGGACGTTCACTCTGGATGGAAGGGAAGAGACAGTTCCCTGTTCAGACCGCTCAGCTCCCCTTCTATTCTTTTATGAACAGATGTCACCCTCCTGGCCACAGCTGTAGTATTTACCCGCCTATTCATGCAACAAAGTGGTCCCAGGGGTGAGCACAGAAACCCTCGCCAATCACTGTCCTTCACAGGGATCTCTTAACTGGATCTGGGAGAGAGGGGCCCTTTTGTACTTTGCTTAGAGACTCTGAGGATATGCATCAGATTCAGTAATGTGTTCCCTCCCATGACTCACGAAAGGGTTAATCTGAAAAAGATAAATGGAGCAAACACGTGGGAGAAGAGGAGACGAGAAACCAAGAATCCTAACAGTGGTAGAGTCCCTGGTTCCAGCCACTCCTGAAAGTAGCCCACCCCTACTCTCTTCCCAGTCTGTCTACCCAAGCCTATACGTCCCTGCGTTTCACTAAAGCTGGTTTACATTGGGTTTTTGTTTTCATCTGCCACCCAGGAATCCTGACCGATACAGCATGCCAACCCAAGAGAAGACTAGGGCTGGGCAGAGAGAATGGTAGTGCCCCCACAGACGGGCACTAAATCAGGGTTTTCTGTTTTAAAATCTTCACGAGAGGGGGAAGGTCAACCCTCCATTCTTGCCATCACGCACCTTTCGCATTAACCAGCCATCCATGGAAAAGTTTCTGATCTCACGAGCTGCTGAGTAAGTGAAGCTCGCTTCTAAATAACTATATCTGTTGGTGAGAGAAAACAATTTAATAACCCCCAAGTTACAAGTAGAAATATTCGAATAGACCTGGGGTATTAGAAAATACTGTTGCCATATGTTAGAACTATTTTCTCTTTCCCCGCCTTAAACAGAAAGTGAAGGGGACACCATTTCAAAAAGCACTGTTCAGATGACTCACGGGATGTGAATAGCTCTGTAGGGTGTCTACCCAACACTGCCTTCTCCAGAGTAGAACCATGTAGAAAGCACTCAGCAGTGGGATAGCATTGTAAGTCAAAATAAATAAATATTACATGATGTGAGACATGGTCCTTTGCTGAGGGATCAAGTTGACATTTGGTCTTTACAATGGACTAAAATTGAAGCAGCAGTTCATTGAACCTGCTCTGCAAATCTAGATGCCCAAAACTTGGCCTTCTGGAGGCTGACCCTCAAATAAGGAGGTGCCAACTGAGGACACAGTCTACAGAGGTGGGGCTCAGGATTGGCCACTCCGTGTGGCGTGTGGCTGTACACACCTTCCAGCTTTTTGTCCTGAACCTCTTTCCAATAAGGAACATTTTCTAACCCAAAGCACACACTGGACCTCAGTCTCTTAAGGTTCCCTACAGACAAGAACTCCTTGGAAATCCTTAGTTTCATCAGAGTATGCTGAATAAATGGCTTCTCCAGTTACCCGCGTCACCCCAGCACAGCCTGGCTCTCTCGGCACTGCAGGGAAGTCCAGGCTGGGGCAGAGCGGTCTAGCCACGGAACACACCTAGGTTCTGGGGAAATGTTCCAGCATCCTTTCCTGCAGGTCCAAGTTACCTAATCCAGCCCTTACAGCATCCACATGGGGTGACAATTCAGGAGTGGTCTCATCCATCTTTCTAAGCTGCCTCTGAGACTTCCCGTGGGCCTGGGCCCTGCCGTTGACCTTGGGGCACACACTGTTTGGTCTCTGCCGGGTGTGCAAAGTGGCGGACACCTTCTCCCTTCCACAGCCTATCCAAAGAATCTCCCCTACCCCACCCACCCCAGTTTTCTAAGTTCTCTTTACCTCTTTTCCCTCAAGGTCACATCTCTTCAGTGTCCAGCATGCCCTTCACCCCTGTGATGGCTAAGTTAGTCAACCATTCTCTGCTCTACCCATCTCTTCTTAGTTAGGGGTGTGTGTGTGTCTGTCGGGGGCACGAGTGAGTGACCTTACCGGTCTGGTTGGGAAGGAGGGTGGTGGGGAAGTATCTAAAGACAATCAGATCTTTGATTCTTGCTCGTGACTCCCCTGTGACTTATTAAACTGTAAGATTACCTTTCTCCTTGCAAGTCTTGACTACCTTTACAGAAGTTCTGCCCCTACTCCACATCCATTACCATAACCTTAAGTTATAAGCATCAGGAGGTAAGGATTGGACAGAGGAAAAGGAAAACATCCTCTCATGCAAACAAACATGAAAGTCAGAAAATGCTCTGCAGATTTGTAAGCCTGTAAGAATTAGAATGACAAGCAGCCTTAGGCGAGCATCTTGTGTCAGCAGCACTTAACCCTTGTAGAAGTTACAAGGATCTCAGCTGTAAGCAACAGAAACCTTAACTTGTCATTTAAACCTGGGGTCAGCAAAATGTGACCTATGGGCCAAATCCAGCCTGGCATCTGTTTTTGTACAGCCCTCAAGATAAGGAGAGATTTTACATTTTTAAAATAACGGAGGGCCTGTGTTGGCTTTGAACTGTGCCTCTCAAATCTCCTACTGAACGAAGCATAATCCACTGATGGCCCCAGCTGCTTCCACAGGCGAATCCATCACCGTGTTCAAGCAGTGTTCATGCTTCCAACCAATGAAAAAGCTCGTCAGGTGAGGCAAGGCCCGAGACACGTGAGATTCCTCTGACTGCACCTCTAAGGTACTGTTATGGACTAAATGTTTGCGTCCTCCCAAAAATGCAGGCAAGTTGAAGCTGGAACTTCTAACGCGATGGTATTTGGAGGTGGGGCCTTTGGAGGTGACAAGTCACGAGGGTGGTGCCCTCCTGAATGAGATTAGTGCCCTTATAAGAAGGGACACCTGTGACATTATCTCTGTCTCCATGGTTGTCTGCAAACCAGAAAGAGGGCTCTCGCTAGACAAAGAGGTTTCTGGCATCTTGACCTTGGACTTCCCAGCCTCCAGAACTGTGAAAATAAATTTCTGTGATTTAAGCCACCCACCCCGCCGCCACGCATTACCTTATCATAGTGGCTGGAGTGGAGAGGCCTCCTTCCCAACCTCCCCTCCCTCCCACTCTCCTTCCCGCCCTGACCCGACCTGCGTCATGGTCTGACGGCTCCCTCAACCTCGTAGGGCGGCCGCATCCCCACCCCAACTTCCTTCCCAGAATCCCCCTCGAGTGATCTCTTACTCTGAGAGATCGTACTTCTCAGGGAGCTAGCGGAGGCTGTGCTGAACCCCTAGAAGCAGAAGGCTGGGAAAGAAAGGAGCTGCCAAGTCTGCTGCAGACTTTTGGGGGGTCCTGCCCTTTCCCTAGTCCCTTCTCTTTCCCTCTAAGGACATCGGGGGCCTGGGTGGCTGTTTCCAGCACGTGACTGGATCTTTCTGACCAATCACTCCTTGGGCCAGCCATGGACACTCGACTCACACTGGGCCATGTTCCTCTTCTGGGGCTCTGAACGTGGGGAGCTGGGCTCCACGGTATGGAGCAGCCTTGCCCAGCCAGGGCAAAGCTGGGGAGACGAGGAACAAGCAGGGCAGCTGCCTGTGCATGGCAGCAAGGAACAGGTGGGCAGAGGAACTGTCTGGGACTGGCCAGGGCCCGAGGAGAAGCCACCCTCTGCGGGCAGCCCAGGCCCAGCTGTGCACCCAGCCCCCGCTGCACCAGCTCTCATAGCCTACGCTGCCTTGGGTCTATTTGTAGCTAGTTTCTCGTCCTTGTAAACAGAGTCTCAACTAACATGGAAATTTAGAATTCTACAGGAGGAAAGCCCCTGAGACATAATTTTATGGTAGAGGTCCGAAGCGGAAGTTCCCGCCCCACCCTGCCTGACTTCGCCAACATCTGAGATGACCATTGTGTTTCTTGGAAGAAGCATCAAGTGCGACTCCAGGTCCTAGGCTTGGGGGAGGGAGGAGGAGTTCCTAGCAGGGGGCTATGGCCCTTCTGTGCCCTTCTCAGGCCCTGAATCTTGGTCTGGGAGGTGACAGCCCCTCATGCTTCAGTGTGGGCGGTCTGCCTGCCCACTCTGCCAGCCCTCACAGTGACACTCACCCAGGACCAAGAGGGCAGGTCTCCTGCACGGCGACGAATGGCACCTTCTCCTCTCCTCCCCCACAGCCCCAAATTCCCACCTGTGCTTCCATTGCCAAGATCGATGGGTGGGAGTTTGTTTCACCCTTTGGGTAACTAAACAGCCCAGTTCTGTTATTTTCTTCCAGGGCAAATGAAGTCTGGGTGAATATTTTCGTGGTGTGATCAGAGAAAGCCTCTGCTGCAGAGGTGCCATACCAACCAGAAACTGAAAACTGCTAATAACCTTTTAAACAACCTTCCTGCTACAAAGTTTTTGAAAACACAAACCTTAAATCCCATTTCGGGTGAGACTTATTTCGTGGGTTGATGTTATTTTTTAAAGACACAAGTGAATGCCTCTCCTGAAAAATGAAATATCTGTTACTGATGATTCTCTCCTGCTTGAGATAGAAAAAATATAATTTTGGTGGATTTTTAGTGAGTGACATTCAAAGAGGAGTACCAAGAGAAATCAGAAAATTTTTTAAATGGTTGTTTTGATTTTTGAATATTTGAATTTTGAAAATAAAATAGTTATTAGCGTGGCTCAAGAGCCATGTATAGGAGAAGTCTTAGAACTACTGGAAATATGATTTGACCGTCTAAAGTACATGAAATCAGCAATTCCGACTATGAAACTCAATGCCAGTGCTTTATTTCTTAGGCACAGGGTAAATGACAAAAGTCGTCCTTGCATACATGCGTACACACACACACGCACGTTTTCCAAAGTCTGTCTCTGGCACAGTTGGTGTTTGTGTCCTAGGTGAAACGGTTTGCATATATTGATTCTGAGTTCATATCCATTATCTGTCTCATGGGCTAAGTCAAGTCAAATGAAGACAGCTCTACAAATGGCCTTTCAGCCTGAGTTAACAGAATATGTTTTGACAGAGCAAATGACCTTGTATCGTACGATTATCTGGGATTTATAAAATGTCTTAGAAACTCGAAAACACAATTGTCATCAGGAATATTTCTTTTTCTTTTTAAGTTCTTAGTTTATTAATTCTCTCACGAAAAATCTGATCACCAGATAGTCACTGGTGAATCATTATCCCTTTTTGCCAGCACCAACATTGGCCTTCGCAGTCCTCCTAACTTTCTTGTTCTGTTCTTGCGTTCCTTTCACTGTTTTCTTGAGATCTTTTTTTTTTCTCATAAAAGCCATATCTTGCAAGTCTATGTTTGGGTTCTTTGCATAATCCAAGGAATCATAAATCATGCCAAAGCCGGTTGTCTCGCTACCACCGAAGTGGGTTTGGAACCCAAATGCAGAGATGACATGTGGTGTGGTCTTGTATATCTTGGCTAGTTTTTCCCGAATTTCCGTCTTAGGTAACGTTGCCTTTCCAGGATGAAGGACGTTGATGACGATTGGTTTCCATCGAAGTAGCCTCTTGGTCATGAACTTCCTAGTCCGGATAGTTAAGGTGTCATTCACGATGGCAGCAGACCCTCAAACGGCCAGGAGGAAAAACGCAGGAGGACAATTTCTTAATAAGTTTGTTTAAGAAAGAAAACATTGTCCTCGTGATAGAAAGTTAAACCAAAGAAAAAATTTGAGAGAATTGATCGCATTTACCCCAGTAACCTGCTTCTTGCCCACCCTCTTCCTGCCATCCTAGTCCTGCTATAAAACCCTACGGCTGGTTTCAAAAGGCTTTCCCCCCGGGCCACCACCAAATTTCAGATTATTTTGGGTAAGATAGGGTTCCAGCAGAGTTCTGTTTCTATTAGGTCAAAGATTAGGAAGATAGCAAATTCTCTAAATAGTAGCTTTCCACCGACTGTTACCGTTTTACACTTCCGCCCATGTTGTGGGATGTCCACTGTCACCACGCCTTCACCAGTTTTTGTAGCAGGATAAAAAAAAAAAAATTTTTTTTGCTAGTCCGATAGATGACAATCGTGTCCAACTACTGTTTTAATTTGCATTTCTTTGGTAAAATTGAACATTTTCCTGCCTATTTGTTTACTTATCATTCATTTTGGGGGTAATATCTATGTAAATCCTTTGCCCATTTTGTTTAGGCAAGAAGTAAACGGTTACCTGGAAGGCTAGGAAGAGTTGATTTGTTAAAAAAATATGTATATTATATGTTTTTCAGGATTTGTTCAAGATACCTACCTGCTCTGGAAGGCAGGTAGGACGTGGGCTGTGGACTTGGTCACTCAACCTCACATGAGTTAGCATCCTCTAAAGAAGTTGTGAAAATTCCTCGCTTGGTGTTGCTTAGTGTTTATGAAGCATTGTCACATCCAAGTGTCTCCATATCTTAGCATTACCTATCTTTGGATGAAATGCTATCATCATCTGGTGGTCACAGTATCCTCAGCTGTGACAGCTTTGAGCAGCCACACAGAGCACAATGGGGAGTTTGCATCCACTTGGAGCCCAAGATGAAATTATCCATGTATTCCTGGAGGTGTCAGTACCCCTCCTGTGAACCCCAAGACAACCTAATGGACTGGCTAGCACTCTTATAAAGAGGAAAGATCACAATCTTTTCTTTGGGATCTTGACCTCCTCTTATCTATGGGCCAGGACTCCTTTAAGACTTAATTAATAATTCAGCAAGCGTTTATCAATTGCCTAGTTTATGCCAGGCACTATTCTAGGTGCTAAGTCGAGACCAGAACTTTTGGCTTTAAAGAGCTTCTATTCTGATGGGAGAGATTGTCTGTAAAAAAAACTGAGCATGCTAAAGAAGTGAATCATGTATGTCCGAGGGTGCTGAGAGCCATGGACAAAAAGGCAAAGCGGAATGGAGCAAGGGTGCTGGTGAGGGATGGAGGCGCAGAGTATACAACAATGGGGCGGCAGGGTGGACTGCACTGAGAAGGTGAGACCCGCAGGAGGTGAGGGAGTTAGCTCAGAGGCCATCGGGAAGAGGGCATTCAGGCACAGAGGTCGGCTAGCTAACAGGCTCCGTAGCAGGTGCAGTTGGAGCCACCTAGCCCCATGGAGCAGCCAGCGTACCCGGCTCCCTGTCATCGTGGGTGCTGGCTGCTGAAGGCTCATACCTGTCCCCTTCTCTGGAGCTGCCTCCCTTCAGAGAGATGCCTGGGAGGTGGCGGATGACTGATGGGAGTGGGCAAAAGTGTCCTATGCACTTTTCTGTAAATGGGACCCTCCTCGTGATGTGATGTACACCTGGAGCCCTCCAGGGGACAGACTGAGGTGAAGCTTCTCTTTAAACTACCATTCTGCCTAACTTCCTCCACTGACCCATCCCGCCTCCCTCCATGCCTAGCCCCATGCCTGGACTGTGAACGTTTCTCGAATAAATCCGTTTGCACGACAGTCCCAGTCTCAGGGAGCCCAGCTTAAGGCAGACTTAAGGCCAGAGTTTGCCTGATTCATCTGGAACCTAGCAGGAAAGCCATCGTGGCTAAAGCAAGCCTCCCAGGAAGCGCACACTGGCAGGTTTGTATATAACCCTGCTTGAGACACTGTGCAGCGAGATTCAGCAGCCACAGTATATTTTGGGGGGCTTCACCTGAGGGCTGGTAGCATCATGTGTTGACTTCCTGATACATTATCCATTTCTCCGGGAACAAAGGGTTTGGGAGGGTAACTCCTCAGACAGAACTTTGTCTTCAGTTGAGAAAGTTGTCCATTTGCATCTTTCCAAAGCTGCTTTCCTGGAAAATTACTGAATGTGAATGTGTCTGCTATGGCCTGAATTGTGTTCCCCCCTCCCCAATTTATATATTGACTTCCTGACCCCCAACTGACTGTATTTAGAGATAGGGCTTTTAGGAGATAATTAGCATCAAATGAGGTTGTAAGGGTGGGGCCCTAACCTGACAGGATGACTGGTTTCCTTGCCCAAGAAGAGGAAGCGACAGGTCTCTTTCCCTGCTCTCTGCCATGTGAAAACGCTGAGAAAGTGGCCGGCTGCGAACCAGGAAGTAGGCTCCCCTCAGAAACGGAACCACATGGTGCTTTGTTTCGGCCCTCTGAGCAGACCGTCAAAGCTACAGAACCATCCAAACTATAAACGGCACTTTTGGAAGTTCTAGAGTTAGGTTTGTGACGGTCACGTGTCCGACCCTGAAGGGAACAGTGCCAACGAAGCCCTGCCCAGCACTGGGCAGGAAGCCAAGTCAGAGCATCCTCGGGCAGGGACAGAGGGTTGGAGAACCAGGGGCAAATCGGAACTTGGCTCAGGTTTCTATTTTCATATCTAACCATAAGGTGGAAGCATTGTAAAAGGTCTGAAGATGGAGACTGAGGGAGACTTTTCTTAGAATTTTAATCATTTCCTGTGCGCTGCTGCTGTTCTATGAATACAAAAGTAATCTCCTCTGGTGTAGAAAATTAATTCCGAGAGGTAACTGGTTTATTTTTTTTTAACAGAAAATGCTTAATCCACCTGCACATATCCTGGCACACAACCAAACTCTTGACGAGTTTTTGGGAAGAATGGCTTTGAAGATGGAAATGAGGCTTGGAGACGTGACTCTCTACCTTTCTCTGCCTTTGCCCAAATGCATTAACCTCCCTGAACCCCAGTTTCTTCCCCTGTAAAATGCACATAAGACCCAACTATGGCATAGCGAGGATCAAGTAAAGAATGTGTGTAACAGCGCACTTTTATTTGGCCCAAAGCATCCAGTATGAGACCCTCTCTGAGCAATTCCTGAGATGGGTAACCTGCTGGATTTTCATGAATTTACTGTTCTTGTAATTAGATAGATTGTCAGATGGTCAGGCCAAGAGAAATTCAAGAGCTCAAAGAACATTACTTAATCCTAGATACACACCTGCCTTCAGTCCAGTGCTTAAGAGGACACCTAGGTTAGTTCACAGGTGAGGGGATGAGCAGGTACAAATGGGAGAGAAGGAGCACCTCTAGGAAAAAAGAACTAGTTAGTCCCCAATTAGCTGGAATGCTTGTTGAAATTCAGATTCCCAGGCACCACTCAGACCCGAAGAATGTGTTAGTCTGGTGTGCGCAAGAAACTGCACCCTCACAAATTTCGCAGGTGATGCTGACACATAGCAAAGTTTGAGCGCTTTTATTTTCGAGGAACCCAGAAGAAGCATGAGATGCAGTAACTGCCCTTTATGCCTTTATGAACCAGTTGGACAACAGCCCCCATGAAACCAAAGCAAAAACTTCCATTCGCTTTTGCATCACCTGGGGAGTTCTTTAAAATGCCTGTCCTAGCTTTCACCTCTGTGTCCCCGCCCCCCACCTCAGAGCTACTGAATCCGATTCTCTGTGGGTAGCCCCACAAACTGCATTTCTAAGCGGGCTTCTTGGGTGATTCTGTGGCTACCTATGTTTGAGAATCATAGGTCTAGAGCTGGATCAGATATTATAGTCCCTGAGGTGTTACTACAGACTTTGTACCCAAGTTTTAAGTAAAAGTTCTGATGGCTTGCTTGGAACAGTTTGCAATTCAAATTTATTTTCCATAACAAGCAGTATTCATAGGCTATTTACTGACCAAAAAAAAAAAAAAAAAGGAAGCTTATTATATATCATCTAGGATATGGATTATATTACATAAAATATGCCTCAATCACATATTAACACATATTCATGTCCGGTTAGGGTGATTTAAGAGGAGCAATTGGAAACTCTTTTTTTCATGTATTCAGTGAAAGTTAAGTGGAAGAAGATGAGGAAAGCCACACAGTGGTAGTTAGATTTGGGGCATAATCAAGACTTTTGCATTGTGAGGTCTGCTTTTCGTTTTGCTGCTCGGGGGTCTGATGCACAGCTGGTCAAATGTAATAAGTGCATTTTGCAATGAACAGAGAGCGAAGGTTCACTTAAATTTAGCCTTCTGACTTCATTAAACATTTTTATTCCGGCACATAGAACACACTGTGAGAAAGAAATCACAGAATGACATAAAACAACCCCTCTGTCATCTGGGAGCCTATATTTAGAATCATTTCTAAATGTTTCTGCACCACTGGGACTGTGTGAAAGATTTTCCTTCTCATTATGCTACATTATGAACCAGAACCAAAAATTTAAGATGGCTAGTTTTAATATTTTTTGTTAACACCATATTGTCGCATGGGATGATGCCAACGGCAAGAGAGAATGGGTAAAAAACCTGTTGTCCATATGCTGTGGGATGAATAATAATTTCCCGAGTGGAAACAAGGAAAGAGTGAGCCTTGGAAACTCTGAAATGTGGGAAATGTGGTATCTCAGCGTGGCGCTCGGGGAGTACAAGTTCACGGTACTGAGCATCGGAGCCGGCATGTCTCACAGGTGCCGTCCTCGGGGGACTTTGAAGGTGGGACTCCCAGAGCCCTACCGTCCGGAGACTGGCTCGCTCAAGAAGCTTCTGGGCACAGATAGCAAGTGCTACTATGTGTTAATCGTGATTTTCATTCTTTAGTTATTACCTCCAAGTGTACTATTACATGCAAGTTTTACCCTTCTTGCAAATGACATTAGGGAACTGGCCTCAACTCATCAATGGTAAAGTGGGCATTTGAACCCAGCTCTGACGCCAGATTATTTTCTTGCTCTACTATACCATTTTGTCTCCTTCGTGTATGAGTCGTGCGTCCAGGCTTTTAAAAAGCATTGCTCTATATGTGATGCCCTGACCTCTGACATCAGAACGATCTGGAATGCTTGTTGAAATTCAGATTCCAAGGCACTACTCAGAGAGAATGTGTTATTCTGGCCGGCCTGAAAATTTGCAGGTGATGCTGACATATAGTGAAGTCTTAGTGCTATTATTTTTGGGGAATCCAGAAGCACGGGATATAGTAGCTGCCCTTCATGCCTTTCCAAACCAGCTGGAGAGCAGCCCCCAAGAAACCAAAGCAAAAACATCCATTTACTTTTGCATCACCTGCAGCAAATGGTGAACCCCCAGCCTGGCCTCCACCTGGTGCTCAGTGTACTTTCAAACCATCCTGCTTTGTGATCAGGTGGTATTTACTTGAGGAATCAAATCCTCGTATTAACATAAGCAAAACATAATTAGAACAATCTGTTATAAAAACCACTCTGCTTTCTAAGCCAAATATAAATTACTTTGGAGTATCATGCCAGGAATCCCGCTTCATTAGCTCATGTAATTAAGAATGGCTGTCATGCCAATTGCTGTCGATGTCTGTTTTTCTTAATCATTTGGACATGTGGTCCACCCAACATTTTTTACTTCCAATGTATGTATCATTTGAAAGAGTTGCCATCGAAAGGTGATCTTCCTCATTTCAGCGACAAGCTGTGTGATTTTTTTCCTCCATTTGCCCACCTTCCTCTGCATCCATTCCCTGTCCCTCTCAGTGTGTCCTTGTCTGGGGGCTGACCTCTATGGACAGTATCACCACCTGCACTCCTGTGCCCTCTGGCCTCTAGTTAGGATTGGCCAACGGAAAGAACCAGCAGGGGAGAAAAGGGCTGGAGAAGACAGAGGCCACACCTTTCCTGCCTCCTGCTCTTCATGATTTCTCTTATGGCTGCAGCTTCTGGTAGCCTCCACCGCCATGGGTAATAACCCCACCCGCTTCAGATCTAAGGGAAGGGATGGCTTCCTGCTGTTGCTAGTCTCTGGGTGCCTCAACACCCTTGGGTAGTTCTCTTAACTCTGCTTGCACCTCTGTGAACAGTCTCTTCATTGAGGTCTTCCTCTAGTGTGCCCCGTTTCCTATACCTTCTGGTGCATGTATTTATAGTCATGGTTATGTGTGTATTGATGTCTAGTCTCTCCAAATTACTGGGTTAATTTGCAAACACACACACACACACACACATGAAAATATTAGAGTAACAACCTATCCCCTCCCACCTTCCTTAGAAGAAATAATAGAAATGGACCATGGGGAAAAGGAAAAAGGGAAAGTCTAAATTTAACTTGATAAAAAGGGGTTGCATGAGCTAGGACAGAGAGAGGAAAGTGAGGACGAATGGGAATAGGGTTTGGGAGGGAGGGAGACAGAGAGAGTAGAGAACAGTGAGGTTGCCGTGCAGTGTGGACATGTGGATTTTGGGGGAGAGAAGACGATGAGGATTTTAAAGACGTTTTCTGTGGGTTATGTAGTATGACTCTCTTCCTTGCCACCCATCAGTTACGATCAACATTTCTCTTTCAGGCGGTGGGGTTTTCAAACTTGTCTGCGAGTTCTTTGACACGTCTCCCACAAAAACTTGGAGTCTGCTTCTTTTCCCCTGGTATGTGGGCTTACTGCAAGTTAGGATGCTGCAGAAGCGCTGCCTCGTGACTGTAGAGGCCATGCCACAGAGATTGTCACCGCCGACAGCCAGCATCAAACCACCAGACAGACCTGTGAATGAATGGCCCCTCAGATGGTCCTGCCCCCACTCAACCTTCAAGCTCACCCAGTGAGGGTGAGTGGAGAGGGGCCAAGCCCTACCCCAAACGCCGATGTGTAAGTAAAATAAGTGTCCCCTTTGTTTTAAGCCACTAAGTTTGGAGATGGCTTATTACGTAACGATAGATGACTGGAGTGAAGCTTTTACAGTCAGACCTGAGTTTCCTTTTTTTCCTTTCTTTTTAGTTATTACAGTAGTATTGACTATATTCCCAACACTGTACTTTACATCTCTGTGATTATTTTGTAATTATCTATTTGTACTTCTTAATCCCTTCACCTTTTCACCCAGCCCCAAACCCCCTCCCATCTGGCAACCTCAATTTGTTCTCTATAAGTTTGTTTCTGTTTTGTTTGTTCATTTATTTTGTTTTTTGTTTTTTTCGAATTCCACATATAAGTGGCATCACATGGTATTCGTCTTTGTCTGATTTATTTCACTTAGCCTAATACCCTCTAGATCCATCCATGTTGTCGCAAGTGGTAAAACTTCTTTTTTTAACAACTGAGTTATATTCCATTATATGTACCACCTCTTCTTTATCCAGTCATCTGTGGATGGGAACTTAGGGTGCTTCCATATCTTGGCTATTGTAAATAAGGCTGTGATGAACATAGGGGTGCATATATCTTTACAAATTAGTGTTTTAGAATTCTTCTGATAAATACCCAGAAGTGGGGGTGCTGGACCATATGGTAATTCTATTTTTAATTTTTCAAGGAACTGCCACACTGTTTTCCATAATGGCTGCATGAATTTGCAATCCCACCAACAGCACACGAGGGTTCCCTTTTTTTCACATCCTTGCCAAACACCTGATGTCTGTTGATTTATTGATGATAGCCATTTGGACAGGTTTGAGGTGATATCTCATTGTGGTTTTAATTTGTCTTTCTCTGATGATAGTGACCTTGAGCATCTTTTCATAACAGACTTGGTTTTCTTAAGGTGGCCTTATGGCGGCCCAGTGTTTATCAGTAATGAGAAGATGATTTGGAGAGAATACTTTTTATCCTCTTTGCAGCCTCCTGAAAAAGCCTTTTTAGGGAGAGTTATATATGTAATATGGTGACAAGCTCTGTGTGCTTAGCACGTAGGAGGGTTTAATACGTAACATTGTGGATGAGCAAATGAGCCACGTGGGAGGGGGGAGAGTGGGACTTCAGGGGGCTACTGTGGTACGATAGCCATCGGGATGGGTTTTCATGCCTATAAGGTACTTGTTTGACCCAGAACTTAGTTAATTGGTTAATGCAAGTTTGGGTAGGAGCTCCTTGCTCTGTTTAACGGAGAAAGGAGCCAGGAGACAGCTTGACTGTACATCTGCATGCAGAAGCGAGGAAAATGATTAAGAGATGGTAGTGGAATTTTTCAAGGAGAAAACTATCTTTTTGTAGCAGAACATCTTGGAGGGGCAGGGCTATTGTTAAGTGACGGCCCCCAAGGCATGGCCAGGATGGGTTTTGAATGAGCCAGAGAGCCAGGTTATCCAATAGGACAAAGTGATACTAAGATTGGGGACAGTTTTCAGCTGAGGAAGGACCAGCAGGGCCCAGAGAAAGAGAACATCAGGGAGAAACTTCCGGCAGTTGGGCGACTGAAGAATTTTAAGAACAAAAATGTATCATCGTTACTTGTGAGTGGTCGCTGTGACATTCTGTAGTAACCAGCCAATGCCCCAGGTTTTGGCGAGGTCTGCCTTCCCCGTGGACTTTCGTTGGAGGTGTTTTGCAGAGGGAAGGAAATGGGGCAAGGACCAGCATGGGACAGAAAAGGGTCAAAAGACCAGACGTATGCAGGAAATATGAATGTGGAATCAGAGACCACTGAGCACAGCTCCTTAAGAATTCTCTTCTTTAGTGTTTACTCTAGAGAGTAAAATAGACACTTTCTAACATAGCACAGCCTATTTAGAGTTAATATTGTCCCACTTCGTGTAAAATATGCAAACCTTCGGATCATATAGCTTCATTTCCCACCCTTCTCTGTCCTTATGCTATAATTGTCATAAGTATTACATCTACATACATTATTAATCCTGCAATAAAATGTTATAATTATTGTTTTATAGAATATTTTAAAGAAATTAACAGTAAAAGAGTCTTTTATATTTATCCATCTGTTTACCGTTTCCATTGCTTTCATTTCTTCCTGAAGAGCTGAGTTTCTACCTATTATCGTATCCCATCAGCCTCAAAAAACCCCTTTAACATTTTCTGTAGTAGATCTGATAGAAACAGATTCTTTCACTTTTCTCTGAAAATGTCTTATTTCATTTTCACTCTTGAAGAATATTTTCACGGGAATTAGAACTCTGGGTTGACTTTTTAAAACATCTATTTCACTGCTGAGATTTCCTATCTTTGTATTTCAGGAGTATTTTTCTTTTTGTCCTTGGGCATCATTGTAATAGCTGCAGAAACATCTTTGCTAATTCCAGTAGCTGGAATGGGTTGATCTCAGTTGTTTGTCTTTTCTCTTAAGATGGGTCACGTTTTACACATTCTTTTCATGCCAAGTAATTTTGCATTGTATTCTGGAATTGTAAATGGTATTGTATCCTGGATATTGTGAGCAATACATGGTAGATCCTCAGATTCATTGTGTTCCTCTGAAGTGTATTGACTGTTTTTTAAAGGTAGTTAATGTGGCTGAATTTATATCAATTCTGTCTCCCTAGAGATGTTAAATAACTTGTCCAAAGTCAAGCAGCTAGTAGGAAACTAACTTTAGATAACTTTCAAGTTAATAAAAAGTGAACAGGGAATATTTACTTCTCTAAGCTTCACTCTATATTAAAAAATTCTACCCTGAAACAAACACTCCTTAGCTTCCACTTGGTTCTGTTTGATGGGAAGCAGGAACTTACAACCCAGTCTGCACTTGGTGTAATTTACTATCTCTGCTCTTTGTTTGCTACAGGCTTGTACCTTATAGATTCAAAGATGCCTCCTTCCAGCTGTGGATGCCCGGTGGTCCCCCAGCTCTGGTGCAGAGAGCCTTTACCTGGATCCTCAGGTAGATGGAGCAGCATTCGGGTTACCAGATAAAATACAGGATGCCCAGTTAAATGTTAATATCGGAGGAGAAAAAAAAAAAAAAAACCCGGGCTGCATGGGAAGTTGATGTCATTATTATCTCCTTTTTAAAGGTAGAGAAAGTAAGTCAATGTGAGCTTAAGTACTTAGCCAACGTCATACAATGGGTCAGTCGTAGGGCTTGGGGCTAAGCCCAAGAAGTGTGATTCCACAGCCTACGATCCTCACCGTCATGATACTGTTCATCCTAAATACTAAATCATAATGTGTTTTCCCTGCTAACCCCTGAAGGATGTTTATCGCAGGGGTCTTTTGTCCTCCCACGCTTTCCCCCACGGCGATATAATGGTTAACCTGTGTATTTGCCCCTCCTGGAAGCCTGGGGCATCGCCATATTCCCCATGGTCCCCGCAGCCTGGTCCGGAGCCTGGCATGTTTTTGGCACATGTTTTAGGACTCCAGCTCCTGAGCCTGGGCTATTAGCCACTACCTAAACTGGATGCTATTTTAAAATAACTGAAGCAAGACAATTTCTGGGGATAGGCGCAAAATTAGCCATGAAACTCAATTTACATGATTCTACACGATGCAAAGGACGACCTCTCCTGCCCACCCTCTCTGCTCCTCACCACGGCGCCGGCCAGGGCCGCTTGCCACTCACAGGAATTCAGCTCCTGGCATTCAGTGCTCCCCCTCCACCAGCTCTGCAGGTTACGGCTAGGGTGAGGTAAGGCACTGCCCTTAACTGGTGCAAGTTCAGGTGGGCACCTGAGCACTTGCCCCTTACCTTTTTCACTGGGGTGCCTCACTCGCCTCACCCTGTTCTTGACCTTCTTAAACCTGTAAGCAGCATGTTGCTGTCTGCTCGAGTCCCTGCAGAGTGAAGAATGAGCCGGGAGCCACTTACTTGTTTAGGGAAGTGGAAGAAGCCAGTGGAGGGAGAAATGGGAGTGCTGGGCTGAGTCGCCCATGGGCCAGGTCGATCCGGAACTGCTGAGGGGCACAGAACTGCTGCTGCTACGTGGTGACCGGGGCTGTCGCCGCATCCCGAATGGCCAGGAGCGCTGGCCAGCACTGCCCGTGAGGCATGACTGGGCGTCTGCACGAGGACTTTTTACATGTCCCCAAGGTCTGCTCCCTTTGGGTCAGGCAACCTGAGCAGCTCTGGTCTAGGTAACTAAAACAATCCAACAAGCCCCCACCCGCCAACCTCTTCCTCTGGCCTCAACTAGTTTCTCCTTGACTTCCACTAGCCCTACTGGCCTCAACCAGGCCACCTGGCTTCAACTAGTCCACCTGGCCTCAACTAGCCTCTCAACACCCCTTGCCTTGAAGGCTTTCCTAGTCTCAACCTGCTCCTCGTTTCCTGCCTTGCTCGTTTCATGGTCTCGCCCACACCTGGGAGGCCCTTGCCCACCTCCTTCTAGGATACGCCACAGTCTCTGAAGGCCCAGTTGGCGGCCTGGACCTTCCCCCTTCAGCTCCTGCATGGAGGATCCCGCAGTCCCGCCCACAGTCTTGTCTCCAGGAAGCGGGGCTAACTGTCAGTGAATGTCTGCAACGGCCAGGCTCCCAGGCTCTACAGAGCAGAGCTCACCTCCGCACCACCGCACCACGCAGAGGGCATGCTTCCCCTCATTTTGTAGACAAGGGGACCTAGGTTCAGAAAAGCTAAGTGCCCAGCAGCATGAGATCATATTTTTAGGAAATGAAAGACAAGATATTTAAACCCCATTCTCTCTGACCCCACAGCCCAGGTTATACCACCTCTGCCCTCCCCGCCGTTGGTCCCCTTAATTAAGGTGCTGAACCCCAAGGCCCAGCACGTGCCATCAGTGTATGTGGAATGAAGGAGGCCACCAGCTGGATACACCTGGGATAAAAGTACTCACAGAGGAGCCGGGCTGTGGCCTGAGGAAGTACGGCCAGCACAGACCGGACATCTGGACAGAAAATAACAAGTGCCCTGAGCTCTGTCACTTGCCAGTGCTGTTCCCAGCCAGTGTAGAGTTCTCACAAAGGGACCTTATGTATGTGAGGGGTTGTGGGGGGTCCTGTCAGGGTGAGACCGTGCATTTGCATTACAAAGGGTCTTTTCTGGTTGGAGTGAAGGCTGGGAGCTGGGCTTGCTGCCTTGCAGAAAGCTTCTAGGCTTTCAGATAGCTGGATCTCCATGGAAATTAGTTTGCAGAAAAGAGCTATTTTAAGGACCAGCGAAGTCGAGAACCTGTGGGCTGGGGTTAGGGAAGGTAGCTGTGGGAGAGAGCTTTTCTGAATGACTCACTAATTTCCCTCCTATGGGGTGGAAAAAATGGCATGGAAAAAGAGCTGAAATCCAGGAAGGAGGAGGGGCCTGCAGGCTGACCCCTCCAGGGGACTGGCTCCAGCTGCAGCAGCTGGCCTCCAGGCTGGGGGTGGAGACGCTGGGTGCCCAAGCGAGCGGCTGTTAGGCAATACCATTTCTGTAACAACACCTTCTTGCTGGCACAAAATCTGCTGCTTTCAACCAGCATTCATATCATCATGTAAAGAAGGAAAATTTTGCTTTTTAAAGAAAAGTGACTGCGACAGCTTCTGCAATCTCAGGGGATGGCGGAATTCATCTTGGGGTGCGGGGCGCTTTTGAGAGGAAGGCTTATTAATAAAACCGCCTTCTTTGTTGGAGAGGTTGGTGAAGATTAGCTGAAACAAAAAGATGGTCTTCAACCTATGATGGGGTTACATCTCAATAAACCCTTTGTAGGTTGAAAATACCGTTAAGT